>CM045742.1:40520000-40522500 GCA_024760905.1 Plotosus lineatus | reverse complement strand
GAGGCCCAAACCTGTCCTGTCTGATCGCAAAAGTGAAGCAGGGTCAGGTCTGGTTAGTTACTTGGATGGGATGGGAGACCACCTGGGAATACCAGGTATTGTGGAAGGTTGAAAGAAAAGACCCGGGAATCGAACCTGTAAAAAAAAAATCTTCTGGTAGATTCGCCAAGCGTCGGATTTCACTGGAGAAACTAAGATGATATTTTCAGAATAGTCTGGCAACCACAGTCCAAATCAAAGAGTAAAACAAAAAAGAAAAACTACCCTCTGCATTCTTCACTGTAGTTTTTATTTATTTTTTGTTTTTTAAAAGCTGAGGTTTTATTTTTGTTTTAGTTCTCAAAATATTTTTTTCACTGCAACTGTTAATTTCAATGAACAAAATTAACCCTGGTCTGTGTGTGTGTGTGTGTGTGTGTGTGAGTGTGTGTGTGTGTGTGTGTGTGAATGTTGTGTGCGTGTGTGTGTGTGTGTGTGTGTGTGTGTGTGTGTGTGAAGTTTGTGCACCTGCAGCTGTTGGTTTATAACAGTGCTGACTTCTCCTGCCATTGACTGAAGTTTGTCCTGGATCGGCGCCACCCATGGGCTCTCGATCGTCTCACTCACGCCTCCTTCTCCTTTTCTAGGTCTCTCATCAACTCCATCTCCACATCTGTGCTGTGCTGAGCGCAACTGATACATACTCGCCAGCAGCTGCATAACGAGACACACAGCATCATGACACAACACTGAGTCTCACACATGCTTTCCATCTTCTCCAACATGAAACACCGTCTGAATAAACAGCCATCATCCTTCCTCCCACTCTTAATTTCTTTCATTCTATACTATTACCAAGTTCATCCAAGCTTCATCTGATCTCCATTCCTTGTTTATTCCTCTCTTCCTTCATAACCCTGGGTTTACACTGGGACACATTGTCTGCAATGTGATTTGAGAGAATTGTGATGAGCGTGAGGAGTCATGGGCGATAGGTGATGATCTTGAGGGAGCTTGGTGGGACCGTGATGATCTTGAAGGAGCTTGGTGGGACCGTGACGATCTTGAGGGAGCTTGTTGGGACCGTGATGATCTTGAGGGAGCTTGGTGCGACCATGACGATCTTGAGGAAGCTTGGTGGAATGTGATGGTCTTGAGGGAGCTTGGTGGATTTGTGATGATCCTGAGAGAAATTGTTGGATTTTTTGATGATATTGAGGGAGCTTGGTGGAAGGTGATGATCTTGAGGGAGCTTGGTGGGACCATAACGATCTTGAGGGAGCTTTGTGGAATGTGATGATCTTGAGGGAGCCTGGTGGGACCATGACAATCTTGAGGGAGCTTGGTGGATTTCTGATGATCTTGAAAGAGCTTGGTGGAATGTGATGATCTTGGGGGAGCTTGGTGGATTTGTGATAATCTTGAGGGCGCTTCGTGGGATGTGATGATCTTGAGGGAAATTGTATGATTTTTTTTGATGATCTTGAGGGAGCTTGCTGGAATGTGATGATCTTGAGGGAGCTTGGTGGGACCATAACGATCTTGAGGAAGCTTGGTGGAATGTGATTATCTTGAGGGAGCTTTATGGATTTGTGATGATCTTGAGGGAGCTTGTAGGACCATGTTGATCTTGAGGGAGCTTGGTGGAATGTGATGATCTTAAGAGAGCTTGGTGGATTTGTGATGATCGTGGCAACATTTTTGACTTTCCAAAATATTTTCATGATTATTACGATGGATTACAGTTTGATGTTAGTCGCAGTAGAATGTGGGACTTGCAGTAGAGCTCAACAGACCTTAAAGCGCATATGTTTGGCCATCTCAATTTTTATGTATTTTATAATTTAGTTAAAAATGGAGTGTGACCATCCATAGACATTAACATTTAAATTCACCAGATTTAGCTCCATTGGCTAAATGAACTTGGAAACATGATTTATTCAAATTCCATCTCTTGGACACACCCTGCTTACGTTTTATACGCCAATCATGCTCCAAACAGGCTCAAGACCCATGGAACTTCACGCTTTTTCGTGGAGATCGCAGACATCATGGCTCAGTGTAAACCCAGAGTTATCCTTTCTACCTTACTTCGCTTTCATTATTTAACTTGCTTTCTTTCCTTCTCCTTCTTTCCTCCCCTCATTGTTTCTTTTATTTTCTTTCCTTCTCTTGGTTACTGTCCATCATTACTTTTGTTCCCCCAACTTCTTTTGTTCTACTTATTTATTCTCCTTTTTTCCTCTTTTCTTATCCCCATTCATCCTCTTTTTCTCTGCCCCATTTTCCTTATTCCCTTCATTATTCTCTTCCTCTCACCCTCTAGCACTCCTGTTGCCCTACCTTTCATCTTTTCCTTCTTACATTTCCCTGCTTTTTAACATGGATCCCTTCTTCCTTTATTTCCCTTTACATTTCTTCCTTTATGCTCTTCCATTCTTCTATTTTATATGTGTGTGTGTGTGTGTGTGTGTGTGTGTGTGTATGTGAGAGAGAGAGAGAGAGAGAGAGAGAGAGAGAG
>CM045742.1:40505000-40515000 GCA_024760905.1 Plotosus lineatus | reverse complement strand
TATTAATTACCCTATTCGACGTAATAGGTGTCCTGCTCCAATAGTATTTTGCTCCAATGCTCCCCAGTATTTTTGATCTGCGTCTAATAACCACCCATGTGAACTGGGAATAAAATGGTAGATCAAACTTACCGATTGTTACGGATAGGTAAATTTAGAGGATTGAATTTGCCCTGTGAAACCAGCAAAGCACAACAGACCACGGCATAAACTATGTACATGCTCGTAACACTCTCCCCCTTAAAGAGAAGAAAGTTTTGCAGAAACTTTCTGAGTAATGTTCACTATTTCAAGTCATAACATTCACAGCATCAAAATCTACCCAACATTTTCAACTTCTATAAACTGCATCAGCTCCAACTTTACCCCATAATATCATTACTGATCAACCAATCAACACCCGGAACTGGGAGAGCATCGAGAACACCCACTTTAATTTCACCAGAAATCAGGTCTGACAAGTCAAATTGACAAAGTAGAGAGGAGCAAGCGTCACTTATACCCTACAGTAAAACATCGGCAATATCTGAAGACTCAAGAAAAGGCATAACATCCTTCAAAATCAGAGACCAAAGAGCTTCAGTATCCCTTAATATCAAAATGGGCCATGGGGTTGAATTATCTCCCATAAGTGACACAAAGCCTTAAGACAATAAAGGTAAATCCTCCTCCAGAAACACAGCACCTGACATCGTGTCCTCATAAACAAAAACTCTCTACAGAACCACCTGAAACAGGCTTAGGCGTGATAGACCCACAAGCATTTGGGCAACTTATGGACTGACTTTTGAATTTGAGGCTCAATTTCCATCAAAACCTGAAATTTCCTCATCACAGGTTTTTCCTCAAGTTCAAAATAATTGGAGATCTGCAGCAAATCAGATGTGTGCAAGGCACCAACTTTCTCATGGGTAGTGGATTTAATAAAATCCCCGAATGTAAACACCATTTTGCTGGTTTCACATTTACAATATCAAAAGGTATCAATTCAATATTAAAGACTCACTGCCAAATGGATTCGATCCCGGCCGAGCCCCCACTTGTTACGGATAGGTAAATTTAGAGGATTGAAATTTCCCTGTGAAACCAGCAAAGCACAACAGATCACGACATAAACTATGTACATGCTCGTGACACCGATTTTATTCGATCAGTCTCTGTAACGGTAAAATGAGGCGTTCACTGCCTGTAAAAGTGAGTTTACATGGTATTTCAAGACCCCCTGCCAGTCGGGAATGTCTATAATGTTCATCAGTAACAACACATTTTATCGTTCTGCCGTGCTTTAAAAAAACAGGAAAATATTTTGCTGTGTTATCTTGGAAAATGTCCAACAACCGATGAACCATTAGAAACTGCGACAGCAAAACTATGGGATGCTCTGAATGAATGGAGTGATGAGCCAGATATGGACCTATCAGAAAGTGATGACGAGTATCTTTCACCCGATTCTCCTGCTCACTAACTTCATACATTTTAAGACGTTCCTGGCCATGTGCTTTTGTTTATGTTTGTGTTGATTGGTTCAACATGCCATGTGCTAAAGTTGACATTTGTGTTGATTGGCTCGATTTTACTTCCAGGAAAATGTTTAAAGGAACAGCACCAGGAGGGAAAAGTAAGGGGTCTTTTTTTTTTTTTAATTTATGCTGTTTTCTGTTTATTTTCAGCTTTCATGTAAGTAGTTTGGTTGATACCACAAAATGAGTAATACAAATACCAGTAAAACTCTTTTATTGTTCTGTTATTATTCATGTTTTCCACCTCCATGGGGATAAGCACTTACCGTTCCACTCCCCTGGTAACATTGCAATAAGCGCCCACCCACTCAAATTTTTAAAGCGCCCTGGGCGCTTATCACATCGAATACGGTATTGCTAATTGTTGTGAATACTTCTGCATGCAAACATTTTCTAAAAAAGCCAGCTGTCTTTTACAAACACTTCCACTATCATTCACTTGTCTGGCTTCCTTTCGGCTTTTTCCCTTTTACTCGGGAGTCGCCACAGCGAATCATCTGATTTGCACATTTGATTTGGCGGAGATTTTTACATCGGATGCCCTTCCTGTCACAACCCTTTTTTAGCAAGGGAAAGAAACACGCTGACGGCTTTGCAGCTACTCTTTACGAAAGTCAGCAATGGTTCTTTTACATGCCTCTCACCATAGACAGTGAGAGACATGGCCCGCCTTTGATAACCCAGTTAGCCGCACTGGGGCTAACCTGTGGGCTAACCAGTGACAACCTTGTGGAGAGTGGGACTCGAACCCCCAACCTTTGGATCAGCGATCCAGCGCCCTATACCACTAGACCACCACCGCCCCTTCCACTATCATTCACTTGAATGTTGCTAATTGTGGCTGAACACTGCTATTATTAAATGTCGAAAATTTTTGAGGAACAAATTTCCCTTAATTATAAATTTTAAAAGTATATCAAAAATAAAAAAAAGGACAGAGGTGAACTGACGTTGGGACCAAAAGGTCGCTGGTTCCATTCCTGAACCAACAGGAAAAATGTGTAGCGGTGGAGGAGTGAGCAGCACCTTCCTTTCCTCTATATAAATGGCTGAAGTGCCCTTGAGCAAGGCACCTAACCTCCAACTGCTCTCTGAGCGCCCCAATGTGTGTAGCAGCCCACTGCTCCAAGTGCGTGTGCTCACTTTGGATGAGTTAAATATAGAGGAAATAATTTCTCTTACGGGATTAATACAGTATATCAAAAATAAACAAACAAACAAAACACTACAAGTGAAAGCTGACAAAATTCACGAGAAACAATTGCTGACTTTCGTCAAGAGTAGGTTGCATCGTCGACAGCATGTTTCTGCCCTGTGATAGCCTGGCGAGCTGTCCAGGGTGCACACTGCCCTCACCCAGTGCCCCACGACCCTCATCAGGATTAAGCGGTTCAGAAAACGGGAGAATGAATGAAAATCTACTACATTCATCAGCGCTTGCTGATCTTATGTGGCTGGGACTACAGTGGCCATTCTGTGACCTTCGAGAAGATTACAAACATCAAACAGTTACAAATAAACACTTACAGATTCCTCCTCCTGGATCATAAGAACCAAACTCTTTAGCACCTGCCCCAGATTCCTACACACACACACACACACACACACACACACACACACACACACACTCAGCATTTGGTAGATGATCTTATCCTGAGCAACTTACAATTAGAATTTTTTTTATAAAAGCAACTGAGCTTCTTCAAGAGCCCAAGAGTGGTGGTACTGGGGTTTGAATCCCAACCATCAGCTCAGTAACCCATTGCCTTAACCACTGAGCCACCACCGCCATGGTCCCGAGCAACTCACACTGTGTCTTTGTTAGCAGGAAAAGTGATTTTTATCAAGTCTTACCTATTATCCAACCAAGTAAATCTTCCTGGTAGCTACAAGCTAATTAGCATGTAAACGTTGACCCAGCCAGAGTATCCTATCATGAACGAGGTGGCACAATGCCACCATCTTATAACTTGTCCTATTGGCTTGATTTCAACTTGAAAAATGTGAGGTCTTGGTGCTGTCATGCAAGCACAGTCAATATTAAACCACACCCTATTAGTTATCACATGATCTTCCTGCTTTTGTGTGGGTTTCCTCCAAGTACTCCGACTTCCTCCCACAGTCCAAAAGATATCCAGATTAGGCTTATTCACTTTCCAAATAGACTAGTTTTGAGGGTGAATAGATCTGTGTGTGTATGCTGCCTTGTGCTGGCCTAACAATGGCTGTTCAAGATGTACCCTGCCCTCACCCAGTATTGGCTGAGATAGCTTTGACTCTAATAGTTGAATTAAGAAGTTCAGCGAGTGAGTAAGTGAGTGAGTGGGTGAGTGAGTGAGTGAGTGACTGAGTGGGTGGGTGAGTGGGTCAGTGAGTGAGTGAGTGAGTGAGTGAATGAGTGAGTGAGTGGGTGAGTGAGTGAGTGAGTGGGTGAGTGACAGAGTGAGTGGGTGAGTGGGTGAGTGAGTGAGTGAGTGAGTGAGTGAATGAGTGAGTGAGTGGGTGAGTGAGTGAGTGAGTGAATGAGTGAACGAATGAATGAGTGAGTGGGTGAGTGAGTGAATAAGTGAGTGAATGAGTGAGTGGGTGAGTGAATGAGTGAGTAAATGAGTGAGTGAGTGGGTGAGTGAGTGAGTGAATGAGTGAGTAAATGAGTGAGTGAGTGAGTGAGTGAGTGAGTGAATGAGTGGGTGAGTGAGTGAGTGAGTTAGTAAATGAGTGAGTGGGTGAGTGAGTGAGTGAGTGAGTGAGTGAGTGAGTGAATGAGTGAGTGAGTGGGTGAGTGAGTAAATGAGTGAGTGAGTGGGTGAGTGAGTGAGTGGGTGAGTGAGTGAGTGAGTGAGTGAGTGGGTGAGTGAGTGAGTGAGTGAGTGAGTAGTGAGTGAGTGAGTGAGTGAGTGAGTGGGTGGGTGAGTGAGTGAGTGAGTGAGTGGGTGGGTGAGTGAGTGAGTGAGTGGGTGGGTGAGTGAATGAGAGAGTGAATGAGTGAGTAAGTGGGTGAGTGAATGAGTGAGTGAATGAGTGAGTGGAAATTTGGTACTCCGGGTCATTTTCTCATCACACACACTATACTGCCAGGGAATTTGTGTACGGTACTAAAGCGGGGGATGTGTGTGAGAAAATTCCTCGTGATCCAGTAGTTCGCACACTCCGAATGCCTCTCACTTGGATTTAATGTTGCTGAAGTTCTTGCCCAGAGCCAGATGTCTGATGGAGCGATTTTTCGCAAGCCACACCAGAAGATTTGTCAAATCAGAATCCAAACCTGCACAGAGAACATGAGCATTTAACCTTCTTGACTGTATCTCTGATTCTTATCACATCTGAAAGAAAAGACAACGAAACACAGCTGAAGGAAAGTCTAAGTTTTGTGGTCTGACCGTTGTCTGAAATATCCAGGCTCGAGACATTAGGGAGCTCGGCTATACAACCCTCCAGAATTTGAGATCCAGCTGACCGCAGCTACACACACACACACACACACACACACACACACACACACACACACACACACTTTTATTTGTTGAAGCTTAATGTCTGCTGTACTTTTTATTTTTAAACAAAATGCTACATAATAGAGATTTCATATTAAAATATAATTAACACCAAATTCAGCTTTTATTAAACTCACAGTACAATTGCACCTGTATTACAATCATAATACATGTTTATTATAATCACGCACTAACCCTAACACACACTTTTTACAATTACACATTAATTCTAATACTCCCTTAATATGAACCCACACATGAACCCAAACAAACACCCTTTATAACCGTACACTAATCCCAACACACACTCACTGTAATCATACACTAATCCAAATACACACTCATTATAATCATACACTAATCCCAACACACACTCATTATAATCATACACTAATCCCAACACAAACTCAATATACCAATACACTAAACCCAACACACCATCACTACAACCATAAACTAATCCCAAAACACACTCAATATAACCATAAACTAATCCCAAAACACACTCACTATAACCATACACTACTCCCAACACACACTATAATCATACACTAATCTTTACACACACTCAGTAAAATTACACACTAATACTAACACGCACTGAGTCTCCTTCCATACTAATACACAATCTATAATCACACACTAACCCCAATAGACAATCACTATAAATCACTCACCAATGCTAACACACACTGGATACACACTCACTATACTCATACATCAATCCTAAACCACACTGGGTATAATCACACACTAATCCTAACAGACACATTATAATCACACACTAATTCGAATACGCACACACTTAATTACACACTCATAATAACAACACACTGTTTGTAATACATACTCACACTAATCACACATGAATCCTAATACACAATGAGTATGATTACACACCAATTCTAATACACTGAGTGCAACCACATACTACTCCTAACACAAACATACACTATAATCACACTTATTATAACACACACTCACTATAATTACACACTCTGAGTATAATCACACATTAATTCTAATTGACATTCGCTGTAATTACACACTAATTCTATTACACTGAGTATAATCACACACTAGTCCTAATGGACATTCACTACAATCTCACTCATTTATCCAAAAACACTACAAATCGGACATTCATCCTAACACACTTAGTACAATCACACATTAATCCCAACAGACTCTTGCTGTACGTAATTTATGGGCGGTCCCTATCAGGATTGCAAAATGCAACATCGGTGCTCTTGCACTTAAGTGCAGTAAAGACATGTTCAAGACCCACAGTGGTGTTCGGATTTACAAAATGAAGATTTTGTGTGTGTGTGTGTGTGTGTGTGTGTGTGTTTGTGTGTGTGTGTGTGTGTGTGTGTGTGTGTGTGTGTGTGTGTGTGTGTGTGTGTGTGCAGAATTAGAACATATTCAGCAGGTTAATGGCGATATAGATGGTCTCAGAAGTCACGTATCAAAATTTGGGGATGAAATAACTTACTCAATGTGGACTCAAAAAATGAGACGTGTCTGAAAAATGACTGTTTAAGTTTCTGCGTGTGTGTGTGTATGCGCATATGTGTGTGTGTGTGTGTGTGTGCGTGTACCTCACAACTGCTTAGATCCAAAGTCACATCTTTTATGTTTGGATTACTTGCTAGACCCAGCAACAGAGCTCTGACACACACACACACACACACACACACACACACACACACACACACACACACACACACACACACACACACACTATATATATACAGATTGTGTATAACATTGACATCCCATAAACACAGGCACATTTAAAAATATAACCATTACATAGTAACGTTACTATCATGTGGACGAACAAGACCTGATGAGAAAACATCCCCATTCTGATGTAGATTGAGCAACACAGGGTTAAAATACTTTGCTCAAGGACCCAGCAACATTTCCAGGGATGGCACAGTGTTGGAGTGGTTAGCACATCTGCCTCAGAGCAAGAAGGCCCTGGGTTTGAGTCCCGAAAGCGTTTCTGTGTGGTTTCTCCCAGGGCTTGTGTGGGTTTCCTCAGGGTTCCTCAGTTTCCTTTCACAGTCTAAAAATTAGGTTGACAGGCTATTCCTAATTGCCCATAGATCTGAGTGCTTTAACCCTACAAAGGACTGATGAGCTGGTGTCTTTCGCTAACGCAGGCTGAGATAGGCTCCAGCCTCCCTGTGAACTCCTGTATTACTCGATTGAATGTCTGTCTTCGTTTCGGCTTTTTCCCTTTTACTCGGGAGTCGCCACAGCGAATCATCTGATTCGCACGTTTGATTTGGCAGAGGTTTTTACGTCGGATGCCCTTCCTGTCACAACCCTTTTTAGCAAGGGACAGAAACACGCTGACGACTTTGCAGCTCCTCTTTACGAAAGTCAGCAATGGTTCTTTTACATGAACCTCTCACCATAGACAGTGACAGACATGGCCCGCCTTTGATAACCCAGTTAGCCGCACTGGGGGGACAGTGACAACCTTGTGGAGAGTGGGACTCGAACCCCCCCAACCTTTGGATCAGCGATCCAGCGCCCTATACCACTAGACCACCACTGCCCCCTATTACTCGATTGAATCATTCCTTCATTTGTTATTAGATTTTTCTTTAACATCCTCCAGGCCCATTAATCTCTCCATCCTTCACTGCTTGTGCTTCTTCCTTCAGTCTTTTGATCCTTTGGCACTTCCTTTATATCAGCTTTCCCAATTCCGTCACGCTTTCCTTTACTTCCCACCTCAATGTCTAAGTTAATTTCTTCCATTCTTCAGAGATTTTAGATTCTCACTGTGCTTCCAGTCCGATATTGGTGGGAATGTTTTCATTTGTTTTGAAGTGTGTGTTATATAAACACAGTGTAAAAATCACGTGATCTCGTCTAACTCCAAACTACGTGCACTACATTCACTTAATCTACACTTTTAGATGCTTGTCCGTCCTCTTCATGCAGAAATCTGGTGAATTGTAAACTGTATGTAACTGGACATGAATGATTGGCTTCTTTTTGTCTTAATAAAAACCAAGAGCTCCGCATGACTCACTTGAGGGCTTCTGGAGGCAGTTTGGTGCCGGAGAGGATGATGGTGTTGAGTGACAGGGCGGTGCTGAAGAATTGTTTAAAAGAGGAGGGGAGCTCCTTTCCTTTCCTGCAGGGGCACACGAGAGATGATAATTACAGCCATGTTCATTATTAAATGATTTACACTTTCCTGAAAAAAGTGTTTTTATTTGTGTGTTTCTTACTTGATACTCAAGACACTTTTGGACATGTTGAGGACAGAAAGATGCTTCAGAGATCCTCGGAGTAAAGACGAGCAGACCTAGAAAACCAGGACATGTTCAGTGCAGTATAACATCACTTATCTAAGCGAGAATCTGCGGTGTGTGTGTATAAGGGGTTATACGGTAAAAAACGGGCGTGATTAGAAATTCTATCCAATGTTAGGTAAGTGAGGCCAATGAATTCAAAGCTTTCTACATTTACCAAGCCAAATACCGAGAGACTACAACTGCAAGAAGGATGAAAAAAGGGGAGGGGCCAAATTCCATAAATAAAGTTCAGCACAGGTTTAAACACAGCAGTGACGTTTATTTGTTTCTTTATTTGTGTATAAGTTACAGGAATGTGGGTAAACAGTTCATGATGGTTTCTGACCAGGTCAAGAGAGCAGTCACAGTTAGACAAGTCCAGCGTGTGTAGGCTGTTCGGCTGACTCAGGAAGTTCCATAGATTCTACATACAGAGAGAGAGAGAGAGAGAGAGAGAGAGACAGAGAAAGAGAGAGAGAGAGAGAGAGACACACACACACACACACACACACACACACACACACACACACACACACACACACACAAACACACACACACACCAGTTGCTTCACAACACACAACATCACTGTGTATATACCATACACATGCGTGTGTGTGTGTGTGTGTGTGTGTGTGTGTGTGTGTGTGTGTGTGTGTGTGTGTGTGTGTGTGTGTGTGTGTATTTATACGCATGCACATACAGGAAGGTCGTCTCCCTTTAGTGAGTTTCCAGACAGGTCGAGGTGTGTAAGTGTGTTATAGAAGCATGAATTAGAACACAGAGCCTGAGCCAGAAGGTTCGCACCTAAAACATAAAACACACACACACACACACACACACACACACACACACACACACACACACAGCACAACTTAATTATGAAATGTATTTTTTGTATTTACTGGTGTGTGTGTGTGTGTGTGTGTGTGTGTGTGTGTCTGAGACACACCTTTGAATGAGAAGGAGTTTTTCGAGAGGTTCAGATATTTAAGTCCAGATGACAGTTTTCCCAGTGGAGAACTCAGTGAAGCAATACCTGATAAAGCATCAAGATCATCATCATCATCATCATCATCATCATCATCGTGAGCAAAGTCCTCATTGCCAGCATCAGATTTAACAATAATAGTAACATTACTCATGTACTCAGTGAGGTGTGAGAGAGGGTGAGAGTGAGTGCGGACATGGATTGAGGTGTGAGAGAGGGTGAGAGTGAGTGCGGACATGGAGCGAGGGTGATAATGAGTGTGGACATGTAGTGAGGTGTGAGAGAGGGTGAGAGTGAGTGTGGACATGGAGTGAGGTGTGAGAGAGGGTGAGAGTGAGTGTGGACATGTAGTGAGGTGTGAGAGAGGGTGAGAGTGAGTGCGGACATGGAGCGAGGGTGATAATGAGTGTGGACATGGAGCGAGGTGTGAGAGAGGGTGGGAGTGAGTGTGGACATGGAGTGAGGTGTGAGAGAGGGTGAGAGTGAGTGGACGGTTATATGTGTGCTGGCTCTGTGATGATAGTCTGGCGAGCTGCCCTACCTTCAAGATAGGCTCCAGTCTCCCCACGGCCCCAGTAGGATTAAGTGGCTGGCCAATGAATGAGAGAAGATTTACAATGCTAATCTCAATGATGAGTTCTCCCTCAGGTGATCATGTGATCACGTGATAGTAA
>CM045742.1:40495000-40500000 GCA_024760905.1 Plotosus lineatus | reverse complement strand
TTGGATATCGAAGAAATTGAAGCTTTGTTCTATCTAAAAACAAACAAAACAAAGTGGAATGTTATATAAAGTAGTCTGAGTTGTTTTTTGTTATACATGATATAAAACTTGCATGTTTTTGGCTAATAAGTCTCAGCTGAATCTTGTAAACTGCATCAGGAAGTTTTATGTATGAAAATGTTTCTGCGGACTGGTTAGAGTCTACTCCGTAGTCTTGTTTTGGTGGCTGTCACCGCAGAAAACCCCGCCTCACAAAGATATGTGGTTGGAAATGGAAGAAGGGTTTTCAGAAACAGTCAAAAACAGTTGTTTTTCAAAATAAGATCCGGAAGCTCTAAAAAAAAAAAAAAAAAAATATATATATATATATATATATATATATATATATATATATATATATATATATATATATATATATATATATATAATTTGGACCATGAAAGATTTTGTTTGTGGACTGGTATCAAATGATCCCGGGCCGTGGACCAGGGGCAGGGGACCCCTGTGTTAGACTACCGAAAATACACATGTGCCGCAGTTCAAAAAGAGGTAGGGGCTAGCATTGCATGTCACAGAAAGGGGGCGTGTGCATGCTTTGGCCCCTCCCTGGTGGTGGTGGTGGTGCGATCAAGGGAAGGCAATATTTGATGGGTGCGAAATCAGTAAGACTAAATTATAGATAAAATGGAGAAAAAGTTATATATGTAAAAAATAAACCAAACAACAAGAAAGAAACATACCCTCAGTGCAGCTAACTGGGTTATCAAAGGCGGGCCATGTCTGTCACTGTCTATGGTGAGAGGCATGCAAAAGAACCATTGCTGACTTTCATAAAGAGTAGCTGCAAAGCCGTCAGCATGTTTCTGTCCCTTGCTGAAAAAGGGTTGTGACAGGAAGGGCATCCGATGTAAAAACCTCTGCCAAATCAAAACATGCGAATCAGATGATTCACTGTGGCGACTCCCGAGTAAAAGGGAAAAAGCCGAAAGAAAGACAGACAGACCCTCATGATTATCGATTTAGCGCCCTGACTCTCAAGTATTCAGATTTAAGTGACCTTCGAAAGACAAAAGATAGTCTGCCATTGTCTAGCATGAGGTCATTCTGGCGAAGTGAAGCTAAGGGGCATGTGAGCAGTTCAAAGACAGAAAGGAAAGCCTGAGACTGCTCAGCTACCATTCCTGGCCTGGATTTGGTACCATTTATGATTGTGGAAAAGTAGTTGTGGAGAGAATTATTATTATTATTATTATTATTATTATTATTATTATTATTACCCCCACTTTTGTCCCTTTATTTTAGTTGTTTAGCGCTGCCAACATGCTAGCCGTGTGTTATTAACCTGGAGACTGCAACTCCAAATCCAGGTTAATGCCACAACCATCTGTGACCGGGAGTCCGTGGGAGTTTATTGGCCGAGCTCTCACAGGAGGGAGGGATGACATATGCTCACTTCCCTGCCACTCATAGTGCTCAGCAGCCAATCACATGTGTCTGTGAACTCGTTCGTATGAGGTTGCAGATAGTGCTCTTTTTGTTTTAGACCAGTGCTTCTCAATTACTTTGTGTGGCGACCCCTCTAGGAATAAAAAACATTTCATGCCCCCCCCCACCACCACCCCGCAAACTATAAAATTTTGTCTATAAAATTATTAAGTACACCTCTGCATAACATTTTATCTTTATTCACATTAAAAACAAAAAAAGAAAGAAATATAGTTCAACTTACAATAAAGAAAAACTTCATTAACTTTGTTTTTTAATTTGTAATAGAAAAGATTTAAAGTGCACCAATGTACCTGAAATTAAAAAAAAAAAAACTCTTCAACTTATTTATGTCTTAATACTTCCGTCTCTCTCCACCTTTCTCTTGGTTCCTGGTAGTAATTTTTCCAAGTTGTTTCTTGAGGGGTTGGTTACTGCATTTCATATCGTTTGCTTGTGTGAAAAACCGCTACACCATAGCGGGACAATGAGAGCGCCACTGCTAACTAGTGGAGTGGATGTGTAACTACAATTAATTCTCGTACAGTCATTCAGTTCATTTTCTGTAACCGCTTAATCCTAATTAGGGTCACAGGGAGGCTGGCGCCCATCCCAGCCAACTTCGGGCGAGGGCAGAGTACACCCTGGACAGCTCACCAGGCCATCACAGGGCGGAAACACGCCGACGGCTTTGCAGCCTACTCTTGTCGAAAGTCAGCAATGGTTCTTTTACATGCCTCACACCATAGACAGTGAGAGACATGGCCGGCCTTTGATAACCCAGTTAGCTGCACTGGGGAATTCTCGTACACTATTCCAGAAAAGCATGTTCCCCAAGGTCATACGCGCTCAACACAGAATCACACCCCCCCACGCCCCCTGCGCCCCACTATTTGAGAAGCACTGTGTTAGACCGTCCTCAAAATACACATGGGCAGCAATTCGAAAACAGGGGGGTGACAAGCTTCACAAGTCATAAAGGGGGCGTGTTCATGCTTTCGCCCCTCCCTGGTCGGTTGTGATCATGTGATAGGGAAGGCAATGCCTGATGGGTGGGAATTGGATATGAATAATCGCATAACTTACCGACAACTCATGCCAACATAACCTACAACCAATGGCCAGTGTACACAGAACATATGAGTTATACGTTAGCATATGTTGAAAGTTTTGTGGATGTAAAAAAAAAATAAAATTACCAGCAAGCTGTTAACTTTCACAAAACTAACACATAACTTATTCAACATACACCAGTGTATTCGCCAAATTTCTCATACGCCAGAATACACTGGTGAAGCAATCAATGTGTGACAGAGGCCTAAAGTTGAGACTGAGACGTCGAGAGTATGACTCAGTTTGAAAACCGGATATGATCAGTCAAGCCTGGCTGTAGAGAAGGGGTACATGGACTGGGCGTACACCAATAGCATGCTACTTAATCATGTGAAATGTGATGACCTGTCAATCTGTCATAAACTCGTCAAAGTCAATCAACTCATACCAGTTAGTAGTATTTGTAAAGTGAACCCATTAAAGCCAACCTGGGGTGAATTTGTATTGTGAGCTCTGTAAAATGATCAGGTGTGGCACCAGCGGTTCTGTCGGGCAACGTCAGTCCTTTCCACTTGCCAAGTACAAGCGCTGCCACACTACTATTATTACTACTCAGCATGCGCAGCAACGTGGTGCCTTCTTCATTGGCTGTTCCAGCCGTGATAGTGATGCAAATTAACTGTTTTGTCCTATTGGCTCGACTGTGATTGATTGGCGCTGACCCCATGGAGCAGACAGCAGTCTAACACATCAAATTATCGGACTGTGCTGAGCTGTATCGCCAGGAAAATAGCATCAGCACCGGCAGTACTCTGAAAACCTTTCTTTTGGACTCAATTCATAAGTCTGCGAAGACCATTTCAATCTGACCTGCTATCGGTGTGACCTCCAGGCAGAATGTCTTGTCACAAAGCCCAAATTTTAATGTTTAAAACCTAACGCTGTTCCTGCGGAATTCTTTCCAAAAAGTTGATGGATGACAATGGAGAGCAGCGCCTCGCCAAACAAACCAGGAAAAGGTTTACTTTTGCACTGAACAACCTGAGCCAAAGAATTCGTGTCACTTTCGGGAAAAAAATGGCTGTTTCACATCGGTTCAGCCCCTGCTAGTAATAGTAATCCGCGGGATAAAATATAGAGCTTTTTATGGTCATTAATGTCCGCGCTGTTGGGATGACCAATACTGATACCAGTTAAAATGAAAATGAAAGAATGATGCTAATACAAGGCTCTAAAGAAATCTAAAATTTTAGGAGTTGCCTTTGCAACCGCAGTTTCTCAGAACACGTTAGAGGAAAACTTACTCAGTCGTTTACCAAACCGCTAAACACGACGAGAGTCACAGGCAGAACAATAATACCCCCATTTCACTGGACTACGGCATGCAAGGATCGTAGCGGAAATGCGCGGAACGCGGTCTACAGACAAGCTTTGGCATTTTTACAGTGAAATGGGTGAAAATCCTACGGAAAAGTGGAAATTCTTACACTCTCGGAACGTTCACAGCAAAGTACGCCAAAGTGACCCCACGGATCATTCTCGGATTTTTTTTCCATGAACGTGCTTTTGAACGCGTTCAAAAGCGTGCTCACGGAATATTTTGGCCTGCTGGAAGCATACGGAAGTGGAGGAAGACTTGAGGAATAACTACGGAATCACACGGAAGATGAGGGAATAATTGCAGAACTTTTGCAGATGACAACATTTTTTCTTCCGTAAGTCTGCCGTGCTCCAGTCAGTTTCCTAATTTCAATAACAATTAAACAATCTGCAGTGTATGGACTCAATTTTGACTTTAATCCCGCTGTACATGTGGATTTTTTGGACTCGGAGTTATTTTATATGTATATAGTTTAATAATGGTTGTATTTTATTAATTGTAATGGATGTATTTTTGTGTTTCTGAATAAATAAAGACATTTGAATTGAATTGAATTGAATTCATTGGCGAGAAGCTGAAGGTGAAGAGATTTGGAGTAGGACCAAGTTGGTCAATATTTGATTATAGGACGGATGTATTGTCAGACGCCATGAAACACAAATATAAGGAAAATATTTGAAATATTCATTTTGGAGACAAAGGTCATATTTATAAGTGACATGCGTGAGGTGGGCGTGGGGGAATTCCAAGTTACCAGCACAGACTGTGTTTGAATAAGAAGCCAAGTGTGTGATGATCAAGGTTCAGTCTAGAATGCTGTGTTGCCAGGAAGTGAAATTAAAAAAAAAATATATGCAGCAGGACAACCAAAAGCAAATATGAACAGAAAAACTGAAATATTAATAATATATATACACATATATTTGTGTGTGTGTGGGCATATTTTAATACCTTGATTACAACCAAATGTTTCCACAAAGAAAGTAAGGTCCTCATAGGCATAGAAAGATGAGTGTGTGTGTGTGTGTGTGTGTGTGTGTGTGTGTGTGTGTGTGTGTGTCAGTCTACCCAGCTGTTTAAA
>CM045742.1:40487500-40492500 GCA_024760905.1 Plotosus lineatus | reverse complement strand
CTGTATTTACTCTTCAAGCTAAAAAGCAAAACGAGGATTCAGTAAATGTTTGTCAATGTTTGTCAAAAAGAAGCCTTATAAAAATAAATTAAATAATAAATAATCACTTGAATCTCCACCCCCCTCCTTGAATCGCCACCTTATCGTGGTGGAGGGGTTTGCGTGATCTAATGATCCTAGGAGCTATGTTGTCGGGGGCAAATGCCCCTGGTAGGGTCACCCAAGGCAAACAGGTCCGGAGTGAAGGTCCAGACAAAGTGCGATTCAAAACAAACCCCTAAGACACGAGACAACATAGGAATCAGTCTCCCTTGCCCGGACGCGGGTCACCGGGGTTCCCTCCTGGAGCCAGGCCCAGGGGAGGGGCTCGAAGGCGAGCGCCTGGTGGTCGGGCTTATGCCCATGGAGCCTGGCCGGGCCTAGCCCGAAAAGGAGACATGGGTCCGCCCTCCCATGGACCCACCACCCGTGGGAGGAGTTTTAGGGGTCAGGTGCAATGTGAGTTGGGTGGCAGCCAAAGGCATGGGTTCTGTCGGACTGATCCTCGGCTACTTACTCTGACCTTCAGGACATGGAATGTCACCTCTCTGGCGGGAAAGGAGCCTGATTTGGTGCGTGAGGTGGAGAGATACCGACTAGATATAGTCGGGCTCACCTCAACGCATAGCTTGGGCTCTGGAACCATCCATCTCGAAAGAGGCTGGACCTTCTTCTATTCTGGAGTTGCTCATGGGGAGAGGGGGCGGGCGGGGGTGGGTATTCTTGTTGCGCCCGTCTCGGGGACCAAATGTTGGGGTTCTCCCCGGTTGACGAAAGGGTAGCTTCCCTCCGTCTTCGGGTGGGGGGACGGGTCCTGACTGTTATTTGTGCTTATGCACCAAATGACAGTTCAGAGTACCCACCCTTTTTGGAGTCTTTGGGGGGGGGTGTTGGAGAACGCTCCCTCAGGAGACTCGCTCGTTGTCTTGGGAGACTTCAATGCCCATGTGGGCAACAATAGTGTGACCTGGAAGGGTGTGATCGGTAGGTACGGCCTCTCCAGTCTGAATCCGAATGGTGTGTCGTTGTTGGACTTCTGTGCTCGTCATAGTTTGTCTATCACGAACACCATGTTCGAACATAAGGGTGTCCATAAGTGCACTTGGCACCAGGACACCCTAGGTCGCAGTTCGATGATTGACTTTGTAGTCGTGTCATCGGACTTGCGACCATATGTTCTGGGCACTCGGGTGAAGAGAGGAGCTGAGCTGTCTACCGATCACTACCTGGTGGTGAGTTGGCTTCGGTGGTGTGGGAGGTTGCCTTCCAGACCTGGCAGGCCCAAGCGTGTAATCAGGGTCTGCTGGGAACGCTTTGGCGGAGCCCCTGTCCGAGAGGCCTTTAACTCCCACCTCCGGCAGAGCTACAACCACGCCCGGAGGAGGCGGGGGACATGGAATCCGAATGGGCCATGTTTCGTGCCTCCATTGCTGAGGCGGCAGCCCATAGCTGTGGCCGTAAGGTCGTCGGTGCTTGTCGTGGCGGTAATCCCCGAACCCGGTGGTGGACACCTGTGGTGAAGGGGGCCGTCCAGCTGAAGAAGGAGGCCTATCGGGTTTTATTAGCCTGTGGGACTCCTGAGGCAGCAAACGGGTACTGGCAGGCCAAACGTGCTGCAGCCGAGGCTGTTGCAGATTCAAAATCTCGGGCGTGGGAGGAGTTCGGTGAGGGCCTGGAGAGTGATTATCGGTTGGCCTCAAAAAGGTTCTGGGCCACCATCCGACGCCTCAGGAGGGGGAAGCAGTTCTTCACAAACACTGTTTACGGTGGAGGTGGGGAGCTGCTTACCTTGACTGGGGATGTTGTTGAGAGGTGGAGGGAATACTTTGAGGACCTTCTCAATCCCACCAACACGCCCTCCGTGGAAGAGGAAGACCCTGGGGGTTCGGGTGAGGGTCCGCCCATCACTGGAGTGGAGGTCACTGAGGTTGTCAAAAAGCTCCTCGGTGGTCGAGCTCCGGGGTTGGACGAGATCCGCCCGGAATATCTCAAGGCTCTGGATGTCGTAGGACTGTCTTGGTTGACACGTCTCTGCAACATCGCGTGGTCATCGGGGGCTGTACCTCTGGATTGGCAAACTGGGGTGGTGGTCCCAATTTTTAAGAAGGGGGACCGGAGGGTGTGTTCCAATTATCGGGGAATTACACTCCTCAGCCTACCTGGAAAAGTCTATGCAGGGGTACTAGAGAGGAGGATCCGACCGATAGTCGAACCTCGGATTCAGGAGGAACAATGTGGTTTTCGTCCTGGCCGCAGCACTCTTGACCAACTCTATACGCTCCACAGGATTCTGGAGGGGGCATGGGAGTTTGTCCAATCTGTCCACATGTGCTTTGTGGATTTGGAGAAGGCTTTCGACCGTGTCCCTCGAAAGATCTTGTGTGGCGTGCTCCGAGAATACGGCGTTCCGGATCCGAGCTATTCGGTCGCTGTATCACCGGAGCCAGAGTTTGGTCCGTATTGGTAACAGCAGGTCGGATTCGTTTCCAGTGGGAGTTGGAGTCCGCCAAGGCTGTCCTTTGTCAGCGATTCTGTTCATAATTTTTATGGACAGAATTTCTAGGCGCAGTCAAGGCGATGAGGGGTTCTGGTTTGGTGGCCATCGGATATCATCTCTGCTTTTTGCGGATGATGTTGTCCTTTTGGCTTCATCAAGTCGGGCCCTCCAGCTCTCATTGGAGCGATTCGCAGCTGAGTGCGAAGCAGCCGGGATGAAGATCAGTACAGTGCAGCTAACTGGGTCATCAAAGGCTGGCCATGTCTCTCACTGTCTATGGCGTGAGGTTCATGTAAAAGAATCATTGCTGACTTTCGACCAGAGGAGCTGCAAAGCCATCAGTGTGTTGATGGCCTGGTGAGCCGTCCAGGGAGTAATTGAGTCGGCTGGGATGGACAGCAGCCTCCCCGTGACTCTAATTAGGATTTAGCATTACAGAAAATGAGAAAGTTTTACATGACAGTTCCAGAATACTTCAGTTAGCATCAGCTAGCTTCGGTGTTATATGTGGGCTCTCCATGTAAATAGTTACATTTACAGCACTTGGTGGCTGGTCTTCTCCAAAAGCAACTTACAATTATTTAAAATGAGCAATTAAGGGTTAAGGGCCTTGCTCAAGGGCCCAACAGAGGTGGCAGTGGAGACTGAACTGATGAGCTTTGGATCGGAAACCCATTGCCTTAACCATGAAGCCACCACTGCCCCTGTAGTCCCAAAAAACAAGTCCTTGTTTTTTCTTGCGGCGCTGGGCATTTTGAATCCCTACTTCCGTTTGTACACTTTGTTTGCTGCGATGAGCACGTTATGTGTACATGGTAGTACACCATTATTTTGGTAAACCGCTGTGAGTCGCTGGATTGCTCTCTGTCCCGGTTTAGTCTGTTATGAGTCGGTGGTATGGCTGGGATACAGGTGTAATAACAAACACAAACAGGTTTTAGGCTCAGGTCGTCTCGAGTAGCCTCGAGATAGCCCTGGCTTGCTCTGGAACGATAGTGGGGTAGTAGCTATGGTGTGTAGAAGAAGATCCCATTGGCTACTCTACTGTTTACAAGGAGGTAGAAGTTCAACCTCCCAAGCCAAATGAATTGACTCAATGAAGAAACTGAGGTGTGAAAGTGAAAGTTCCCCTCTAAAGAATGCCCTTTAACGACTAACAAACAAATTCATCTGACCGGCCGTCCTGAACCGAACTTATTTGTAAGCTGAGGAGCGTCTGTACTTACATTGTTGCATCTGTGTGTGCACGCTCGCGCGTGTACGTGTGTCATGTTCTTCTCATGCAGTTCCATCTGTATGTGTGTGTATATTTTATTTACATCTTTTGTTATGTTTTTGAATTTTGAATTGTTATTATAAGCATGTATAGTATTGAATATGTATTTATTGATATTATATACACATATACATGTACGTATACGTCAGTGGGGGCGGGGGTTTGAGGGGTGATCCTACTTCGCGGATTTCGATGGTCGCGTGGGGATCTCGGTCCTAATTATCCGCGGAGAGTGAGGGATCCCTGTAGTTTTGTTGGGGGGTTTTGGGTTGTTTTTTTTTTTTTTTTGTTTATACAGTGATACCTCTGCTCACGAACATAATTGGTTCCCAGAAAGTGTGTGTAAGGCGAAAAGTTCGTCTTCCGAACATTTATTTCCCATAAGAAACCATTAAAATGAGAATAATCCGTTCCCAGGTCCCCATAAAACATAATTTTCTACTAAATAAGCCTTAAAACTACACAAAAATATACCTTATTTTATGTATAATAAATGTGCTATTGTATTGTAATTAAAGAAATAAACTGTACTGTATAATAAAGTCGTTTTATTTACCTTTGTGATGGTAGTTGATGGCTTGATGGAATGGAGTGGGAGGAGGAGGGAGGGAGGGACTTACTGTTTGGAAGGAGAGTTTGGAAACGCCTACTGTTTGGAAACACCCTTAGCCACACACGCACCCTTAATAGCTTCCTTGTTCTTAAAGATGGGAGCAATGGTAGACTTAGCGTACTGGTACTGGGACGCTGAGTCACACAAACGCACACCTCGTTCGTGTTTTTCAATGATCTCCGCCTGTGGTGGGGTCTTTTTCGGTCCCATAATAGCAAAAGTACACTCAATATGGTCCAAAATGTCTAGCAAACACAAACCACTTCCGCATTCAAAGAAAGGGGTGATTTAACTGAGACGCCGTGAGCGCAAGGCCAGCTTCTCGTGGCCGCCACCGTGGCGCTGTTCGACCGCGTGGTTTGGTTCGTCCGCCGAAAACTAGTTCGTCAGCAGAGACAATATGCTCGCAAATTTAATGTTCTTGAGGCGAAAAGTTCGTGAGCTTAAGCGTTCGTCAGCGGAGGTTTTACTGTATTTGTTTGGGTTTATTTATTTATTTTTTTGCATAATTGGCCCTTGTTTTGCGACGTTTTCCTTAACGTTTCCTCGATTTTTCCTGAATTTCCTAATTTTTC
>CM045742.1:40460000-40482500 GCA_024760905.1 Plotosus lineatus | reverse complement strand
CCCGCCTTGTATACATATTCATACACCAATCGGATCACACAGCTTGGATGTAGTATATATTAACCATTTTATACTGCACTATCCTGAAATTATAAACTGTGTAAAGTCTAGAGAAAACAATTTGCACAGTTTCAAGGGGTTGTTTACTGCCTTTCAAAACCCACAACCTGAATTTACAGATTATTATACCAGAATGTCTTCATTATATTTCAATTCAAGCCACTTTGTGTAACTGTAAGGCACTAAAAAAAGAGCAAAACTGTCATAACCAGCATAGAAGTTTAACGTTGCCTCAGGCACAGAAATCGGATTACAGTGGAGTGAAACCACACCCTCTAGACATACACATCAAACAGGGTGTGTTTCTGAGCACCTGTCAGCTCACTGAGCTTTACACTGATGTTTCTGATGCATGACTTCAGTACAGTTATGAAGATTACAACACTGCTGGAGTTGATTAGCGGCGGTGCGACGCCTAATAGCTTTTCTTTAGCATCTGGCTCACACACCAGCAAAGTAATGAATTTCTCAGAATGTGTGTGCCATGATTTAACCCTCGCTCGAGCTCAAAACCGCATCACGGGCACAACAGAGGCGAAATCGGCTTGGTGGCGGACCTTAGCCTTAATACCTTTTTAAAATTGATTTATACAAATTTATAAGAATCTGAAACTGTGAGAAAATTAGAAAGTGTTCTCTGACTGTAATGCCCAACAAACATTACACAAAATTTACATAGATTCTTCAAGACAAGGAGCTTATTAAGAGCAACCAATTAGAAACTCTCTGGAATTTGCTAGCTGTCTATGTACCTGGCAATCACAAAAAGGGAGGCGGGACTTCCTACCTCTGCCAAAGAAGTTATGTTTTTGTCAGCAATGTTTGGTTTTTACTTTCTTATTAATTAACACGTTAATGCAATACGTTAATATTATTATTATTGTTGTTTTTGTTGTTGTTGTTGTTGTTGTTGTTTTGAGGGATAGAGCACAGTCCAAGTAACACTCTGTTTGATTTTGGAGATGATCAAGATCAAATTCTGGATGGTGGAATGTTTAAACCAAAAATTACATTGTGTGAAAGGATGATTAAAGCATACCCAGCAGGGGGTGCTCTGTTCTTCTTGTTATTTCCTTTAACTTGGTAGAGGTTTTTACTCTCTAAGTGCCCTTCTGGTTTAAAAGGAGTTTACAAATGGGGGGGGGGGGGGGGCAAAATCCCTTATCAAAAATCAGAGTTTAGTTGAGGCCTGTAAAATGCAATGTACCCTGCATGACAAATATAAAGTTGAAAAGGAATCTGTGTCAAAGGGAAAGGATAAAACATTTAAGAATTTTGAAGAAAACCAGTACATGTCTCTCAATATTGTAGACTTTACCCATCTCTAATAATTTCACACCAATCTTAGAAGAAAAAAAAAAAATCACATGATCTTCCATCGCTGTATCATACACACAGCTTTTACTCACCAGGATCCGGTCCTGTTTTTCACCCCGACCCTCCAGATGAACCTTCTTGCTTAGGGTCAGCTTGAGCTGCCGGCCCACCACCTCCTGGATGCTCTCTACAGGACACCCAAAACAGAGACACACACAAACACTATTTATTCACCATGTGCGTTTGCATCCTATTAATTCACACACAATCTCACAGAGGGACTGTAAATTAGAAATCGCCGCATTCCATGGGATCACACAATGTGACGGTCTGAGATCGGCCCCAGTTCTGCAGTGTGTGCATTCGAACTCTCTCGCTTCCTGAAGGTCTCACTTTTCATTTCTCTTTTCTTTTACTCTTTGACTTGGCACTAAAGTCAGATGGGAAATGCCTGCATGACATCATCACTGGAAGTTTTACTCTGGATTTATGGATCACAGTCACGTGAAAATATTTTCCAAATAGAGAAAGGCGCTCTATATGAGTGCGTGTGTGTGTGTGTGTGTGTGTGTGGGGGGGGGGTAATCAAAGCAAACAGGAACTACACAAGGGAAGCAGATAAACACAGAGAATGAAGTCAACTAGAGAGAAAAAAATGTCGTTTACACACTTAGTAAATGCAATAAAGAAGAAAAAAGTTAGTGCACCCTCTCATACTCCCTGCATTAAAGGGGATATTATACTTTCTGACTCATGAATACTGTTGCAATATTGAATTACCATGTCAGATGATGACAGAGCTTCAAATAAAGTTAATGCATTTTTAAATTTTCCCTCTGGGATGTTTGGACTTGCCATAGAAATCGGGTTTCTATTGATTTTTTTTTTCTTTATGGGTACTCCATTGCATCACAATGTGCTGAGACTTCTAATTAGCTGGCCTTACCGCCTCGCCCAGCCCATTCACTGTGGTATCTCCACCCATTTTGTTCTGCCTGCCAGGACATTCAGCATGGAGCTTTTTGTTGTCAAAAGGTATCCAATTAGAACAGATGAGACACAGAGAGCAGAAAGTCCGTAAATGGGAGGAGGAAGTCAAACAAGCCTCCCAGAATACATACTCAAAAATCAGAAAGTTTTTTTAATGAATCAGGAATCATTCTTTGGTGCTCAGCTGGTGTCCGAAATAAAAATAAAGCTCTGTAAATGGGTATAATATCAGACCATCAAGGACATACCTGTCTCAAAATGTCTAGCCTGCGCTAACGAACAAACACAATCTTTGTAAACTAATAATGCACAAATTATCGCCCCCATTGAATACATGATGTAATCAGATTGATGTAATCAATCACAGTTTGTTCTGTTCTCGGTGCTGGAAGAAGTATGTGTCAGCCTGGAATAAAGGTTTCAACAAAAGTTATCTGGGGTCAGGACTTCTATTCGACTTGATTTGACTTCTTGAATTTTTTTTAATTATTTTAGTTTGTCAATCACAAGAGGCACGTTCTGAGCCGAACCACGCTTCGCAAACAAGAGCTCTCAGAAACCCTATGATCAAGAAACCTTGATTTCCATAAAGCTGGAAATGGCTACAAAGCAAACCCAGAGGCTTTAATTATTCATTAGACAATTACACAATTTAGTGCTGTGGCTGGTCTCACTTCAAGTTTCCATCCAGCAATGAGGTCAAGAAGCACTTCAGAGCGACAGGTAACGGCTTGAAGAAATCACTTGTGCTGGGTAATATATCTGTTCATGAGTCTACGCCATACGCCAAACACTGAGCAGAGAGTATGTGAAGTTCATCAAAAAGCATTTCACACACCAAAAACTCTACTGCGAAAATATTCCGTAGTTCATTTCAACAGACTTATTCAAGATGAACTCAAAAAGAACATGAAAAGATGACCCTAAATCTGAAGTATGGTTCAGGGAGTATCACAATTTGGAGCTAGTTTGATGCGTCAGGACCCAGACAGCTGAATATCTCCAAGGAGAAACTGAATTCCCAGGTTTATTAAGATTTCCTACAGAATAATGCCAGCTATCCGCCAACAACCTCCAGTTGAAGCTCTGTGTAAGTTTGATGACATGGCAGGACAATGACCTTTAGGGGATTACGACACTCATTTGAGGTGTGATAGAAAAGCGACTGACGCAAATAGTGATTAACGGCTGTCGGTCTTCGTTCTCAAAATGTTTTCAAAGTCGTCGTGCGGCATTTACGGTGTTGCATTTTGGTCACCTGGGTCATGAACATCAGAAAAAAGTGCAGACAACTATTAAATTTCTAACAACGTCACAAAATTAGGATCTGATGCGGAGTAATCCCAAACTGTTCTCAAGCTGCCCACACATGTCATGAGAAGGTCACAAAGTCGTTGTATCGCTAGCAATTTTTTCAGATTTTTGTTCTCAAGCAAAAATGACAAGTTGGAGAGTTCCAGGTGAAAAGTTAGAAATAAGTCTGAGATTTGCTGACATCCACCATATTCTGTGTATATTTTCTCATTTTATGAGCATTTTGTCCATAATAATATCTCAAAAATAAAAAGCGAATGGCTTGAGAACAAAAAAGCAAACAAAAAGCGACTGATTACCAACAGAAGAGTCACTTTTATTTATCAAAACATCGGCAAACCAATTGCAAAGTACTCGTAAATCAGTCACAAATTGCCACATGACTTTTGCAATACGTATTTAAGTCGCAAAATATTTGCTCACAAGTGGCTTGCAATGACTACACATATCAAACAGCACAAAAATCAATTCATGTCATTCGTGTAATCATCTCTAAACCCTGGAACACAGTGATGACTCCAATAAAGTTCATGAATACATAATTGTGTATACAGTGGTACCTCTCCTTATGATAGTCCCAGAAAACAAAAAATCCAGTTTACAAAAAACATTTTCCTAAATTTTTTGTCTCTGTATACGAAACAAGTTCTCCTTATGAAACACGTCAAACACGCCATTCAAACATGCCATTCAAACATTAAAATGCGCCATTCAAACAATGCGCGAGTTTCTCTCCCATTCGCTGGCTCCCAACATCCTGCCCCGCTAGCCAATGGGAGACCAGCGGGGCAGGATGTTGCTCTCCCATTCGCTGGCTCCCAACATCCTGCCCCGCTGGCCTCCCATTGGCTAGGAAGGATGATGCAGCTCCCTCCCATTGGCTATCTCCCAGCATCCCGTCCCGCTGGCCTCCCATTGGCTTGGAGGGATGACGCAGCTCCCTTGAGCAGCAGCTTGTTTCATGAGTTTTTTGAGTGTGCTCATTGCAACTTTATTTTTTGGCTCAGGCTTTTAACCTTGCATTAACATTTGTAAGATTATAACTCTGCTAAGAAGACACGGTCAACACGAAGTAAGTACCTTAAAAGGTATGCTTTTATAATTTTTAAAGGGTAATATTGGGGGCCTTGGAACGAATTACGCGTTTTACATGTAAAATGCGGTTCTATTTACGAAAAATCCAGGTTACAAAAAAGGTTCTGGAACGGATTAATTTCGTAAGGTGAGGTACCACTGTATTTACCATTTTGGGACTTTTTTGATCGGTATATACTGTACACACACTCATCGGCCCCTTTAATAGAAAGATATGTATATATTGCTGAACCATGTGGTAGCAGAACAAGAATTTAGACCACTAAAGATTATAAAAACATCACATGTTTGTTTAAAAAAAATCTCTGTCCAGTTTGACCGAGTCTGTTCCCAGTGGAGCGCAGATTCCCATTTTGGCATAAGAGGCTCAGAACGTAATGCAGTCTTCTGATTTTATGCACAGCTGCCTTAAGGTTTGACGCGTAGTACATTCTAATGCTTTTCTGCTCCTCATGGTTAAATCCATGTCACATACGTGACCCAACAGGACAAATTCCTAGCACAGCTGTGGGCATGTTGTAGGAAACTCATCTGTTGTGCGAAGGAAACTGTAGCCGTAGACAACATTTCCATCCAGTAGATAATTCTCAATGTCACATCCATTTCCTTGGTCTGATGCGCGATGCCCTGTCACGTCCTACTGATGTGTCATAATAGACATACGAATTTCCAACGCATTTTGTGTCATCTGATGCGCCCATAATCATATGGATATGACCGTCCTCCAATAAACACACAGGATGTCGATGAGCCGGGTTTTCTTTTTTATATTCCAATAATTGTATCGGATTCTATCAGACCTGACGCAACATACAGGGATCCATCGCTACTTCAATTCATGCAGCTGCAGTGCATCGCAGGTTTTTTTTTTAAAATATTCATTGAATTAAAAAATAAGGAAATTAAGGAGGAATAGGGGAAAAAGTTAAAGAAAATGTGGCAAAAACAAGGCCAATTATGCAACAAAAAAATCCACAAAACAAAAAATAACCCAAAACCTCCCATCAAAACTACTTACGTTACATTGTTGTGAGGTGCACATGTGCGTGTGTGCGCGCGTCAGTATTTGTGTGTATTTATACTGTATTTTATTTACTTCTTATGCATTATTTTTGAATGTTTAATTGTTATTATAAGCATTTATAGCATTGAATATGTATTTATTGATATTATATATACATATACATGTACGTATACGTCAGTCGGGGGGTATCGATCCTACTTCGCGAATTTCGGTGGTCGCGGGGGGATCTCGATCCCAATTAACCACGGAAATGAGGGATCCCTATACGTGCTTTATAGAGTACGTGAACTTTCAAACCCACCTCATTCATCAATCCCTTTTGTCGTAGCTCTGCCAGATTCATCACTCATTTGCTAGACCACTTAATCCTACTAGAGTTCGCAGGGAGGATGGCGCCTACTTTGGTCGATACCTGGCAAAGGCAGGGTACATCCCGAACAGATCATCAGACTATTCCTGGTTGAACATACATACACCACACTCACACCTCTGAGTGATTTGGGACAGCTAATCAGCCTAATTGTTTCAGGTCAGGTGTTTCCTGATACTGGGAACACGTAAGCCAGTACAACCTGTTGCACGGTCGAGTGGTCGGCGACTAAACCGGCTCCCCCACCAGGTTCCAAATTTGGTGGGTAGGGAGGCTAGCAACCCAGTAGGAATAAAAACAAGACTTATCAAAGGACTGATGAACTCTTTGGAGTCAACGGCCAGCTAGATAGAGAATCTATCTAAATCTAATCTAAATTAAAACACCCTGCAGAAGAACTTTGGGCCTCTACTGTGCATTTTTTGTCATTCATATACAGCCATGACACGTTATGTCTGCCGCCTACACCAGAATTCTGGCACGGCACTCAGATTAATTGAATTGGCCGAATGTACCATCTTTGACCTGCAGGAGGAAACCAGAGCACCTAGAAGAAACCCACGCCAGCCAAAGCCAGAACTTGAACATGGGACCTTCTTAGTGTGAAGCAGACCTGCTGACCACTATTCTATCATACCATCCTCCGCTAAATTTGCTATTACTGTAGTTGTTTGTAAAATAAGCTTCATAAACAGTAATTACTACACTGTATTCATGTTGCAGTCTCTCGTCACGAAAGTGGTTTCAGATACAGAACTGCATTGCGGTAGTTGCTGCTGCTGTTGTTGTTTTTTCTCTCTCCAGTAGTTTCTGAAATACTTACAGTAATCGGTACGGCACCTTTAACCCCACATCACAGCACATTTCCCCCATTTTAGCTGACATTACCATTCATCGAAACTCCTGACCTGTATCTACAAGGTTTAACGCACTGCTCTGCCGATACAGGACTATCTGACTGCAGAATTGCACAAATCTCCAGGAGGCCAGATGTTACTATTTACATCGATTGGGTGCAATTGCACAAATTCGACATACAAGTCAGTGGTATCATTATATTGAAAAAAATTATACGAGTGAAACAATAGTGAGACGTTGAGCTAACCAGTGGGAATTCAGGAGAGAAAGAAAGAAATATGGTTAAGGTTTGAACCAAGATTCCGATAATGAGTAATGAGTTGAAGGAAGAGGAAGAGAAAGAGGGAGGAGGTCAGTAGGGGTTACAGAAAGTTCAAGGAGTTTAGTAAGAACATGAACACCAAAAAGCAGCACTGAAACATTAAATGTCGCATGAACGCACTGACACTGCGATCTCCACTGGAAGTCCAAGATCTGAAAATGCGAATTCTCATGCAACAAAAATGAATACGCGTGTATATATAAAACATCCTTCCTGTACGGTAACTGCGAGGTGCTTCGTCTCAGTACCTCCAGGATTTCCGCTGCTTTTTAATGACTGTTGCAGTCAAAATTATGAAATTTGTGGAAATTAAAAAAATACATTTGTATGCTTTTTAACATTAAAATTGTAGGATTACCGGCTCCCGAGTGGCACGTCGACAATGCGCGTGGTTATTAGCCTGAAGACTGCAAGTTCGAATCCGGTTTAATGCCACAGCTTTCCGTTGCTGGGAGTCCATGGGAGCTAATTGGCTGAGCTCTCACTGGAAGGAGGAATGGCATATTCTCATTTCCCTGTCACTCACAGCAATCACCAGCCAATCATGGACGTCTGTGAGCTTATTTGTATGACAGGGTGGATAGCGCTTTCATTCTGAGTGTGTTATACCGCAACCAAATACACATGCGCCGCAGTTCGAAAAGAGGCAGGTGGCTAGCATTGTATGTAACGGAGGGGGCGTGTGCATGCTTTCGCCTCTCCCTGGTCAGTTCTGGTCATGTGATAGGGAAGGCAATACTTGATGGGTGGAAATTGGACATGAATAAACTTGGGAGAAAACATGGAAAATACAAAAAAATGACAATTTTCAGGATTATGTGAAAATTGCAAAAACAGCTGAGCGCATGCGAAATCATTTCCTTCACTCATTCGTCTCACCGCTTAATCTTGTAAAGGCTGGTGGTAGGATGAAACCAGCCTCAGTTCACACTGGGTGAAGGTGAGGTACACCATGAACACCTCACCAGAAAATCCAAAGGCCATCTTGATTTCCTCAAAAACATAAACTATGAAGCGATGTATGGTGGCCTCCTGCTCAATGTTTGTGTGGTGGACTGCTATGATTGGTAAAATGATCGAGGTACAATACAATGATTGGCTAATTTTGCAGGAAGAATTGCAGTAATTGGTTAAAACTACAAGGTTAAACAGAATGCTCAAGAACTGGTGGAATCTACCTGATGCCATCAAGACATCATGAATTCCTAGAGGGACCAAATTGTAGATCATCTGCTTGCACTGTTGATGAACTACTGTTGGACTAATACCACAAAGATCCGACTGATGGAGCGTTCCTGGGACAACCACCCTTCCAGGATGTCCTCCCATTTCTGGTCTTCTGAAGCTCTGTTAAATTAGCCATTGTGTTCTTTCTCACTGTCCTATCAGGTATGGTCTGGTATGTAAGGTATCATGTATGGTATCACCTTCCTATCATGATGGTGGCTCAGCATATCCTCCTCATGGATCCTAACAGCATTCATTCATAATATATTGCTCCCTGTGTGCTCCTGGGACCAGCGGATACTCAAAAATGTTTTTTTTTTATTATTATTTGTACTCTTGCACAGATCTACGGTATATCCCAACAGAATTTGACCTCAATGGTCCAGAGCCTAAGGTCGGGGGTTCAGGCCACACTATCAATGGGTTACTGCTTCTGCCCCCCAAGTGCATCTAACTGGGTTAACCGACCACTGTCTGCGGTGAGACGTATAAAATGCATAGCAGTGAGTGTGTTTCTGCCCTGCAACGGCCTGGTGAGCTGTATAGGGTGTACCCGGGCCTCGCCCAGTGTTGGCTGACATGGGTGCCAGCCTCCCTGTCACCCTAGTTAGGATTAAGAGGTTTAGAAAATGAATGAATGAATGAATTTGACCTTGGAGGTCTGTGTTGAAGTCCATGGATTTCATTGTTTGTTTTGTTTTTTTCTTTCACAATGATGCCAGAAACCCTGTCCGCAATAACAAGTACAAAACCTGAAGAGGTCAATCTACCTTCTGAATCCACTGTGCAACCGGATTTCGCCAGAGCTGTATTTCAAGTGTCGACTGATTACAATAAAACTTATACGAAAAAAAAAAAAAAAAAAAAAAAAAAAAGGTGCAACTCATACTGTTCATATTTGATTGACAAGTGATGGATGATCCATTAAAATCCAGTTGATTTAAACTCTCAAACTCGCGGTAGCACCCCCGGTCTTGGACTAACATACATTTTAAATCTAAAAATCTGGTGTGTGTCGTCACCCCCCCCCCCTCCCGGTGCAGCTTTATGAAAGGCCGGCCTATGGTGGAGGTTCATGTAAAAGAACCATTGCTGACTTTAAACAAGAGTAGCCACATAGCCATCAGCGTGTTTCCGCCCTGTGATGGCCTGGTGAGCTGTCCAGAGTGTACCTTGCCCTCACCCAGAGTCAGCTGAGATGGGCGCCAGTCTCCCTGTTCCTAATTAAGATTAAGCGATTCAGAAAATGAATGAATGAGTAATCTGGTTCCAGGTTGATAAAGAAATAATCCTGTGAGAGTTTGCGGGATTAAGTATCTGTTTTCTCCTGTGTATGCTCAGGTTGACATTTGCATGGATTTTCTCAATATAATAAAAATATAAGGACCACACCAGAAGATTTCAGCTGTGATTGAGACATGTTTAGTCAGTCCACTGTATGTGTCACCCGTTGAGCAATGATAGTGGACCTACAATGATTCTTGGACCAGAGAGGTTTGTGTGTGCCATGTGGGCATATTTGTTCTGAATAGTGATTGATTTCTCAATTTTCATCAGCGCTGTGTTAAGATCATGCTTCAAAAATGGGATTCAGGAGCTCAAGGGCTCTTTTATTTCTTAATAATTTTGCTACCATGGTGCACGTCTCATGCTACTGACTGAAATGTCTCCAAATGACGTGGTGTGAAACGTTCAGACAGAAAGTGAGTAGTTGAGTATTTAGACTGGTAGAAGTCATCTGTTGCAGATAAAGCACTAAAAAGTGCATTTGTCAAACGTTTGAGAGTTCTATGACTCCAGTTATGTTACTGTCCTCTATTATTAGTTGTAGAAGTAATAATAATCATAATAATAATAATAATAATCATCATCATAATAATAATAATAATAATAATAATAATAATAATAATAATAATAATAATACAGGGATCCCTCTCTACTTCTCACTTCAATTCCTGCAGCTGCAGTGCATCGCAGTTTTGTAAAAAATACATACATATAAATATTCATCAAATTAAAAAATAAGGAAATTAAGGAAGAATAGATGAAACAGTTAAGGGAACTGCCACAAAAACAAGGCCAATTATTCACAAAAAAAAAAAAAAAAAAAGCCAAAAAAAAAAAAAAAACCCAAACAAACACAAAACAAAAATCAACCCAAAACCTCCCATCAAAACTACTTACATTGTTGTGTGGTGCACATCTGCTTGTGTGCACGCGCATCTGCATCTGTATGTGCGTGTATTTATATTTTATTTACATCTTATGTATTATTTTTGAATGTTTAAATGTTATTATAAGTATTTATAGCATTGAATATGTATTTATTGATATTATCTACACATATATACATGTAAAGGGGCAGTGGTGGTCTAGTGGTATAAGGCGCCGGATCGCTGATCCAAAGGTTGGGGGTTCGAGTCCCACTCTCCACAAGGTTGCTACTGCCCCCCCCCCCCCCCCAGTGCAGCTAACTGGGTTATCAAAGGCCGGCCATGTCTGTCACTGTCTATGGTGTGAGGCATGTAAAAGAACCATTGCTGACTTTCGACAAGAGTAGGCTGCAAAGCCGTCAGCGTGTTTCCGCCCTGCGATGGCCTGGTGAGCTGTCCAGGGTGTACTCTGCCCTCGCCCTGAGTTGGCTGGGACGGGCACCAGCCTCCCCGTGACCCAAATTAGGATTAAGCGGTTACAGAAAATGATGAACATATATACATGTATATAGTGTCGGTCTCAATTAACCGCGGTAAGTGAGGGATCACTGTAATAATAGTAGTAATAATAATAATAATAATAATAATAATATCATTTTAACTATAATAATAATAATGATAATAATAATAATAATAATAATAATAATAATAATAATAATAATATCATCACATTTAAAGTACAGTGATACCTCAGCTCACGAACATTTTGGTTCCCAGAAAGTGTGTGTGAGGCGAAAAGTTTGTCTTCCGAACATTTATTTCCCATAAGAAACCATTAAAATGAGAATAATCCGTTCCCAGGTCCCCATAAAACATAATTTTCTACTAAATAAGCCTTAAAACTACACAAAAATATACCTTATTTTATGTATAATAAATGTGCTATTGTATTGTAATTAAAGAAATAAACTGTACTGTATAATAAAGTCGTTTTATTTACCTTTGTGATGGTAGTTGATGGCTTGATGGAATGGAGTGGGAGGAGGAGGAGGAGGGAGGGAGGGACTTACTGTTTGGAAGGAGTGTTTGGAAACGCCTACTGTTTGGAAACACCCTTAGCCACACACGCACCCTTAATAGCTTCCTTGTTCTTAAGGATGGGAGCAATGGTAGACTTAGCGTACTGGTACTGGGACGCTGAGTCACACAAACGCACACCTCGTTCGTGTTTTTCAATGATCTCCGCCTGTGGTGGGATCTTTTTCGGTCCCATAATAGCAAAAGTACACTCAATATAGTCCAAAATTTCCACTTTCGCATTCAAAGAAAGGGGTGTGACGAACTGGGACGCCGTGAGCGTGCGTCAGCTTCTCGTGGCCGCCACCGTGGCGCTGTTCGACCGCGTGGTTTGATTCGTCCGCCGAAAACTAGTTCGTCAGCAGAGACTATATGCTCGCAAATTTAATGTTCTTGAGGCGAAAAGTTCGTGAGCATAACGTTCGTCAGCGGAGGTTTTACTGTACTGTTTAATAGTCTTAGCTGTCTTCTTGTGCTAATTTTGATATATCGATGACAGGGTGAGATGGAGGCGGATGATTTGCTGTGGCGACCCCTGAAGGGAGCAGCCGAAAGGAAAAGAAGAAGATGAAGAAGAAGAAGAGACTATTTAATTTTAAGATTTTTGCATTATCAGGTTGATAGAAAGGGCACGGTTTCTAGCATGTCCGTCTCAAAGCAAAAAGCTCCTGGTTCGAGTCCCAGACATGAGAGTTTCTGTGTGGAGTTTGCATGGTCTCCCCACGCTTCCACTGGTTTCCTCCAGGTCCTCGAGTTTCAACCTACAGTCACATAACATGCACATTATGCTGATTGGCTGTTCCAAATTACCCCGAGGTGTGAGTGTGATTGTGAGTGGTTGTGCCGCATTGTTCAGGGTTTACCCCGCCTTCTCCCAGTGTCTGCTGGGAGTCCTGTGACCCCAGGATTAAGCAGCTCGGCGAATGAGTGAGTGAAGTTGGTAGATAAAAACAAACAATACACACAGATAAAAAAAAAGTGGGCCTGGCTCTAAAAGTTTCTCAGAAACACTTTCAAGTCATATCCTTATAAAACTGCACACCCTGTACTAAGACTAACATTTACATATTTATTTATAAAGCAAATACTGAATTTTATAAGTTTATTTCCATTTACAGTACAATATAAAGAAGCTATATGATTTCTGTATGTACCAGAACTAAAGTACATGTTTATATCTGATGAGTCCAATTGTATGAGTTCTGTCCCATCTGTGAGTACCTGGCTTTGAGTTGTACCTGTACAGGTACAACTCAAAGACGCCATGTTTGTTTGTTTGTTTGTTTATTAATAATAACTGTCTTACCAAGCACTTCCTTTGAGATGTCCTCCTCAGACACCATCCTCACAAACAGAAGCCCACACACAGTCCAGCAGCAGAACCACAGTGTAGTCCGGATGGAAACTAAAGTGTGTGTGTGTGTGTGTGTGTGTGTGTGTGTGTGTGTGTGTGTGTGCAGGACACGAGCGTGTGGAGACCTGTCCAGCACTGAGAACCTGGAATCTCAGATCACTATCAGGTAGATGACTCCTGCACTTCTTCCCTGCTGCTTTCCTCCCTCGTTCACTTTATTTATTATAAGAAATGCCCTCCCATAATAAAGCCCAGGTCGCACGCGCGGAGAATATCTTCAAAACAAACGGAACCGACACGGAGTTTGGACTCTACGGCGCTGGAGACAAGTTTTTTTTTTTTTTTTTTTTTTTTTTGGTCTTTGAGGAATGCAGCACTCACACTCACAAGCACGCCCATTCTACAAGTGGGATTTAATCGAGACACGCCCACATGCCAAAGTCACGCCCCCGTATCGTGTTTCTGGTCAGAGGAGAAGCTGTACATCTCTATGGAAAGCCAAACTGTTCATAAATGTGTTAAAAACTTGGATGTTCAACTTATTTTCACACTGGGCCACGTCACTGCCCTCCTATGTCCTCGAGGACTGAGGACTCCATGAACTTCTATTTAAAAAAAGCAACCATGAAATCTGAATGGTGCACGTCTATCTCACAGCAAGAAGGTCCTGGGTTTGCGTCCCTGGGGTCAGCCAAGACGTTTCTGCGTGAAGTTTGCATGTTCTTCCCGTGCTTGTCTGGGTTCCCTTTCCCCCAAATGTCCCCCAACAGATCTGCACATTAAGCTAATTGGCTGGTTCAAATTGCCTGCAAGTGTGAGTGTACACAGTTGTATGTATGTGTTGTATGTATGTTCCCTGCGATGGCCATCAAGCACCAGGAGCACTGAAGGGCCGAATATTTATTATTTTAAAACTAAATCCATCATGGATGTTGACCTCATCACTCACTCATTTACCGACCCACTTAATCCTATTAGGGTGTGGCTGGTTGCATAGTGGTTAGGGTGCTGCGCTCGTGATCAGGAGGTTGTGTGTTCAAATCCCAGTTAGACCCTCACTGTGCTAAGACCCCTTTGCAAGGTCTCAACCACAAGTGTGCCTCTGTTCACCCAGAAGTATAAATGGGTACCAGTAAAATATACTAGTATACTGGGAAGGTAACCTGCAGTGGACTCGCGTCCCATCCAGGAGGAGTTGAACTCCTGGTAGCTTCACGCTACGGAAACCGGGGCTAAGCACCGGCCTGATGAGCCTCTAGGCTCGGGTGTAAAAAGCCCAACGGACTTACCTTACCTTAATCCTATTAGGGGAGTGGGGAGGCTGTGGTCTATCTCAGCTAACACTTGGTGGAGGAGGGAAACAGTATGAATAGCTAGTCAGACCATGGCAGGGCCAACACACACACTTTCATCCACACTTACACCTAATGCTCATGTCTTTGAACTGATGGAGGAAACAAGAGTACCCAGAGAAACCCCCGCAAACATGGGGAGAACATGCAAACTCCACACCGAAATGCTATTACCAAGCTGGGGAATTGAACCCAAGACGTTTTCTTTGTGAGGCAGGCATGCTAGCCACTACCCCCTCCATGCCACCGTTTCTTTTAAAATTGATTGCATAATAATTAGGGTCGCGGGGAGACTGGCACCCATCACAGCCGACTCTTGGTGAGGGTGTGGTTCACACTGGACAGCTTGGGAGGCCGTCGCAGGACCAACACTCACACCACCATTCACACTCATACTCACACCTAGGGGTGATTTGGAACAGCCAATTAGCCTACTATTAATGTTTTTGGAGTGCGGGAGGAAACCAGAGTACCTGGATGAAACCCAGGCAAGCACGAGGAGAACGTGCAAACTCCACACAGATGGTCTCACAGAGCGAGGAATCGAACCCTAGACCTTTTCACTGTGAGGCAGACATACTAACCACTACACCTACCATGCCATTCTTGTTTATTTATTTATTTTATTTATTTTATTTTTTTATTAAATATACTGTAAAATACTATCAAATGTTTTTTTAAATATACTGATAAAATCAGTTTGACATTGTAAGTGATGTAATATGGGTATTTATAATTTGTAAATGTTTCAAAGGGTTAAAGAACTGAACAATATCTCAGGGATTTCTCATGCTATTGTAAACACTTCCTCTTCGACTGTGCAATTACTCAGTGTTGGGAAGTGAGCAGTTCGTGCGCGCCCTCTAGTGTTAGGAAACAAATATTGCAGTAATACGGATGATGATAAACATTCGTCGCGTTTAACTGAAACGAGGATTTAAAGCGTGTCTGGTAAACAGGACGTGTTATATAAGCCATCCATCCGGTGTTACAGTTACTCCGAAGAACAATCTGGATAAATTGAGGAGATAAATTCAGAATTGTTTATACAAACCGTGTAGAAAGCGGATTATTGTGCTGTCACGGTAAGTGCACTGTCAGATAATCTAATATCCAATAATCCTTATTATTAAACTGGGATGTAATGTGATAGGGGTGCCAGTGTCATGTATATTATTATACACGATTAATCATATGCCAGACAATAATTACTATTATAATGGTAAATATAAATGTTTATGGTGAATGTAAACCAAAAGACAAATCTGCAATATTAAAGTCATGATTTATTTAATTATAGGAGACATTAGGGATTATGCCAGGTCATTGTAGGGATAATTTTCTTTAACTTGATTATTATTATACTGTATAGTAGTTTTACATTTATAGTGATTACAATTCCACCATAATTTTTGCTCCAATTTCGTGTGTATCTTGTCATTCTGGCAAAACAGTAAAAAAAAAAAAAAAAAAAAAAAAAAAAAAAAAAAAAAATAATAATAATAATAATAATAATAATAAAATTAAATGAATTAAATAAAATAACAACAACAGGATGCATTATGCGATCTGCAGAATGAATTCAGGCCTTTTGTACATTCATCTTTGTTTATCTATGAGGGAAAAGGCATGCAGTCTTCCACATGAGGGCGGGATACACACAACAAAGGCATCGTTTGTGTCCATCATCCATCATCCATCATCCATCCCTGACACCCAGTGATGCAGCACTTACTGTACAGTGCAATATTAATTTCATGCTGGAAAAACAACACCTTTATAGTATCTACTGTAGATGTCCCCAAATGAAGGACCTAACGAAGCCCTGTATAAAAGTATCCATCAAGCATCAGGGTAGAATTTGAAAGGATGGATGATGCAGAATTATTTATAATATTTTATTATATTTGCATGCAGTTTAATATGCACAGCATGCTGGGAAAATACTTTATATTGTCTTATTTCTACATTTTCTATTATGAACCTTATTATATTTCTATATGAACCTTTCCCCAGTTGTGAATTGGCTGTTGCAGATAGGTCGTAGTTGTGAGTGTGTGTGTGTGTGTGTGTGTGTGTGTGTGTGTGTGTGTGTGTGTGTGTGTGTGTGTGTGTGTGGGGTGGGTGGGTGTTGGCCCTGCAATAGTCTGGTGAGTTGTTGTGGGTGTACCAGGCCCCAACCTCTCTGCCAACCTAGTAGGATTAAGTGTTCTGGCACATGAGTGAATCACTTATACTGATGTAGCAATAAAACTGTTTACAGGTGCTTTATATACCCTCCAGCCTGCTTTATAATTATGTAATGGTTCTGAATATGCTACAAACAAAAGTACTGTACTACAACTGCACTCAGAGAGACCTCCACCAAGGTCGTGCACTCTTTGTCTTTATATGGGTATTGTTGCAGGTAATGTAGAATTACAGTGCCCTCTTGTGGCCTGTTCCACAATTATTTTTGAGCTTTGTATTTTTTTCTCCTGGCACATTCTGGGCGAGTTCTGCCTCCTTGCCCTGTCACACAAAGTTAAAAATAACTTTAAAACTTCTCATGAATCCAGATCACAATCAAGATTTAATCAGTTCTTCGTGATTGCAAGCTGTACATTTATTTAAAATTTTGTGCAGTTAGGTTCAAGTCCTACTCTTCAGAAGCATGCCACTGTCCCCCCAGTGCAGCCAACCAGGTTATCAAAGCCCGGCCATGTCTCTCATTGTCTATGATGAGAGGCATGTAAAAGAACCATTGCTGTCTTTCGTAAAGAGTAGCTGCAAAGCCATCAGCGTGTTTATGTCCCTTGCTAAAGGGTTGTGTCAGGAAGGGCATCCGACGTAAAAACCTTTGCCAAATCAAATGTGTGAATCATTCGCTGTGGCAACCCCTGATAAAAGGAAAAACTGAAAGGAAATCTCATATTTATTAGTTTTTGAGTTGTGATCACAGACACTCATGACCCCTGGGTACCCCTTAGTACCTCCGTACTAATGATCAGAAGATTACAATACCAATCTTGATTAGAATTATGTTTAAAAAATACACAGTGGAGCCTTAGAATCCGAACGCTCTAGAGTCCGAACAAATCGGAATCCGAACAAAACAATCCTGAGTTCTAAGTAAAGACTAGCAGCGCTCTTCCCGGTGCTAGAAGATTGTCCCATTTTCCCGTAATCTCTCTGGAGCTCAGTGCTGTGCTCCAGCAGTTCCCGCTTTAGTTTGATTTCTGTGTTTCTAGTGCTCTAGTTCCCATGGTCTAGTGCCTTCCATGTGAACAATAAAGCACACTTGTTTTCATAGATGAAACGGGGAAATCATAGTCACTGTAATATATATATATATATATATATATATCATTTATTGTATAAGTTTTAGGCACTGCTTAAAAGCAGAACTCCTCTTCTTCTTCTTTTCCTTTCGGCTTTTCCCTTCAGGGGTCGCCACAGCAAACCATCCGCCTCCATGTCACCCGATCCTCTGCATCTTCTACTCTTACTCCAACTACCTTCATGTCCTCCTTCGCCACATCCATAAATCTTCTCTTAGGTCCTCTTCTCGGCCTTCTGCCTGGTAGTTCCAACCTCAGCATCCTACTACCAATATACTCACCATCCCTCCTCTGTACATGTCCAAACCATCTCAATCTAGCCTCTCTGACTTTGTCTCCAAAACATCTTACATGTGCTGTCCCTCTGATGTATTCATTCCTGATCTTGTCCACCCTCACGCCGGTCCCAATCCTGGGGTTGGGCAGAGGGTTTTGATAAATGTAGAGGCAGAAGGGCATCCGGCGTAAAACTTTTGCCAGAATACAAAATGCAAACCGTCTAAAGGCAGAGCTCCTAAATCCTAAAAACCTACTGATAGGTAGCCAAGGTTATTGTTTTAAGTGTAGTGCAGCTTTTTTAAGGTCTGAATCATTTTCACTTTTGGAGTAAATAAATCTGCCCTGTGTTTTCCCACTCAGAGCAAAAAGCATGGCATGATTAACACTGAGTTTTTATTCCACCTCCTTTCAGTAGCTGATTTCTGCTTTTTTGTATCACCTATGTTAGTTTAATTATCCGTGGAACCTGTTCATGTTCCTTGCTGCACTCATGTTTGGTGTTGTGTTGCATCTCAACACAGACTGACGTCTGAGTTGTGGTGTAGAACCCTGAAGCCACTCTGCCTTAAGTTAGCGATGCAACATGGACATGGGGCAACTGTCAGAGTTATGTTAGAAACGTTTGGATCAGTGCTCAAGACCTCTGCTGATTTTAAATTTCAAAATTGTGATCTATGATAAAACAATTATGGAACTCTTATGAATGTGTTATAAAGGCCCCTGGCTAGGTTGTAGTCTCCGTTATGTAGGTAGTGCGTGTCTTTAGACTGTGTGGGGTTGCCTGTGCTCCCAAACAAAACTGACACAAGCACAGGGAGTAAATGAAGTGATGCTGTAAGGTAACAGTGTTAACTACTGTTCCAATGTGCCATACAGTTATTATATCATAAATTAATTTATTCATAAGTTGTAATAGTAATATATTTAATACATTCATTTATTTACTGAATTGCTTAATCCTAATTAGGGTCACGGGGAGGCTGGTGCCAATCTCAGCAGACTTTGGGCGAGGGCAGACTACACCCTGAACAGCTTGCCAGGCCATCGCAGGGCAGAAACGTGCTGACGGCTATGTAGCTCATCTTTATGAAAGTCAGCAATGGTTCTTTTACTTGAACCTCTCACCATAGACAGTGAGAGACATGGCCGGCCTTTGATAACCCAGTGAGCTGCACTGGGGGAGACAGTGGCAACCATTGACAGTGAGGCTTGAACCCCCCCCAACCTTAGGATCAGTAATCCAGTACCTTACCATCGAGGCACCACTGCCCTTATATATGTAATATTTATAATAGATAATTAGAAAATGTCTTAATGCATTGCAGGAGCAGACTTCTTCAGTGGAATGGTTGTTGTTGAAGTATTTTAAAACTAATTATACTAATAAAATAAATATGTCTTGTGTTGCTATAAAACCTTGGAGTGACGTCTCGGGTTAATAACAAGTTCAGAAAAAGAAGCTGTTTTGAAAAGACTGTATGACCTGCAGTGAAATGCATGAAGGATCAATACTGTGATGATCAAAGGTTAAACTAAAGTAAACTGCTATTTGGGGTGAATGTTCAATGCTACAGGAGGAGCCGTGGAACCCGCTGCAGATTCAGACGCTACCATGGCATGGATGTACACTGCACTTTCCGTGAGCCTGCTGTTTGGTTATGTTACAGCCGGCCTCGACAGAAGCGAAGGTACGGCATTTTATGGCTTGAATGAACATTACTTCACTCTACATCATCCTAAAAAGATAAAATCCATTAACACTCTACTCGAACCTTATGTGCTGTTTTCATTACTATGCAGCTATTTCCTGTGGTTGTTATCGAATATTTAAAAGTTTTGAGAAATAACTACAATATTTCACTTCCAGTGTGACAGACACGTCCATCTTCAGACACCCTGCTCTGCCTAGAAACATGAAAAGGGATCTGGGAAACAAATTTGATCATAATGGGTCCTTTTCTCGGGGAGTTGTGGAGAGGCTAGTGCCCATCCCAGCCGACTCCGGGCAAGGGCAGAGTACACCCTGGACAGCTCGCCAGGCCATCGCAGGGCAGAAACACGCTCACAGCTATGCAATTCCTCTTGACGAGAGTCAACAATGGTTCTTTTATAGTCGCTCAACACAGACGGTGAGAGACATGGCCGGCCTCTGATAACCCAGTTATCTGCCCTGGAGGGGCCGTGACAACCCGTTGAGAGTGAGGCTTGAACCCCCAACCTTGGGATCAGTAATCCAGCACCTTTACCACCAGGCCACCACTGCCCGTCCTTCAGTTTCCAATATTCAAAAATAGCCTTGGGTGCATTGAGTGCTATTTTGGTGTGGAGCTGTCCCATGTTTTGCAGAAATGTAGCCAATGGTCAGCCAGTTTTTGTATTCAACTGAAACAGGAAGTACTGCATTTGAAAACAACAAGTTTTTTTGCTTCCTGTGTTTAAATATAGATGTTTTGCTTGAAACCAAAGGACTTACATTGATCAAGGTAGCTTATCACTAAGCTAATGTCATTCATTTAATTTTCTTCTTAATTTAACCCTAATTAGGGTCACAGGGAGGCTGGCGCCCATCTCAGCTGACTCTGATTGAGGGCGGAGTACACCCCGGACAGCTTGCTATTTCATCGCAGGGCCAACACTCACACAACCATTCACACTCACACTTTGGGGTGCTTTGCAAAAACCAATTACTGTAGTCTACTGTGCGTCTTTTTGGACTGTGGGAGGAAACCAGAGTATGAGGAGGTAACCTATGCAAGCACAGGGACAACATGCACACATCGCACAGAAATGCATTGGCTGGAAATCGAACCAATGCCTTCTTGTTGTGAGGTGGACATGCTAATCACTACACCACCATGCTGCCCACTAAGCTAATGTGTTAATCCGTAATAAGCCAAGATCCTGAGAAGCAATACGGTGACTACTCAGGAAACACGCTGCTATAACAGGCATTGCAAGAAGACGACGAGGAAGCCCTGAAAGCCCTTGCCCCAGACATAGAAGTTGTACCGGCTCCATCATGGCATCCCAACACCTGGAGCATATTTTGTTTAGATTTAATACTTTTAATCAGGAGACGGAGACAAGTCAGGTCTGCTCATTTTCCACTTGAAATCCATCCCCATGTCATCTGATGACTTGAGCTTTTTCCAGTTTAGTGTTTTGGTGAAGCTGCAGACGACTCTAGTCGAAGGCTTGGTACAGCCAATGCAGCAAGGCTAATAGCTGGCTTGCTTGGTGTCTGTTCAGAAACAAATGTACAATAATGAAATTTTCAAGGACCCACTACCTATGGGCGGGGCTAAAAGGGTCAGGTGCAGTGTGAGCTGGGTGGCAAGTGAAGGCATACGTTCTACTGGACTGATCCTCAGTTACTGACTCTGAGGAACAAGCCTGAGCTGGTGTGCGAGGTTGAGAGGTACCCACGAGATATAGTTGGGCTCATCTCAACACATAACTTGGACTCTGGGACCACCCATCTAGAGAGGAGCTGGACCTTGGTTTGTTCTGGAGTTGCTCAAGGCGAGAGGCAAAAGCCAGTGTGGGTATCCTCAACTGGGGATGTTGTTGAGAAATGGAAGGAATACTTCAAAGACATCCTCAATCCCACCCACATGCCCTCTGTGGTAGAAGAAGAGCCTGGGGGATTCAGGTGTCTGGATGTTATAGGACTCTTTTGGATATCATGTTTCTGCAACATCGAGTGGTCATCGAGGGCCGTACCTCTGAATTGGCAAACTGGGGCAGTAGTTCACCATTTTAAAAAATGGGACTGACTGGTGTGTTCCAATTGTTGTGGAATCACACTCTTCAGCCTACCTGGGAAAGTCTATTTAGGAGTGGTGGAGAGGAGGATCCCAAAGATGGTTGACCCTTGGATTCATTAGGAACATTGTTCTGGCTGCAACACTGTCAACCAGCTCTATACGCTCTACAGGATTCTGAAGGGGCATCAGAGTTTCGACCAGTTCTCTCAGGTTATCTTGTGGGGTGAGCTCCGAGAATATGGTATAATGGACCCATTACTATGGGCCATTCAGGCCAGAGCTTGGTCCACATTGGTAATAGCATGTCGAATTCATTTCCAGTGGGGGCTGGACTCTTTGTCCCCTAAAGGCAGTCCTCTGTCACCGGTTCTGTTCACAATGTATAAATAGAATTTCAAGGCGCAGCCAAGCCAAAGCATTAAGGGGTTCTGGTTTGGTGGCCATAGGATCTTGTCTCTGCTTTTTGCAGATGATGTTGTCCTTTTGGCTTCATCAACCAGGACCTTCAGCCCTCGATGGAGAGATTCACAACTGACAGGTAAGTGGCGGTGATTAGAGTCACCACCTCTAAGTCTGAGGCCATGGGTCTCAGATGGAAAAGGGTGGAATGCACCCTCCAGG
>CM045742.1:40420000-40455000 GCA_024760905.1 Plotosus lineatus | reverse complement strand
TACTGACTGGAACTGAAACAAGCATCTCAAATTTTCAGGGGCAATAATTGATGTTATAAGTTGTATGAGGGGCCGTTTCATTTAAATTTGGGCTTTTCAGGTAGCACAGTGCATTGGTGTAGCGGTCAGCACATCCACCTCACAGCCGGAAGGTCCCGAGTTCACGTCCTGTGCTCAGGTGCTTCTGTATGGAGTTTACATGTTCTCCCCGCACTACAGGGGTTTCCTCTGTGTACTCCTGTTTCCTCCCATAGACCAAACAGATGCACATTAGGCTAACTGTTCATTCATTCATTCATTTTGTGAACCGCTTAATCCTAATTAGGGTTGCTGGGAGGCTGGTGCCCATGTCACCCGACTCTGGGCAAAGGCAGCGTACACGGTGGACAGCACGCCAGGCCATCTCAGGACAGAGACATGCTGACGGCGATGCAGCTACTCTTGTCGAAAGTCAGCAATGGTTCTTTTACATGAACCTCACACCATAGACAGTGAGAGACATGGCTGGCCTTCAGTAACCCAGTTAGGGCACCGGGGGCATTAGGGCAACTGGTTATTTCAAATTGCTCTTCGGTGTGAGTGTGAGTATGAATGCTTATGTGTGTATGTTTGGCCTGCGATGGTTCAGCTGGGGAGTTCTGGGTGTACCCTGCCCTAGCCCAATGTAGGATGTTGCCTTTCCACTAATAATTGCCTCAGCGCATGAGTACGAATTTGAGCAAGGCCTTTGTTTAAATAAAAAAAAAAAAAAAAAAAAAAAATCAAAGTACTTCTAATGTTATCTACTCTGGTCCTAATACCCACCTCATATAGTTTAATGTCAGGGGTGTAACATTTATAGCACCTTTAACTCTCTCTCTCTCTCTCTCTCTCATATATATATATGTATATATATATATATATATATATATATATATATATATATATATATATACATATATATATATACACACACACACACACACACACACACACACACACACACACTGGTCCTTCTCAAAAAAATTTGCATATTGTGATAAAGTTCATTATTTTCTGTAATGTACTGATAAACATTTGACTTTCATATATTTTAGATTCATTACACACAACTGAAGTAGTTCAAGCCTTTTATTGTTTTAATATTGATAATTTTGGCAAAAAAAAAAAAAATTAGCATATTTCATCCGACCAATATAAAAAAAAGTGTTTTTAATACAAAAAAGTGAACGCGGCACCTGTAGCCCATTTCCTGCACACGCCTGTGCACGGTGGCTCTGGATGTTTCTACTCCAGACTCAGTCCACTGCTTCCACAGGTCCCCCAAGGTCTGGAATCGGCCCTTCTCCACAATCTTCCTCAGGGTCCGGTCACCTCTTCTGGTTGTGCAGCGTTTTCTGCCACACTTTTTCCTTCCCACAGACGTCCCACTGAGGTGGCTTGATAGAGCACTCTGGGAACAGCCTATTCACTCAGAGATTTCTTTCGGTGTCTTACCCTCTTGCTTGAGGGTGTCAATGATGGCCTTCTGGACAGCAGTCAGGTCGGCAGTCTTACCCATGATTGCGGTTTTGAGTAATGAACCAGGCTGGGAGTTTTTAAAAGCCTCAGGAATCTTTTGCAGGTGTTTAGAGTTAATTGGTTGATTCAGATGATTAGGTTAATAGCTCGTTTAGACTACCTGAACACGATATGCTAATTTTTTGAGACAGGAATTTTGGGTTTTCATGAGCTGTATGCCAAAATCATCAGTATTAAAACAATAAAAGACCTGAAATATTTCAGTTGGTGTGCAATGAATCTAAAATATATGAAAGTTTAATTTTTATCAGTACATTACAGAAAATAATGAACTTTATCACAATATGCTAATTTTTTTAGAAGGACCAGTATATATATATATATATATATATATATATATATATATATATATATATATATATATATATATATATATATATATATTTGCGACATAGCAAGAAGGTCATTGGTTCGAATCAAAAGCTCGGGTGTTTTCGTGTGGAGTTTGTATCTCTTTCCTATGCTTGAGTCTGATTTCCTCACACAGTTCAAAGACATGCACATTAAGTTAAGATAAGATAAGATACAGCTTTATTAATCTCACAATGGAGAAATTCACTGTTACAGGCTCTTGAGGTACTATCAGTAGGGGGTGCAAAAATAGATACAAGTACAAACATACATACATTATATAAGTAAATAAATAAATAGATACATAAATAGTATAAATTACTAAACAATAAAAGAAAAGAATGGAGCAACTTTGTAGACTGGCCTATATTAAAGTGTATATGTATCTGAGGGCGGAGTAGATGGGTTGATATGGTTCACAGTCAGTGGGGTAGATGTGGTTGATTAAAGTGCGCGGGGTTTTTATTGCACATAACCGGTATTTTCACAGACAGTTACAAAGTGGCGTTGTACAGTCTGATAGCGGTGGGAATGAACGACCTGCGGGTAGCGCTCCTTCCTGCACTGAGGATGCCTCAGTCGTCCACTGAAGGAGCTGCTTAGCTCCTCTACAGTCTGGTGCAGTGGGTGAGAGCTGTTGAACAGGATGGATGTGAGCTTTGCTACCATCCTCCTCTCACTCACCTCCTCCACAGAGTCCAGTGGGCAGCCGAGGACCTTAAAGCCTTAACCTGGTTAAGCCTTTAATGGCACCAGGACCATATGGTCCTCTTTCAAAAATGCTAATAACTACTGTGCATTGTACTCAGTGCTGCACAAGTGTTCTATACTTGTGGCGTCGCCTGATGCAACACAGCTTAGTCCTACGTGCCTCAGTCAGCTTTGAGACGACCTTGAGTGTGCAGGATTGTGTTGTTCACGAATTTGTGAACGTGTTATTATTATGTTATTATTATTAGTGTTATTGTAATTTTGATGAAACAACTGTGTCGGGGTCGTCCTTAGGCCTTTTTGATTAGTAAAAACTAGTGATATTTTTTTTTAACTGCAAAAAATAATTCAGGCATGAAAGGGTTAATTGTCTGTCTTGTGTGTGAATGACTGTGACTGTTTGCTGCCCTGTGATGGTCTGGTGAGCTGCTTAGTGCGTAACCCACTTTTGCAGAGTGTCTGATGCATCCCAGTTCAGACCCTAGCAAGATCAAGCTGATCTTTATGTATAAATACGTGAGTGAATGATGATATGATTTCATGTTTAATACTGTGTAAGACTATAGAAACAAAATATGTCTGCGTTAATGAAGCATGTGAGCGTTTATGGAATTTAGATAAGACTACACTTGTGTTACTCGTGAGCTCTGGGTACCATGTGACTCCCGGGGCTCAGAATGGTGTTCCAAATGATTTTTAATGGTGTAACAGTTCATTCAAGCTACTTCTTTAATTTAAACTTTGTTCTGAATCACTTTGCCTCACAGATGGAGACCAGTGCACAAACAATCCATGTAAAAATGGCGCGATGTGCTCGGACAGTGTTGGCGGTTATGATTGCATCTGCAAATCAGGATTTTCCGGAGTGCACTGTGAAACAGGTAAAAAAAAAAAGAAACATACAAAATATAGATTTGTCCACAGTTCACTGTAAATGAAAACACAACAGGCATCATCGTTATCCATTTAATTGTGATTTTCATTTTCACGCCATTTATGTATTGAGTATTATTGATTGTAAATATTTATTAGGATGATTATTTATTTCCCGTTCAGACAATACCATTTGTGTGATTGATAAGACCAAAGGCTGCAGTCAATTCTGTAAACCTGGCTACCAGTCTTATGAGTGCTCCTGCGCCTCGGGATGGAAGCTACAGGAGAAAGAGAAATGCGTACCTGATGGTAAACGCCAGAAGACGCAACTTGCACTACTCACTCTCACTCACTTACTCACAGGCCAATCTGCTTCATCCTACTAGGCTTACAGGGGGAGGGGCTGGATCACAGGGTCAACACACACACACACACACACACACACACACACACACACACACACACACACACACACACACACACACATATATCTAGGGGCAATTTTTAACAGACTATTAGCCGAATGTGCACGTCTTTGGACTGTGGGAGAAAACTAGAGTACCAGGTGGAAACCCATACAAGCACTGTGAGAACATGTAAAGTCCACACAGAAAAATGGCTGATCATGGGAATCAAACCCAGGACCTGTTTGCTGTGACATACATGCGAAATACTACGCCACTGTATTTGGCTCTGTCAATAGCATATTATTATATGAAATTTAATAATAATAATAATAATAATAATAATAATAATAATAATAATAACAACTGGGCATCACTGATCCTAAGGTTGGGGGTTCAAGCCCCACTGTCAACGGGTTGTAACTGTCCCCCCAGTGCACTAACTGATTTATCAGAGGCCGGCCATATCTCTCACTGTCTATGGTGGGAGGTTCATGTAAAAGAACTATTGCTGACTTTCGTCAAGAGGAGCTGCATAGCCATCAGCATGTTTCTGCCCTGCGATGGCCTGGCGAGCTGTCCAGGATGGACTCTGCCCTCGCCCAGAGTTGGCTCAGATGAGCACCAACCTCCCCATGACCCTAATTATGATTAAGTGGTTCAGAAGATGGATGAATGAATAATAATAATAATAATAATAATAATAATAATAATAATAATAATAATACAGTCGACCCCTACCTACGAAACCCCCTGGGTATGAAAATTCTGGGTTACGAAAAACATTTTCCCAAGTTTAAAGCATAAATACAGTGACGGAGGCTATTATTTCGGCACGATATTAAAACAGAGTGCTCTGTAGGAGAAGACCTCCGATCTCGCAAGGAAGGAAGTTAATATTGAATGAGGGCCTCTGATTCTGATCTTTCAAACAGGTACTGTAATTCTGCTTTAAATAAAACATCCCTGCCATTTAAACATTTAAATACAATTGTTCTGTCAGCTGTCTGTTGAGTGTGGGCGTGACCCGAGTTTTGTGTGTGTGTGTGTGTGTGAGAGAGAGAGAGAGAGAGAGAGAGAGAGAGAGAGAGAGAGAGAGATAAAGACAGAAGGAGGCTTAACTCTTTAGTTTAGTTTTTAAGTTGTTTAATTCAGTAAATGTTTAATAAATCTGGACCTCCGATCCCTCAAGGAATGAAGTTAAAGTTGAGTTTGGACCTCCGATCTGTCAAGCAGGGAATGCGCTTTGAATTCCACATCTTAAAATGGCATCCTACTTGTGGGCGTGGCCCGCAGCGCCACAATAAACATTTAATGTTTATACAATATACTTACGAAACTCCCGCGTTATGAGAAAAGCTCTGGAATGGATTAATTTTGTAAGTAGGGGGCCAACTGTAATTATTATTTTTATTATTATTATTATTATTATTATTACTATTATTACTATTACTATTATTATTATTATTATAATATCCTTATTTTCCTCCTTGTTTCCTTATTTATCCGTATCCTCCTTATTTTAATTTTTCCCCTTAGTGTCTTTCCCATGTGGGAAGATAAGCAGTTTACTTCAGCCGGACCGTCGGCAGTCAAGTAACATCCGTTCAGGCTATGAAGGACTGGACTGTAGTACTGAAGAGTGTCCCTGGCAGGTACAAAATGATCAGATCACGTGTACAGGTTAACATTCATCACCTTGAAAGTTGTTTTTATTTTCTTTTTTTGTTTGCTTAATTGTCTCTCTGTTCCATTCTAAGGCCCTGCTGCGTACCAGCGGATCGAATGGGTTCTGTAGCGGCGTCATCGTCCAAGAAAAGTTTATTCTGACCACTGCACAGTGTGCACGCAAACACTCCAGCTACCACGCCATTTTGGGTGAGTAATACGTGTTTGTAAAACTGAACATACTGCTCTGTATAGTGTATGTTATGTTTATCTGGAAGGTCAGAGGAGGATCTTATCTCAACATGTCCACTTTATTCTGTGACCCTGTATTAATTTAATTTACTGCTTCACCTCATAGGCTGGGGTGTTTATTATTAATTTAACAAATTCCATCCACCATCCCTAATTTTCTCATTGTTATTTAATCACACTCATAACTAGCCATTCCCGTCAGTATCTTTTATTCTTTCATTTATTTTTTTATTTCATTTTAATATCATGTATTAATCCCGCATGAGAAATTTAGCAATTTAGCATTTAACACATTAAACCCCCCCCCCCCCCCCCCCCACACACACACACATAAACAGTGAGCACGCACACACACACACACACACACACACACACACACACACACACACACACACACACACACACACGCAAAGTAGTGGGCTGCCACACCCAGAGTAGCATTGGCAGTTAGCTACCTTGTTCCGGGGCACTTCAGCCATGAAGGCTGAGGAAGGGAAGGTGCTGCCCCTCTTTTGAATGACCTCACAGACGCCTGTGATTTGCTGACGATCAATGTGAGTGACAGGGAAGTGAGTGTATGCCATCCCTCCCTCCCGTGAGACCTCGGCCAATTAGCTCCCACTAACTCCCAGTCACAGATGGCTGTGGTATCAACCTTGACCTGAACCTGCGATCTCCAGGTTAATAGTCATGCTGTATTAGAGCTGGTCGATGCGCCACTCAGGAGTCCAAGAATTTTCATTAAGCTTGATGTCCCAGAGATGATTTGTTCTGGAACGTCTGAGTCAAAGGTGAAGGTCAGAACCGGGTCAAGGTTTGGCGATAGACATTTCTCAGATTAGAATTCACTTATGATCTCATTTGCTGACACTGGATGAAGGCAGGGTCTACCCTGAATGACTCAAGAGACCATCATAAGGCAACAAACACACAACCAGACACACTCACACTGAGGGGAAATCTGAAATAGCCAGGTGCATGTCTAATGTGTGTGTCTTTGGGAGGAAACTGGAGTAACCATTGAAAAACTACACAAGCACAGTTAGAGCATGCGAGCTCCACCAGTAACCCCGAGACCAGGACCTTCTTCCTGTGATGTCCATTTTCTGTAACCACTTAATCCTAATTTGGGTCGCGGGGAGGCTAGTGCCCATCCCAGCCAACTTCGGGCGAGGGCAGAGTACACCCCAGACAGCTCGCCAGGCCATCGCAGGGCGGAAACACACCGACGGCTTTGCAGCCTATTCTTTACGAAAGTCAGCAATGGTTCTTTTATAACCCAGTTAGCTGCACTGGGGGGGACAGTGACAACCTTGTGGAGAGTGGGACTCAAACCCCCAACCTTTGAATCAGCGATCCAGTGCCTTATACCACTAGACCACCACTGCCCCTTCCTGTGATGATAAAACTGAAATTGCTTATAAACAGAGTCATACTTTACCTTGCGAAATTAATCCGTTCCAGAAGTGGTTTTGTAACCTGATTCTTTCCTAAGTTGAGTAGAATTTTACATGTAAAAGGCCTGATTCATTCCAAGGCCCCCAATACTACCCCTAAACCCTTTAACAATTATAAAAGTATTGTATACCTTTTAAGGCCTCCTTCTGCTTCAATATCGTACCGATGGTAGACAGGCTTTGGCCAGATGCCTTTGCGATATCACTCAACCGCATGCCACCAGCCTGCTTCTTTTCATTTGCACCGGGAATCACTTTCACTGGGAATCACGCATGCATGCGTGCGTGCGTGCGTGCGTGCGTGCGCGCGCATGTCTGTGTGTGCGCGCATGTGTTGACCATGTCTTCTTAGCAGAGTTATAATCTTACAAATGTTTATGCAAGGTTAAAAGCCTGAGTCAAAAAATAAAGTTGCAATGAGCGCACTCGAAAAACTCACAAAACAACAGTAACTCTGTCCTTTACGTGTATTAGAACTCCGTGATGAAAATGGGTCGAAGGCACACGAAAAGCATCATGGTTATTATGGAGATGCAGCTCCATAATAGCCAATAGGAGGGAGCTGCATCTTCGTGACAAACAATGAGTCAAAGGTACACGAAAAGCATCATGGGTATTATGGAGATGCAGCTCCCTCCTAGCCAATGAACCATTGCTGACTTTCGTCAAGAGTAGATGCAAAACCGTCAGCGTGTTTCTGCTCTGCGATGGCCTGCTGAGCTGTCCCGGGTGTACACTACCCTTGCCTCGAGTCGGGCTGAGATGGGTGCCAGCCTCCCCACGACCCTAATTAGGATTAAGCGGTTCAGAAGATGAATGTTGTCTGTTGGACTTTTAGACCCGAGCCTGCTGGCTCATAAGGCCGGAGCACATCCGCTTTCCTTAGCATAACGCGACTAGGAGTTCAACTACTCCTGGATGGGAAGCGAATCCATTGCAGGTTACCATCCAAGGAATTTACTGGTACCCATTTATACTGCTGGGTGAATAGAAGCACACTCGTGGATATGACCTTGCCCTGGGTATTAGTGGTGGGGGTCTCCCAGGGATTCAATCCCATGACCTCTTGATCATGACCTCAGCACAGTATGATGAGCACCTGGGTAATTCAAACCAGTCCCCATATAAAGCCTGCTCCATCCACACTGTGTGCAGTGGTGTCTTGCACACTGTCAGTCCATCTTTAGTTTTAAAAAGTGTTGCTTCATGATAATTTACTCCACTTCACTTCTACACATAATGTTTAATGAAATTTTGACAGTCTGTATTAATCCCACAAGGGAGATTATTTCCTCTGCAATTAACCCATCTGAACCGAGCACACACACACACACACACACACACACACACACACACACACGCTGAGCAGTGGGCTACCTCTCACATCCTCTGTGGCCGCCCGGAGAGCAGTTGGGGTTACGTCCCTCGCTCAATGGCACTTCAGCCATTTCAGCTGGGAGGAAGGGAAGGTGCTGCCCACTTCTCCACGCCACACATTCTTGCTGCTGGTTTGAGAAATCGAACCAGTGACCTTTCTGTCCCATAGCCGCTTCTCAAACCATTAGGCCACGGCTGCCCAAATAATTGTGTTTTTGAATCTTTAATTGGCATTGCTAGTGAGTGTTTGATGATCTGCTCATGCAGTTCACACAGAATTCTGAAGACCAACGTTTTTTTAATGACTACAATGTGGGAGTTGTCTAAATTTCATTAACATGTTTTGTTTAACTGTTGGTGATTGGTATTCATTCATTCATTTTCTGCACCACTGAATCTTAATTAGCGTTGCGGGAAGGCAGGCGCCCATCTCAGCTGACTCTGGGTAAGAGCAGAGTACACCCCGGACAGCTCGCCAGGCCATTGCAGGGGAGAAACACGCTGACGGCTTTGAAGCTCCTCTTGTTGAAAGTCAGCAATGTTTTTTTTTTACATGAACTTCCCACCATAGACAGAGAGAGACATGGCTGGCCTTTGATAACCCAGATAGCAGCACGGGGGAGGGAGGGGGAGGGGGATCAGTGACAACCCATTGAGAGTTGGGCTTGAACCACCAACCTTGTGATCAGTGATCCATCACCTTTACGAACAGGCCACCACTGGCCAGGAATTGGTATTATCAAGTTTATTGATTTATGCAGTACAAGGATCCCTCGCTACTTCACCGTTCAATTCTTGCAGCTTCAGTGCATCATGGTTTTCTTTTTTTAAATATTCATCGAATTAAAAACTAAGGAAGTTAAGGAAGAATAGGGGAAAAAGTTAAGGAAAATGTTGCAAAAACAAGGCCAATTATGCAAAAAAACAAACAAAAATAAAAAAAACAAACAAAAAACCCAAAAACAAACACAAAACAAAAAACAACCCAAAACCCCCCAACAAAACCACTTACCTTTTTATATGAGGTGCGCTTCTGAGTGTGTGCGTGCGTGTGCGTCTCCATGTATGTGTGTATATTTACTAGTATATTCGATTTACATCTTATGCATTATTTTTGAATGTTTAATTGTTATTATAAGCATTTATAGCGGTGAATATGTATTTCTTGATATTATATACACATATATATGTACGTATACGTCAGTCAGGGGGGGGTCGATCCTACTTCACGGAATTCAGCAGTTGCAGATGGATCTCAGTCCCAATTAACCGCGCAAAGTGAGGTATCCCTGTATACTAGTATAAAAGCAGATTATTTTTAAATGAATTGAAAGTACAGAGATGGAAAGTGCAACACTCCCTGACCTCCCTGTACTGTAATGCACATGAATTCATATGTTTGAATTGATTGCTTGTGTGCACAGGTAAGAGGACGGCATCCAGTGGGAGTGGTGAACAGACTGTGTATGTAAAGGATGCGCACGTTCATCCGCTTTACCAGGAAGGAAAAGCGGAAAACGACCTCGCTTTGATCGAATTGAGGGATAAGATCAAGTTTAAGAGGTCTGTCGTGGCAGCCTGCCTGCCTGAGAGGGATTTTGCAGAAAGCGTTCTGATGTCAGGCGAGTACATGGGTATGGTTACCGGGTGGAAAGATGCAGACGAGTTGCAGGGGAGCCTCAGACTGAATCACCTGTCGTACAGCGACCTGCAAACTTGCATGCAGCGTCACTCGGACCAGGTAAACACACCGCGTCATTTAGTAACCATTTATCGGACTCGTGTAATAAATGGGAAGCTAAAATGTGGTTCAATCTTCTGGATTTCAGATCACAAACAAGATGGCGTGTACCCTGCCGAGTCCCAAAGCGGATTGCAGCTTCGGCCCTGGAAGTCCTATCCTCACCTTGCACCGCGAGGTCTTCTTTCTCACTGGTGTGGTGAGCAAGTCCCAAGGCATCGACTGCAGCAACGGTTACGTCTTTCAGAAGGTGTCTCGCTTCCTTCCCTGGTTGAAGAAAATAATGGACTCAGCATAAAACATGCGAGACAGGAATGCGTTATCTGTCTCTGATCTTAAAGACACAGTGTGTAATGTTTGGGAGGATTTATTAGCACCACATATTAAGCATATCGTCATCCAATCATTTTTCATGGAAGGTGGTAGTGTAGTGTTGATCCTGGGTTCGATTCCCAGCTCGGGCGTTTCTATGTGAAGTTTGCATGTTCTCCCCGTGCTTGCGTAAGTTTCCTCCGGGTACACCGGTTTCCTCCCACAGTCCAAAAGCATGCACGGTAGGTTAATTGGCTGTTTCAAATCACACATAGGGCGATGGGCGCCAACCTCGCCGTGGTCCTAATTAGGTTTTCTTATCTCTAGATCTCATATTAATGATGTCATTAGCACAGGTAAACAAAAGAGCTCTTGAGAAAATGATCACACAACATGAGAAAACGACCTGATTATCTCGCTATATCTTAAGAAAACAGAGCGGAAAGAGTCGATGAATGCCTGTCTGTTTAGGAGTTGCGTATATCGGAACATTGTTGGTACAAATCGGACTGACATCGTAATAACGTCGGAGGAAACATTGGAAAAACACCGGAGTCACATGACTTAACAGTTGGAGAACACCGGTATATATATATCAGAACAAAATTGCCTGAAACTATTACAACTACAAACTATTTGGCTGAACTAACATCAGGATATTATCGGCTCAAATGAGCGCACCTTAATCTGTAATCCTTAAAAAAAATTATTGTTTATATTCACATGTGAAACGGGTCGACTCTTAGTAAGGCCGCCATCTTGCAGTCTTGCACCGCCATGTTTCTATGATATCCCAGAACCACACAGGCTTTAAAGGGGAGAGGTGGAGGGTGAAATTTCAATTGGTTGTAATCTGCAATTTGTAATCCTGCCACTAGATGCTGCTAAAACTTACACACTGTATTCCCTGCCTCCCTGCTCCGCCTCCCCCCCCTCCCCCCCCCCATGGTATCTTCCAGTGTGTGCTATTTCGTAAACTGGTTCAAGCAGGTCTCTAAAGCAGAGACATAATGACTTGTACTTGATGTACTTGACACGCTCTGCTTTAATTTCTGTAATTACACACACACACACACACACACACACACACACACACACACACACACACACACACACACACACACACCTATAAATAATACAGTGGTTTGCATACACATATTCATTGACATAATTCAGAGATAATCAAATTGAAACTATATAATTTCATTCTATATGATATGTTCAGATTCATCACTTACACAAGTCCTGATATGAGAAAACATTATTGATATTCCACTTTGAGAAATATTAAAATTAATGATACAGTGGCTAGATACAATTTTCGTAAACGATTTAGCGGTAATTGATTTTATTCTGCTTTCTTCCATTTTTTTCCAATTGGCATCCCATGAAATAAATCCAAATTCAAGTACACCGGGTTCTTGTTGATTGAGTCATAGCAAGTGATGGACCGGCGAATCGGTGCTGTGTCAGCAGTAATGAGGGCGCTGCACTGGTCTGCTGTGATACTGAAGAAGCTTTTGATTTAACGCTCCAACTACGTTTCAACTCTCACTGTTCATCAGGAGATTTGGGTCATGACTGGAGGAATGAGATATTAAAGAATAGAAACGCCCAAAATAAGTTTCCTTCGGAAGGTGTCTGGGCTCAGCCTTAGAGATACGGTGAAGAGCTCAGACATCCATGTGGAGTTTGAGGAAGAGCCGATGCTTCTCCGCATCAAAAGGAGTCAGTCGAGGTGGTTTGGGCATCTGATTAGAATGCTTCCCAATCGCTTCGCCTTCAAGGTATTCTGGGCACATCCATCTGGAAGGAGACCCTGGGGCACACCCAGAACTGGGTTTCAATTTCTCTGTAAATGCCTTCAGATCCCCAGGAGGACCTAGAGAGCCTTGTTAAGGAGAGGGATGCCTGGGTTTATGTTCTGGACCAGGGATGTCTAACTTATGCAACAAATGGCCGTGTGGCTGCGGGTTTTTGTTTCAAACAAGCAGCAGCACACCTGACTCGGCTCATTTAATCTAATGATCTGACTCATCAGGCAGTTGATTGGTCGATCTGTGTCTCTGTACAGACACTGACCAATCAACTGCTTGAAGACTCAGATCATTGGATTAAATGAGCCGAGTCAGGTGTGCTGAGTCTGACACCTGTGTTCTCGATGTTTCGACTCTGTGAACTTGGATGAGTGCAAAAAATGGATGAATGGAAATAGTTCCAGGTTTTCAAGTCGTATGTGTTTCTCTGTGCATCTGTAATCAATATCCCAATAATAACCTTGAGAAGCCTCATTCGACTTTGCATACTTGCCCCGTTGGTCATTAAGGTCAAGTCTGATAGGATAAGCTGGCTAAAAATGAAAGAAAAATATATTATCTAATATCTAATATATTGTGTGTAATGCAGTGCTCACTTGTCTTGTGTAATGTATGGACAGGCTGTTAGATGCAATATTTGCGAATAAGTTATATAACAGAGCTTCCCACTTAACTGTACTGAAGTCACAATAATATTAAAATATTTTCCTGAAACCAACTAATAAAGTCAGTGAACTGAATCATTTATAAATATTTTTGTGTTTTGTACATTTATAATCATCTTACAAACTCTGTGGCGCTCCCTCTAGGAAGAAAAAATAAAACACCCCCACTCACCCCCCCACCACTGCCCCACGAGTAACTATAAAATCGTTATTAGTACACCTCTGCATAGCATTGTATCTTCTTTTACTTTCGGCTGCTCCCTTCAGGGGTCGCCACAGCAAATCATCCGCCTCCACCTCACCCTGTCCTCCGCATCTTCTTTTCTGACTCCAACGACCTTCATGTCTTCCTTCACCACATCCATAAATCTCTTCTTTGGTCTTCCTCGAGGCCTTCTGCCTGGTAGTTCCAACCTCAGCATCCTACTGCCAATATACTCACTATCCCTCCTCTGTACATGTCCAAACCATCTCAATCTAGCCTCTCTGACTTTGTCTCCAAAACATCTTACGTGGGCTGTCCCTCTGATATACTCATTTCTGATCCTATCCATCCTCGTTACTCCCAAAGAGAACCTCAACATTTTCATCTCCGCTACCTCCAGCTCTGCCTCCTGTCTTTTCCTCAGCGCCACTGTTTCTAATCCATACAACATCGCTGGCCTCATCACCGTCTTGTACATTTTTCCCTTCATTCTTGCTGACACTCTCCTATCGCACATCACACCGGATACTTTTCTCCAACCATTCCAGCCTCCCTGCACACGTTTCTTCACCTCTTTTCCACACTCTCCATTGCTCTGGATTGTTGAGCCTAAGTACTTATCAACAATAAAAAACAAAAAAGAAAGAAATATACTAGTAGTTCAACTTATAATCAACAAAAAATTCATTAACATTGTTTTTTTTTTATCTGTAACAGAAAAGATTTAAAGTACGCCAATGAGCCTGAAATTAAAAAAAAAAAAAAATCCTTATTTAAACTCATTCAACTTATTTATGTCTTAATAGCTCCATCTCTCTCCATCTTTCTCTCGTTATAAATTTTTCCGTGTTGTTTCTTGAGGGGTTGTTTACTCCGCTTCACACGTTTACTCGTGCAAAAAAACCGCTACACCATAGCACGACAATGAGAGCGCCACTGCCAAGTAGTGGAGTGGACGTGTAATTACACTTAATTCTCGTACACTATTTCAGAAAAGCATGTTCCTCAGGGTCATACGTGCCCCCCCCCCCCCCCCCCCGACATCATATTGCGCCCCCCAATGGGGCACGCCCCACTATTTGAGCAGCACTGGGCTAGTCTGACTTACTTCTCAGATCGTATTACATGTATAGTGTAACTCTGGCAGTTTCACTCATTGTCTGTACAAACATGGAGCTTCCTTCATACAGAAACAAAGCCAAAATTCTCCTCCAAAAATATTAGGAGCGAGAGTCTGTAATAGAGATGAGAGTTGAAGTTATTTATTAGACCCATGTCGTTCTTCCAACACCATGGTCCAGAGGGAATAAGTTAGAACTGTTTGTTCACAAGGTTGGTGGTGGCCTGGTGTAAAGGTGTTGGGTTACCAGTCCTGAGGTCAGGAGTTCAAGCCTCACTGTCAACCGATGTTCTCTTTGCGTATGCCATCGTAGACTAGCAACAGTGCTTCTAGGTAACACATGTGGATCGGACAATCAAATTTATTCATTGTTCAAGAAACTGATGTTCAGTTCAGTTCATTTTCTGTAACCGCTTAATCCTAATTCGGGTCACAGGAAGGCTGGTGCCCATCCCATCTGACTCCGGGTGAGGGCAGAGTATGCCTTGGACAACTCGCCAGACCATCACAGGGCAGAAACACACTGGTGGCGTATTTTAATTTGAATGGCATATTATTTTACATTGTTGCTACATTCTCTATACTTTTATTTAAATATTATTTCTCATCTTTTTTTCCTCCCCAATTCCTGGTGTTTCACTGCAGCTTGATGTAATCAGCAGTAGCACTCAGTCCATACTGTACATTGTTCCCAAATCAGCAGTATGCACACACAATGGTGCTGGTGTCAATTCAGAACCACGGACAGCCACCACAACAAAAACAAATGCACGTGGTTCCAGGGCCGAGTGAATTCACAACAGCTAAATAAAATCTGTACTTTAAAGCTGTCAGTCATGGCCATGGAAAATGTAGAGGTCTGTTTCAGCCTCCGTCAAAAACAAAAGTGGTGACCATGAGAACACGTTCAGAAAAGTTAAACTTTTCAGGATATATTGTACTTTCTAGTAATTTATAAGTATTTCCTATGAAACCTTTCAGAAAATATTCTCCCACTCATCCCTTTAGTTTCTGATCGTGTGTGTATGTTAGTCCATATATATCATCTGACAATTCTTTAGCTCCTGGGGTGCGAGGAATGCCTGCATAACTTGAGCACAACGTTGTGCACCTGTATACTGCAGTCTGACGACTGGCCATTAAATTCATGTCATTAAATTGTCAGATTTTCAGAGAGGTCGGATTATGGGTCAGTCAGCGGGTGGTATCAGTCAGAGACAAATCACCGACAATTTGAATATTCCTCTGTCAACGGTAACGATAACACCACCACAGAATCATGACCAGGTCGATCTGGACCATCAGAAATATTCCTTTGCTCTGTGAAGAGAGCAGTGGAGAAAGATCCACATTTTTAAGCCGCAGACATTGCAGAGAACATTCAAACCAGCTCAAAAACTGTTCATCAAATGAGCTGTTATGGCCGACCAGCAAGACACAAACCTCTTCTTCCACCGACAAATATTCATTTGTGAAACCTTCTCTCTCTCTCTCGAATTGTTCTAGTATATATATATATATATACACATACACACACACACCCTTCAGGGGTTGCCACAGCAAACCATCTGCCTCCATCTCGCCCTGTCCTCTGCATCTTCTTCTCTTATACATACATACATACATACATACATACATACATATATACATATATATATATATATATATACATATATATATACACATATATATACATATATACATGCATATATACATACATATATATATATATACATATATACACATATATATACATATATACATGCATATATACATACATATATATATATATATATATATATATATATATATATACATATATATATATACATATATATATATACATATATACATACATACATATATATATATATATATATATATATATATATTATATACACACACACACACACACACACCCTTCAGGGGTTGCCACAGCAAACCATCTGCCTCCATCTCGCCCTGTCCTCTGCATCTTCTTCTCTTATACATACATATATATATATTTATATTAGAGGATTTTCTGAGTAGATCCTTCCGTAGGAGAGTGCTCAATACTTTTTGGTAGAGCAAATAAACAAAAATAAAAGGACAGGACAAAGACTTTCTATTGAAACTCCATTTATCACTACAGATCTGTTTCGAGGGGTGGTGAAACCATCCTCTCTCTTCAGGTGATTATAGAAGATTCTTATTCTTATATTTTATTCTTATATTCTTCTATAATCACCTGAAGAGAGAGGATGGTTTCACCACCCCTCGAAACAGATCTGTAGTGATAAATGGAGTTTCAATAGAAAGTCTTTGTCCTGTCCTTTTATTTTTGTATATATTTATATTATATACACACACACACATATAGATTTATATACATACACACATATACACAGACACACACACACGCACATATATATACACAAATTCACTCGCTTATTTCAACTGGGGACAGAGAGGCTGTAGGTCATTGCTGGGGTACACCCTGAACAGCTCACCAGACCATAATATGGCAAGAAACTGACATTTGCATATCGGGGTGATTGTTGTGCCTGGAGCATATGTGTCGGACCCAAAGATGCAGGAGACCATAAGAAGATTTAACGATTTTATTTTGCACTTGGAACTCTAAATCACGGGAATAATTATTCAATGGAAACTGGTCGAGCACGAAGCAGGAACCCAGGAGTCAGAGAGAAAGCAGGGAAACGGAATCACTGGGAAGGACAATCTTCTGACGTCGGAGGGAAGCGCGCTGCTCCTATTTAGAGCTCGCTGATTGCTGCATGCTGAATGGAAACAGGTGACTCTATGGACCTCACCTGCAGGTAACAGCCACGCCCCTCGCCAGTGCCTGCAATGAATGAAGAGAGAGTTAACGCCACCAGCCAGCACAGACCATAACAGCAATCTGGGGTAGCCAATTAGACTAATAGGATTAATATGATGACTAATTAGATTTATGGACGTGGTGAAGGAGGACATGAAGGTAGTTGGTGTAAGAGAAGAAGATACAGAGGATAGGGCGAGATGGAGGCAGATGATTAGCTGTGGCGGCCCCTGAAGGGAAACAACAGCCAAAAGGAAAACAAGAAGAATTAGACTAATATGCTTGTGTTTTGATTTTTGGAGGAAACTGGAGTATTGAGGGGAAACCCTTGCAAGCACTCGAACCCAGGACCTTTCTGCTGTGAGATCTACGTGCTCACTACTATGCCATGCTACCACATCTATTCATTCAGTGTAGATTTATCATACGTGTGTGTGTGTGTGTGTGTGTGTGTGTGTGTGTGTGTGTGTGTGTGTGTATTTTTTCTTCTATATAATGAGGCTTTGGTATCTTTACCCAATCCTTTACTTGGCATGGATCAAGTGCATGCATAAACCTTCTCTGTAAAAGTAGTTCGAAAGTACTGTATTCTGATTTTGATAAATAAAGCAATAATATTAACAACAACAACAATAATAATAATAATAATAATAATAATAATAATAATAATAATAAAAACAGGGCCTGATGTCAGGGTGCCGGCTTGTCTGTGGTGAGAGGAATGTAAAGGAACCTTTGTTCACATTCAGAAAGTACACTATTGGGTTACCTGTTACTGACCTGCGATGGCCTGGCAAACTGTCCAGAATGTGCTAGAGTGACCGAGTCGGCTGAGATAGGCACAAGCCTCACCGTGACACTAATTAAGATGAAGCTGTTCAGAAAATGAATGTATTATTATTATCAATACTACTACTACTACTACTACTACTAATAATAATAATAATAATTCTGAGCAGGTTCTTTTGGAAGGTTTTATTGGATTTTGCTTTTGGGGGAAAGCTTTAAAATTATTTTTCTGAAGTTATTAATTCTGACACAAGATGAAAAAGAGCATCTCTTTAATTCGCCCATTCCTCTCAGAATGCTGTTTGAGGAGTGTTTCAGATCTTACTGCTGTTTAATTTTATTTAAAAGAAATGCTATCATAAACTTTTCACCATTTCTTAAACCTGTGAGAGAAATGCAACCGCCACCTGAAATAAACTAAACTAAAATAAAACACTGAGACCACACATGACCTTCATAACTACCTCACCTCTGAGAAAGAACCTGAATTTGATCTTGTATGAGAGCCAAGTTTTTACTATTATTATTGTTTTATGAATATAAATGTAATAATGTAATCATGTATGCACATTCTTTTTGAATCCAGTTTGTAGTGTCTGATATGTATTTTTATCTGACACATTACTATTCTTGTTCTTGTTCTTCTTCTTATTATTATGATTATTATGTTCTGAAAGGCTCCTGGATCCAAACACTGCATTTTATAGCAACAGTTCTTATTTTAACCACAAGGTGGTGACCCGCACTTAGTTTATTTGTCGGCCAATGCAGTATGCAGATGTAGTGAGGGTCTCATGGTAAATAAAAAACTAAGTTAAAATAAATTTTATTCACTTTAGCATTATTTCAACATTACTATAATATTGATGATTTTTAGAAATTTGTTTTATACTGTACTCATTTGAAATTTTGACTTCTGCATTTAACTCATCCACACTGATCACACACACACACACACACACACACACACACTTGGAGTAGTGGACTGCCGCACAGTATAGCACCAGGAGAGCAGTTCAAGTGCATTCCAGCCATAAATATTGTATTGTATTGTATTAGATTTATATAGTGCTTTATCCATACTGAATATTATGCTCAAAGCGCTCTTTGGTGTTTTTTGTGCTCCGGGCACCTGTCGCTACTGTGCGCCGCCAGTTATTGTGTTGTTCTATCCTTTGATGCTGAGCGTCAAGCAGGAAGCAACACCTATCAAATTTTAATGTCTTATGGTACCTATGCCAAATCAAACGTGCGAATCATTTGCTGTGGTGACCCCTTAAAATGCCGAAAGGAAATCTCTCTCTCATGGTATGACCTTCCGGAGGATAAAGCAGGTTCTGGGTTGCTGGTTCTGGATTCAAACCAATGACCACTTAGTCACTAAGCTTCTTCGCTAATCATTATCCCATGGCTGCCTCTGAGTTCACTCAAGCCAGCCAAGAGGCAAACTGTAAATTTCCTGCCCTGCAATGGCCTGGTAAGCCATCCAGGATGTACTCTTCCCTCGCCCAGAGATGGCTGAGATGGGTGCCAGCCTCCCTGGAACCCTAATTAAGATTAAGCAGTTCAGAAAATTAACGAATGAATTTGCTTGACTGCCATGCAATTTTCAAAAATGTTTAAACCAGAATACATGAGTGTATTTTGGGACCGTTTCTATTTGCGGATTTGTGTCTGTGCCAGTTTAGTTATTTGCTTTAGAGGCCATTTCTTCAAATGGACATTTATGTTTATAAAACTGCATGTGAACCTTTTGTTGGTTGGGATGTTTAGTTGAATCATATAAACAGAAACGACTCACAATTGAATTTAGTTTTGAGGAAAATGTTGGGTCTAGACCTGCCTCATAGAAACATTGACTCAGAATTTTACTCATCATTTAAAACATGACTTATTGTTTCTCTTTCCAAGGTTTAAACTGTGAAAACTGACTCCTTGTTTAACGTACAAATTTGTGGTTTGACCCAGTTCTTTCCTCCTGTTTTTTTCCCCCACAGTCCGAAGGCATAAAACTTAGGCTAACTGTCTGTTCCAAATTGCCCCTAGGTGTGAATGTAAATGTTTCTGTGAATGTTGTTCCTGCTGTTGACTGGAAAACAATACAACGTGTATCCTGCCTTCAGGCAGAGTCCACTGACGTCGCTCCAGTCTCCTCATGACCCCATTAGAATTAAGAGGTTCAGCAAATGGATGAATAAATAACACATTTAAAACTTTATGATGGTTGTCTGGGTTGCATTGCTGCTTCACGACACCACTGCAGGGCCAGTCGGCTTATCTTGAGCTTAGGATTCTGTCTCTGTAATATTTTACATATGTGCTTTCCATGTGGATAGAGGTCTCATGAGTATTCTTTAATTTCCATCGTCTCACGCTATTTAACATCATTGCGAATGAGATCCTGCAAGGACGGGCGGCTCTCCCTTGCTCTGACACACACAACTACTGAACACACTTCAGATACATAGATATGGCCTGTATAATATAAATTGATGAATATTGAAATATACATACAATCATGTTGAGTCAGGTGTTTTTTACCCTTTGGGGAATTCCGTGTCAGTATTAGCATCTTCTTCTTTTACTTTCGGCTGCTCCCTTCAGGGGTCGCCACAGCAAATCATCCGCCTCCACCTCACCCTGTCCTCCGCATCTTCTTTTCTGACTCCAACGACCTTCATGTCTTCCTTCACCACATCCATAAATCTCTTCTTTGGTCTTCCTCGAGGCCTTCTGCCTGGTAGTTCCAACCTCAGCATCCTACTGCCAATATACTCACTATCCCTCCTCTGTACATGTCCAAACCATCTCAATCTAGCCTCTCTGACTTTGTCTCCAAAACATCTTACGTGGGCTGTCCCTCTGATGTACTCATTTCTGATCCATCCATCCTCGTTACTCCCAGAGAGAACCTCAACATTTTCATCTCCGCTACCTCCAGCTCTGCCTCCTGCCTTTTCCTCAGCACCACTGTTTCTAAACCATACAACATCGCTGGCCTCAACACCGTCTTGTACACTTTTCCCTTCATTCTTGCTGACACTCTCCTATCGCACATCACACCGGATACTTTTCTCCAACCATTCCAATCTGCCTGCACACGCTTCTTCACCTCTTTTCCACACTCTCCATTGCTCTGGATTGTTGAGCCTAAGTACTTAAAATCCTCCACCTTCGTTATCTCTGCTCCCTGTAACATCACCGTTCCTCCTGGGTCCTTCTCATTCACACACATGTATTCTGATTTTCTGAGGCTAACCTTCATTCCTCTCCTTTCCAGGGCATACCTCCACCTCTCTAGATTAGCATGGAGTTGCTAAAATGACGCTGAAGATTTGAATCCTTAAAATGTGATATTGTGGTACTGCATAATAAACAGAGCGATTTACCATTCCATTCAATAAAAAAGTAAGCATCTTTCCATTCTCCCAGGAATGTACTGTGTTCATCTTCATATTTCCGTTTAGCTTTGCATTTGGCCATTTTTACAAAGAGCGTAAGCCTGCATGCAAAGAAAATGTTTACTTAATTTCCCAGCATTAGACGTCATCCACTCAGATGATTGGTGGTCACTTATGTGTCAGACGCGGCATAAAAAACACCCAAACTGTCAAAATTATTTAAAAATATTATTTATTATTTGTTTTTAATCACCTCTGAAGAATTTACGTGTGTTTTAAGATTAAAAAAAAAAAAAAAAAAAAATGAAACAGGCAAAGAGCCACAGTATATAGAAATATGATAAGAGGCAAAGAGCCACATTCTTATTGATCAAGAGCCGCATGCGGCTCGAGAGCCGCGTGTTCGCCACCCCTGGTCTATGGTGTGAGGTTCATGTAAAAGAACTATTGCTGACTTTTGTCAAGAATAGCTGCATCATAGCCTTCAGTGTTTTTCTAATTGGGAGTCGGAGTCCCCTGAGTCAGTTCGTTTACAGTAACATTCTGGCAACTCCTGCAGCGGCACTGGAACCCAATCGTATCAGCTTCTGCCCTTCCATTGGATCCTTCCAATGGCGATGAGAGGGGGGACTTGTTGCTTGGGTAACAGCCTGTCCTTCATACTTCCTACCCAGGCTCTACACACTGGAGAGTATCACCAGCCGAGATACCAGCCAGAGTGCAGCTCCATAGTCCTTAGAGACTGACGGAGGCCTTCTACTACTACTACTACTACTACTACTACTACATACACATGATGTAATCTTTATCCTCTCTGATCTCAGCTTGATCATATGACCTCCTGAAAGTGTAGACAAAAGTGGTTTTGTGTGCTGAGCCTGTAATCTGTCTTCCCTTTACAAAAAGTAGCTGAGAGCTATCCAGCTGTTGAAAAACAACAGCAACAACTCCATCCATCCATCCATCCATCCATCAATCCATCTATTCATGATCTGTAATGCTTAGCCGTCAGGTTCATATAGAAAGCTGGAACCAATTTTATGCTGACTTTGGGCGAGCATCAGAGTACATTCGGAACAAGACACCAATGTAGTAATGTACTGTAGAACTAACACAGACTCATACAACCATTCAAACTCCAACTTTCACCTAAAACAATTTCATCTAAACAGCTAACCTAATATTCATGTCTTTGGACTTTGGGAGGAAACTGGAGTACATCTAGAAAACCCACACACGCGCAGACAGAACATTCATTCACTTGTCGATCCACTTCATCCTTCTAGGGTTGCAGGAAGGTTGGAGCCTATCTTGACTCTGGGCAAAGTTGGGATACACCCTCAACAGCAAACCGTTGACCTTCTGGTTGTGCCAGACCCTTTACCAGCTTGCTACTCCAGAGAGAGCATGCACACTTCAAACTGAAAGGAGTTTTGTTGAGATTCAATCCTAAATGGTCTCACTCAGCGGTGACATTGCTAACTACGGAACTACCAGTACGAGTCGTACCCAGTACTATCAATATTCTTCCAAACTTGTTATCCACTAAACTTGTGTCTAATAATTCAGTGATTAATAATCTCCATCATCTGCTAAAAATGGCTGGCGTCCATCTCAGCCGACAACGGACGAGGATGGGGTCTCTCACATTTATAATAAATTAAATGTCTGGTGATTTAAGGATCATAGACTTCATAACAAATAATAACCTTGTGGAGGCAGAGTGGGATGGAGCGCCGGATGGAGCAGGCAGGAGAGTTCTGCGAGGTGTACTAAGAAGTGAGTAATATGTATAGAAACAGAGAATGAATGGAGTCAGTGGGTGATCTGTACAGTATTATGAATATTATTATATATGCTGGTCAGGTCAGGGTTAAACACTTTGCTACAGTATGACAGTAGACTGTACTACCTGCATCTGTTTCCGCTGCCTTGTGGATACCTCTTGGTTAGGGAAAGGCTATGGGAGTTAACCCAGACAGAAAATCCTGCAGCCGCATACTGCAGCAAGAGAAAAGGCAGGGAGTAAACCCTGGAAAAAAAAAAAAAAAAATCCGGAGTGGGGCCCCTAAGGCGGTTAAATGGCATTGATATAATTGATATAATTTGACATAATTGTCACCTTCCGACAGCTCCTGCATCCTGATACATCCTCCAGCCGTCTTGACCTTGTCTTGCCACTGGACCCGGCGACCCGGCGTGGAGGTCGATCCAGCGCAAGTCTCCTTCACTTTAATCAAAGTTCAGTGCAAGTCACGGCATCATCATTTTCCAAATCCTGTGGCGATAGGGGAGCGGTCAAGCTGCAGGTGCGGATACACTGGAAACTGAAGTCATGAACCTGCACACAGGCGGCTCAGGAAATGTGGTCGCTCTTCACGGGACAGAGACAGCAGTGGAGTTCGGCAGCCTTCAGAGTGGCATAGAGGATTGCGCTGGACACAAGACACTCTTGAAAAGAACATTTTGAGTAGTATCCAACAGATGTCCCCATCTGTAATCATTAAAATTCCGACCCACATTTCAGGGTTCCGTCTGGAGACTGATTGACAGAACACAAATATTTACAACAAAGAAAATATCTTGTTTAATTGGTGATTACACAAGCATCGATACCAGAAAGACATAAAAATAATGTGTGTGTGTGTGTGTGTGTGTGTGTGTGTGTGTGTGTGTGTGTGTGTGTGTGTGTGGGGGGGTGTAGCTGTGGATCGAGGTATGTGTGTAGGTGTGAAGAGGCCCAGTCATCTAAATGAGACTAAAATGCGATCAGTTTCATCCACAAAACTCAAAACATCATCAAGATCGTAAACATGTAAAAGCACCGTGTAGTCGAGGAGTCCTCAAGAAGACAACGATGGCCAGAGATACAGAGTTCTGAAGACTTTAATTAAATATAAACTCATTGATAACGGGCAGACAACTAAACTAAACAAACTAAACAAACAAGCTGGGACTAATAAACTAATGTGTTTCCTTAAATAGTGCTATTCAGTCCCCTGGAGTGCTGCCAGCCATGTGTCCTTACAATGGTGCTACGTCCCTGCCCCAATGCATGATGAGAGATGTCGTCTTTCTGGCAATGTCCCCTTGCACACTATTACTATTACTGAGTGCTTATTACAAAACTTGCACAGCGTGAAACAGGCTTGATCATTCCATAGCACTTAGCCTAACTCAGAGCAGGCAGAGCTCACCTGATCTGCGTCTGTCATTATTAATGTTTGCAGAAATAAACTATTTAAAAAAACTACAGTGTTCTAGATGTTCCCATTAAAAGGAACATTTAAGAATATTCTAATATAAAACAAGCATAGCGTCCCAGTTTCAGCAAGGAAATGTCCAGAATCCTAACATACAATTTATAGTCTGTGACCTTGAAAAGTAGGTCAAGGTCACGCACACAGAAAATCATCCTAGCACTCACAGTAGCGAGCCAGCATGCAAAGTTTGAAAGCCCCAGCTTCAGCACATAGAAAGTAAATGTCCAGAAGCTTAAATGTGACGGACATATGGACGGAACCCATCCCATAGCTCCAGAGACACTTTGTGGATCGGAGATAAAAAAAAAATAATAATCTCTTCACAGTTTGCTTTTCATTATTAAGTGTATAATAAAACTCCGAAACAGGTTTTAAAGAGACACCATGATACATTTCTTATACATTTGCATCCGTCATAATTAAAAAATAAATAAATAATTAAACCATAAAAGTCTAGTTTTAGTGTACTTTTTTTTTTAATGTTTCTGTGTAGTGTATACTAAACCAAATTAATATAGGCTTGGTGGATGTCAGTGAATCTCACTATTATTAATTATACAATTGTTCATTTTTTTTTTTTTTGTAACCACTTAATCCTTATTAGGGTCGAAGGAAGGCTGGCACCCATCTCCGGGAAAGGGCAGAGTACACCCTGGACAGCTCGCTAGACAATCGTAGCTTGGAAACACACTGACGGCTATGCAGGTACTCTTATTGGACACGGGGCGCTCACCTGCACCCATCATGATTTACATTTGTTTTATGAACCAAGATCCTGCATCTCGCTTATAATGTTCATAATTATTTGCCTTAGATTTGGTGAATGTCTTTGAAACGAATCAAAGTTTTGACTTGCAGACTACTCAGCGACAACCACCTCGCTTTCTGTCAAGAAATGTGAATTATCTGAATTTTGGAAAGTTTCAATTCCTCAGATACTGGTGTGTTGATATGCTTCTGATCTCATGATAGCCTTTGCATGTATCTGCTCTCTCTTAGCGAGGACAGAATCCTTCCTGGACAGCTCGCCAGGCCACCAGAGGGCCGAAACACACTGATGGCTCTGTAGCTACTCTTATCAAGAGTCAGCAATGGTTCTTTTGCATGAACCTCTCACCATGGACAGTGAGAGACACGGCCGGCCTTTGATGACCCAGTTAGCTGTACTGAGAGGACAGTGAGTAGGGCTTGAACCCCCAACCTTAGGATCAGTGATCCAGCACCTTTACCACCAGGCCACCGCTGCGTAATTGTACAATAATGAAACAAAATGTCGCTCAAGTCTGGAAAACAATTTTGAGATCAAGATGTGATTTTATACCTCGAATTCGAGGGTTTAAAAAAAACCCCCAAAAGATCACATAAGTATATTATTAGACATGTCAACTACCATCTACTTATAGTTCAGCAGTTTCAGCAGCACACACTTGCGTAAATGTCACATCCCTCTCACATCTTTTGAATCATGCGTAGCATACATTTGCATGTCGGGGATTCACGTCGGTTCCGTCGACTTGAAGAAATGGTTGAGATGAGCACAGGAAGGTCTCAGTAATGTAAAACTCAATTCTAAGCTATTTTTGCTTTATCACATGACCAATATCCTGCATAGACAAAATAATTGTTATCTTAAAAGTGCATGTCTTTCTAGTTCTGTGTAATTTATTTAAAAGTTTTACGTATGGAAATTTGGAATATGGAAAGTACCCCATGAAAACAGCAAAATAAGACAAACCATGACATACAATTTAATAATATAAACAAAATAAAAACTTACAATTTAGACCTAAAAATACAAATAAAAAACAATGGTCACAAAATAAAAGATTGTCAAACAGTTGCAGGATGGTAAATTTAGAGACCACACGCACGCTGGTGGTCAAAATCCACAGAATCTCACGTATCAAAAGAAACCGATGATGAAAATCCTTGTGTTGGCTGTGGATGAACGCGGATGATGGACTCGGGTGATGAAGTCTTGAATGATGAAACTGGACATGGATGAAGGGCGTTGGATGATCTGCCTTAGATGATCCACGCGAACCGGTCGGCAACGGGTCCTTATATAAATTCCCTAGAGTTTGGGAAAGTTCCATTCTGGAATCTTCTAAAGCACCGGACCCGTCACAGGGCGCATGCGCAACTAGGTCCATCTCGAAGTTTCCCCTAGTATGCTGGAAAGTTCCAGACCCAATTAGACTACGCAGGCAAAACTACAGTGACCCAAAAACAGCCGAGTAATGCCATGTGCCACCATCCCCAGCACACCAACTGAATATAATTACACTCAACATTTATACATTCATTATATCTATATTTACATTTATACATTACGGTATCTATCAGTCAATGGACCATACAATCGTGATCAGTCTCTGACTTATGTTTCTGAGACAACTAAAGTGGTTGACCCCGTAATACTGGCTGGAATGTTTAGGGACATGAAGGTATAGGTCAAGGGTTTTGTTAATATTTAAAATATATATTCCTGAAACAATCCTAACATTTACAATATGCTACGCAATACAATTACAGCACATGAGAACTTACATAATATGACATAGCCTGACCTGGACCCGACCCTGACCATTTATGGATTTATGGATGTGGTGAAGGCGGACATGAAGGTCGTTGGAGTAAGAGTAGAAGATGCAGAGGATGGGGAGAGATGGAGGCAGATCATTTGCTGTGGCGACCCCTGAAGGGAACAGCCGAAAGAAAAAGAAGAAGCCTGACCTGACACCTGGACACTTCACTCCGTGTCACCAAAAGCCCAGTAGGATGCATCATCATAAGAGTTCCATAAAGACTTGTGATATGTTTCCTGTTTAGTCCCATTTGATCCTGCAGGCATCTGCGTTTTGAAGTCTGGAGAACATTGGGCAAGTAGTTCACAAACTGGTCCAACATGGTGTATCATACAGCAACTTGTCCACCGTTCACGGAGTCTTCGCTATGCATTACTCGGAACAGGCCTTTCACTCTTACTGCTGGCAACACTTGCTCTGGTTTCTCACTCGTGACGTAAACATGTTCTCTCTCGTGGATACCTGGTAACGTTTGAAATGACCAGTCCTTATGAAGTCCTTCCCACAATCCGAGCATGTATATCGCTTTGATCCAGAAACAGCAGGAGTCTTTGGAGATTTTCCTCCAGCGCATGGACTACAGAATCAGGACCCTGCAACGATCCCTCTCAGTTCAGTTTCACAAGCCCATATAAAGCAAACACCTCTTCACCTGAACCTCATTATCCAATCAGTGTTCTCCACAGCCATCTTCATCTGAGATAATTAAATTAACAAACAAAAACAACTTCATGCATCATCGCCCCCTACTGGTGCCCAACCTAAATCTTTATCACAACAAATACCTGTAACAATTTATTTACATACCCATAACAAAAGTATTTAATTTTTTAACTTCTTTGTACTTTCTTACTGTAATACCTGCCAACAGAGTTTTTCCATCCATGATACTAATAGCTGCGGCCTAGAAACCGGCATCAGAATATATTTACTCACACAGACGTCACGGCACTTCTGTTTAGCTACACTGCAGAGACTCGCCTGTCAAATGGTGTAAATATATGAATTAACTACTTCAAAGTTAGTCACGGTTGGTTTTATAAGGGCATGTGGACACAGTCCGAACGTCAACTCTATGAACTCCTGTTTAAAAAGGAGGTCAAACATTTTTCTTCACTGTCTCAACACATTCCAATCCTGGACAGAGCTGCAGCAATACGTACTAAAATATTTTACAGATGACCGCATGAAATGCCTTTGAGTGTAAACAAAATGCGTTCACTGTTTAGCACGGAAAGTTTATTCTTTTAGGTAGAGAGCTGTTTGCTTAATTCGGTACAGCTTGTGCCCTCTGATGTGCTCATTCCTGATAATATCCATCCTCAATACTCCCAAAGAGAACCTTAACATTTTCATCTCTTGTGTCTTATAGTATAAATTAAATAAATAAAAGAATAAACTGATTCGTTCATTTTATAAAACTGTTCATCCTAATTATGGTCACGGGGAGGTTTGTGCGTATCTCAGCCGACTCTGTGTGAGGGTAGGGTACACCCTGAGCATTACAGGGCCAACACACACTCAATCATTCACACTCACACCTAGGGATGATTTGTTACAGCCTATTAGCCGACTGTGCATGTTAGGGTGGTTCACAGTCCCGGGATCCCTCACTTTCCACGGTTAATGGGGACTGAGACCCCCACGTGATCGCCGGTTTCCACGAAGTAGGATCAGACCCCCCTGACTGATGTACATGTACATGTGTATATAATATCAATAAATACATATTCAAAGCTATAAATGCTTATAAGAACAATTAAACATTCAAAAATAATGCATAAGATCTAGATAAAATATAAATAAACACCTCACATAAAAATGTAAGTAGTTTTGTTGGGTTGGGGGGGGGGGTGTGGGGGGGTTGGGGTGTTTTTTGTTTTTGTTTGTTTAGGTTGGGTTTTTTTTGCATATTTGTCCTTATTTTGTGGCATTTTCCTTAACTTTCCCCCCATTCTTCCTTAATTTTCTTTTTTTTTTTTTTTTTTTTGATGAATATTTTTGAAAAAATCCACGATGCACTGAAGCACAAAGTAGCGAGAGATCACATATAAACTTTCACCAAATTTTGCCAGATCGCTTTTCACCATGTTCCATTTTCAGCCGCGAGGAGCTTGCCGTCAGCACAGTCGATGGCTAAAGCTATTCACTGCGTCAAATAACTTTATGTGAGGCCCAGGCAAGTCTGACATTGAAGCAGAAGCAGCGAGTCAGGAAAGTTACCGACTTCCTCTGTTTCATCGACATAATGTTATGGCATAAGGATTCCCTGGCAGCACACGGTCCAAATAATGATTTGGACTTGATCCAGGGTTTGCATCTATATCCGGATAAACCTATTGCAGATGCCGCATTGAGGAGCATTGCAGGACATTTGTGGTGTTTGTCCGAAGAACACATCTGGGGCAGTGGTGACCTGGTGGTAAAAGGTGTTGGATCACTGATTGTAGGGTTGGGGGTTCGATTCCCACTCTCCACAAGGTTGTCACTGTCCCCCAAGTGCAGCTAACTGGATTATCAAAGGATGGCCATGTGTCTCACTGTCTATGGTGAGAGGTTCATAAAAGAACCACTGCTGACTTTCGTAAAGAGTAGCTGCATAGCCATCAGCGTGTTTCTGTTGGTTGCTAAAGGGTTGTGTCAGGAAGGACATCCAACCTAAAAACTTATGCCAAATCGAATATGCAAGTCATGAAGATGGACGCCATCACTGTGGCGAACCCTGTAAGGAAACAGCCGAAGGGAAAAAAAAGTCTTTCTTCCGCGAGAACAGTAAAACTAACTTAATTAGCCTCGCCACTCATAGATAAATTCTTCTTTGAAGTTCTTACCAAAGTCCAAATTAACGACTGAAGTAATCCTGATGATGTGATGTCAATTCTCACTGATGAGAAGCGACGACAAAAAGTGAATTCCCTGAAGGTCATCAACGACAGCACTGAGAGAGGCGTTGCCCGTATAAGCTCTGTCAACAATGCACGAATGTCAATCAATATGCGAAACGAAGCCTGGCAGCAAGTTTTGCTCCGTGTTCTTGAAGGACAACAACACGTGTTTGAACTGTCCTCATGTTCTTACATATACAGCATAAGTACAGGAAGACGGGGAGAGATTATTAATGAGCACGTTTCTGCTTCCTGTGAACGTTAAGCATTCTTAGGTAGAGCAATAAAATTGTGGAAAAGTGTGCCCGCCCTTTACTGGCATCCTGTTGGCTCAATTTTTGGTGCAGATGTTCAACATGTCAAAAGGAACAAGGCAAAATGTGAGCTGGAAAATTTTAGAAAAAAATGTATTGATATTTGCTCATATTGTGAACCACCCTAGTGTATGTTTACCGTAGGAGGAAGCAGGAGTACAAGGAGGAAACCCACACAAGCATGGGAGAACATGCAAGCTCATGGCGAAACAACCGCAATACACAACACGTAAAATATTGCCACAGGTACAGCCTATCTTTCTGGATTCTTGTCCCATTTGCCAGCATCCTTGGTACCATCCTCAGCAACATGACCAAGACTCAGGACTGTCATGTGATCACAGCACACCTGATTCGAATCCCACTGAATAGCAACAGTATGTAATGACTCTGTTTACTCATATTCTCTGTGAAATTTATCTGATGCGTCACACTGTGATAGCGCTTACCAGAATTTTATTTTCTGTTTTCTGTGAGTGTGTGTGAGATCTTTACTTGCCTTCTGGAGTTTGCATTTTGTTTTAGATCAGATATGCTGTTTGCCTGATCAGTTTATCGCTGCCTGTTTAAGAATTTGATTTTGGACTGTTTGGGCGTTTGTTTTGTACTCTGGCAGGAAAACTTCACAGACAAATGGGGGTTAATGGTGTAAGCCAGGCAAACAAAGTCAAAAACAGTCTGAAATCAAATTCTTAAACAGGCAGAGATGAAATGATCAGGCAAACAGGTTCTTTGGAAATAGTCCAGACAAAATGTATAAGGTCTCTTGTCAAGGTGATGATGACAAGATCAAAGCTCAGATAGAGAAAACGCCCTTTGCACACCTGCACACCACAGAAAACCTGCACGTGAGAAATTTCAGAATGATCCGTTCATCAGTTTTTTTGAGAAAAGACCCGCACAAAATTTCTAAGGTAAAGGCTGTTGTGACAATTTCAGAAGAAATAATGCATAGTTTCATCTTGAAGGCCCAAGCACAGAAAATTCTCATCGAAAATTTAAAAAGGCAAGCGCGTGTAGTTGTTTCGGTTTTAGATGTTGAAGCCAGAACAGTGACAGAAACAGAAACTCAGATGACGGCGATGACAGTATCCCAACACCCAAATGACTGAACCGTCACAAGTCTTATTACCTGCAGCTAAAGAAAGCTTCCGTCAACACCACATTACAGATGTTATTTATACTACATTCATGTTCAGTCTCTTTGTTGTTTCCTTGTGTGTGTGTGTGTGTGTGTGTGTGTGTGTGTGTGTGTGTGTGTGTGTGTTTTCTGTTTGCTTGTTATAGAACAATAATATTCACAAATGATCTATTCCGTACTAACAATAAGGAATAACACAAGTCATGCCATGTTTATGTCAGTGTGAAAGTAATGAGGCGGCACGGTGGAGTAATGTTTAACACAGCAAGACGGTCCTGGGTTCGATTCCCAGCTCGGGCTTGTTTGCATGTTCTCCTTATTCTTCTGTAGGTTTCCTCTGGGTACTCCGGTTTCCTCCCACAGTCCAAAAACATGCATAGTAGGTTAAAAAGCTGTTCCAAATTTCCCTTATGTGTGAGTGTGAGTGTGAATGGCTGTGTCAGTGTTGGACCTATGATGGCCTGATGAGCTGCTCAGGGTGTAACCCAGAGTCGGCTGAGATGGATGCCAACCTTCTCGCGATCCTAATTAAGATTAACTCCATAGAGCTCAATCTAGGCAGTGGTGGTCTGGTGGTAAGGTGCTGGATCACTGACGCCAAGGTTGGCAGTTCAAGCCCCACTATCAACGGGTTGTCACTGTCGACCCAGTGCAGCTAACTGGGTCAACAAAGGCCGGCCATGTCTCTCACTATCTATGGTGTGAAGTTCATGTAAAAGAACCATTGCTGACTTTTAACAAGAGAAGTTGCATAGCCATCAGCGTGTTGATGGCCTGGTGGGCTGTCCAGGGTGTACTTTGCCCTTGCTCAGAGTCAGCTGACATGGGCGCAAGCCTTCCTGTGACCCTAATTATGATTAAGTGGTTATAGAAAATTAACTGATGAACTGGTTCAGAAAATGAAGCTAATGATAGGGGCACTGGTGGCCTGGAGGTAAAGGGGCTGGATCACTAATCCTAAGGTTGGGGGGTTCAAGCCCCACTCTCCAGAAGGTTGTCACTGCTGCCCCCCACCCCAGTGTGGTTAACTGGCTTATCAAAGGCCGGCCATGTCTCTCACTGTCTATGGTGGGAGGTTCATGTAAAAGAACCATTGCTGACTTTTGACAAGAGTATGCTGCAAAGCCATCGGCGTGTTTCCGCCCTGCAATGGTCTGACGAGCTGTCCAGGGTGTACTCTGCCCTCTCCCGGAGTCGGCTGGGAATGGGCGCCAGCCTGCCTGGGACCCTAATTAGGATTAAGTGGTTACAGAAAATTAATGAATGAATGATGATGATTGAGCTCATTCATAAAAAAGCAACATAGTCATTCTAATTTGAATTCGTTGCACATATGCAGAATGGAGTGCTGCAGGATCAAACGGTTCAGAAAATGAATGAATGGAAGTGACGAACACGTAAAAATTCTTGTGTCACTGTGAAAACTTTATTAGTCTGAGATATATAAACCTAGGCATCACAAATAGTGGTGCTGAGCATAGAATGATTTTCCTGGAAAATTCCACTGGCAGTAATTTAGAAATGAATTTTTCTGCCTTTCCATATGTGTCATTACAAAAAATAATCCCACAGCAACAGATCTCATCCAGAGCCTCAGCACACTATATATGTATACACTACGCTAAAAGCAGATCAAAATAAATTGTGTAAATCAAGTTATTATCAAAATCACTTGGGTTGCAGGGGAACCGGGAAAAGGTGGAACGCAAGCTCTGGGTCTAGAATAAGGTCATGCCCCAAGTGGAGGAGTTCAAGTATCTCGGGGTCTTGTTCACGAGTGAGGGAAGGATGTAGCGGAAGATCGACAGACGGATCGCTGCAGCCTCTGCTGTAAAGCGGAGCCTGTATCGCTTTGTCGTGATGAAGAGAGAGCTGATCCGCAAAGCAAAGCTCTCAATTTACCAATCGGTCTACGCTCCAACCCTCACCTACAGTCACGAGCTTTGGGTTGTGACTGAAAGAACACTATCTCGGATACAAGCGGCTGAAATGAGTTTCCTTTGCCGGGTGGCGGGGCTCTCCCGCAGAGATCGGGTGAGAAGCTTAGCTATTTAGGAGGAGCTGAGAGTAGAACCAGTGCTCCTCCACATTGACAGGAGCCAGGTGAGGTGGCTTGGGCACCTGGTTAGAATGTCTCCCGAACGCCTCCTTGGTGTGGTGTTTCGGGCATGTCCAACCAGGAAAAGACCCCGGGAACGACCTAGAACACACTAGAGGGATTAGGTCTCTCGGCTGGTCTGGGAATGCTTCGGTGTCCCCCCCAGAAGAGCTGGAGGAAGTGGCTGAAGAGAAAAACATCTGGATCTCATTGCTTAGTCTGCTGTCCCTAGAATCCGACTCCGGATTTAAGGGATGAAGGAACACACTGATGCACAGATGGAGAAGTTTATGCAGCTCCTCTTGATGAAAGTCAGCAATGGTTCTTTTCCATGAACCCTCCACAGACAGTGAGAGACATGTCTGGTCTTTGATAACCCAGTTAGCTGCACTGGGGGGGGGGGGGGGGGGGGGGGACCAGCACTGACAACTGTGGGGCTTGAACCCCCAGCCTTAGGATTGGTAATCCAGCACCTTACCTCTTGGCCACATATACATACTACAGTACTACTGTCTTCTTCTTCTTCTTCTTTTCCTTTCTCGAGAGTCGCCACAGCGAATCATCTGATTCACATATTTGATTTGGGATAGGTTTTTACGTTGGATGCCCTTCCTGTCACAACCCTCTAGCAAGAGACAGAAACATGCCGACGGTTCTGCAGCTACTCTTTACGAAAGTCAGCAATGGTTCTTTTACATGCCTCACACCATAGACAATGAGAGACATGACCCGCCTTTGATAACCCAGTTAGCTGCACTGGTAACTGATAACCCAGTTAGCTGTATACTACAGTACTACTTGCAGGACAGCTTGCCAGGCCATCACTCACAAAACCATTCACACTCATACCAAGAGGTGATTTGGAACAGTCAGTAACCTACTGTACATGTTTATAGACTGTGGGAGGAAACCAGGCTACCCAGAGGAAACCCATGCAAGCAGGGGGAGAACATGCAACCTCCACACAGAAACACCCAAGCTGGGAATCGAACCCAAGACCTTCTCACTATGAGGCAGATGTGCTAACCACTACACCACAATGCAGTTTTCTTATCTTATGCAAATCAGTCCGTAACCAGACACCAACAATCAAACATTCATGATGCATCACGTCATTATTAAAACATAAACGTCCCATTCATATTTATACAGCTGCTGACAGAAATAATGCTCGATGTGAT
>CM045742.1:40365000-40415000 GCA_024760905.1 Plotosus lineatus | reverse complement strand
GATTGTTATTGTTTATTATCTGTGTCCTGGTTCAGGGTCATGGAGAAGCTGGGATTGGTCCCAGCTGACTCTGGGTGATAGACGAGGTACATATTGAATAGCTTTTAGGTCCATGGCAGGACTAAAATATTCATTTTCCAAACCACTTAATCCTAATTAGGGTCACAGGAAGGCTAGCACCCATCTCAGCCAACTTCAGGTGAGGGTGGGGTACACCCTAGATGGCTCACCAGACCATCAAAGGGCCTACACTCACACAGCAATGCATGCTCAAGGGTGATTTGCAACAGCCAATTAACCGATTGTGCATGTGTTTGGACTGTATGAGGAAACCCACACAAGCACAGGGAGAACACACCCAAGAAACACCCAAGCTGGGAATTGAACCCAGGACCTTCTTGCTGTGAGGTGGTCGTGCTGACCACTGCACCATCGTGCCGCTCCAGACTTGCTGGAAATTTACACAAGACCAGACTCATAAAACTGTGTGCAGCTCAATTCACGTCTTTTCATCTGTGAGTCGACTCAGTTTTCGGACCGGCTTTTAAACGTTTCAGAAGTATTTTAAGCTCAGGATTTCGCAGTCATGCTTCTGCATTTTCAGACCTGACACTTCCTGGACTTATTCTTAGCTTCGATCAGACTTTACAGAGTTTAAGCCCCAAACACTCCAGTTCTGTAGCTCGAGTTGTGTATTTTATTTGGACAACAAAATAAAACGTGACACGTAGCTTAGTCTGGGGTCACTGAAATAGCGAGCACATGACTGGGCCAGGTGTTCTCCTGAAGTGTGCTCCTGAATTGTGTAGTGTAACCATGCCAAGATCTAAACAGCTCTCTGGGATGTTCTTTGTGGATGTCTATGAGTTTGGCAAGGGTTTTCAAAAAGTTCTCTAAATATTTTGAAATAAATTATTGTACTGCAAGGAAGATTATCTACTAGTGGTGCAGTCGTCTAAGGACTGATAGTTTATTCGAGATCGGTCACCTCAACAAATTCAGACCAAGAGCAAACCATTAGATGTAAACAGAAGCTTCCAGGAACGTCACATTTCAAAAGTATCTGCAGGTAATTCTTACAAATGTTGGTTTGAAGTGCACATGTCTACAATCATGAAAAAAAAAAAAAAAAAAAATTGGGCAGTGGTAAAGGTTCTGGATCACCAATCCAAAGATTGGGGGTTCAAGCCCCACTCTCAATGGGTTGTCATTGTCCCCCCAGTGCAGCTAACTGGGTTATCAAAGGCCAGCCAGGTCTCTCACTGTCTATGGTAGAAGGTTCACGTTAAATAACCATTACAGACTTTCATATCTACTATAAGAGCATCCTACTCTCGATGAAAGTCAGCGACGGTTCAAAGACAGTGAAATGACAGTGAGAGACGTGGCCATGGTAACCCAGTTAGCTACATGGATGGGAGCAATGAAAGCCATTGATAGTGGGGCTTGAACCCCCAACCTTAGGATTGGTAATCTGGCACCTTACCACCAGGACATTACTTCCCCATGCCTGTCCTATAGCTAGATTTGTGTATTTTATGTGGACAAGGGAAAAAAAAGTGACGTGGCTTAGTATGAGGTCACTGAGAAAAGATATCACATGACTCCTCACATGTACAGTATGAATACTTGTCCTATTAGAGCTTGTCGTATTTCAGTTAGTGCTTAATATTTATCTAATTAATACCCAAACCTTTCAGCTAATCTTGACATCTTTTAATATTTTTTCAGCCCAATGCTGATTAAACCAAATGTGCAAAAAACAGCTTAAAGAACATTTAGAAAAATGTATCATCAGCAAAGAATAGAAAAGGTAACGGAAGTGAATCAGAGCTCTGACATATGAAGCAGTCACATACAGTTCTATGACACATCCTGAAACTGCACTCATTCAATTTTGCAAATCATTAGAAATTATTATGCGGTATTTTTGGTTTCAGAAGTTGGCCGTCAAGTAAAAAAATACATCTCATGAAAATTGTTCATGTTTTTCTAACATTTTTAACTAGAACTGATGAATGTGATGTACATCAAGTGACACATCACTTTAAATTTTGTTGTTTATATATATATATATATATATATATATATATAAAATTTATTATATATAAAATATATAATATATATAAAATATATAATAAAATTTATATATATATATATATATATATATATAACCCAAAACAAATCAACCAATCTGGGTGCCGTGCCACAATTCTGGCATAGGCGACAGAAATAATGTTTCATGGCTGTATATGAAGGGCAAAACAATGCGCAGTAGAGGCCCAAAGTTCTTCCTGTGAGGTGTTTTTATTGAGACACCATCTCTAGCTAGCTGGCCGTTGACGCTAAAGAGTTCATCCACCCTTTGATTGGTCTTTTTTTTTTTTATTCCTACTGAGTTGCTAGCCACTCTACTCATCAAATTTGGAACCTGGTTGGGGGAGCCGGTTTAGTCGCCGACCACTCGAGCATGCAACAGGTTGTACTGGCTTACATGTTACCAGTAGCAGGACAAAACCTGACCTGACCAACAAAACAGGATCGACACTTTAAAAATAATAAGCATATATTTATCAGACCTTTAAGTCTATAAAATTTGAAGCAGGTTTTCCAGAGTAGGTTCCATTAATTCAAAACATATGTAGGTGGAAATTAAACCAGACATCCTGGGTCAGGTGTTCTCCTGAAGTGTGCTACTGAAATGTGTAGTGTGACTGTGCCAAGATTTAAACAGCTCTCTTAGACTTTCTTTGTGAATGTGAATGAGTTTTATAAGGGTTTTCAAAACGTTCTCGAAATGTTTTGAAATAAATGATTGTACTATAAGTGGTGCAGTCTTCAAAGAACTGATAGTTTATCTAAGACTTACCACCCCAACAACTTCAGCCTGAAAGCAAAGCATTAGATGAACAAAATGGTTTCTGAGAACCTAAAAATTTCTGAGTATCTGCAGGTAAGTCTTACAGCTGTGCATATACGTACAATCTACTCACAACAAAACACTGACCCGTATAGGAGCCAGGTCAAAAAACAGTCTCCCTTACCCGGAAGCGGGTCACTGGGGTCCCCCCCTGGAGCCAGGCCCGGGGGAACGGGGCTCAAAGGCAAGCTCCTGGTGGTTGGGTTTCTGCCCATGGAGCCTGGCTGGGCCTAGCCCGAAAAGGAGACATAGGTCCACCCTCCCATGGACCCACCACTCATGGGAGGAGTTTTGGGGGCAATGTGAGTTGGGTAGCAGCCGAAGGCATGGGTTCTGTCGGACCAATCCTTGGCTACTCACTCTGACCCTCGGGGCATTCTTGTTGCCCCCGTCTCGGGACCCAAATGTTGGGGTTCTCCCCGGTTGACGAAAGGGTAGCTTCCCTCCGTCTTTGGATTGGAGAACGGGTTCTGACTGTTATTTGTGCTTATGCACCAAATGACAGTTCAGCGTACCCACCCTTCTTGGAGTCTTTCGGGGGGTGTTGGAGAACGCTCCCTTAGGAGACTCACTCGTTGTCTTGGGAGACTTCAACGCCCATGTGGACAATGATAGTGTAACCTGGAAGAGTGTGGTCGGTAGGTACGGCCTCTCCAGTCTGAACCTGAATGGTGTTTCATTGTTGGACTTCTGTGCTCGTCACAGTTTGTCTATCACAAACACCATGTTCAGACATAAGTGTGCCCATAAGTGCACTTGGCACCAGGACACCCTAGGTCGCAATTCGATGATTGACTTAGTCGTGTCATCGGACTTGCAGCCATATGTTTTGGACACTCGGGTGAAGAGAGGAGCTGAGCTGTCTACTGATCACCACCTGGTGGTGAGTTGGCTTCGGTGGTGGGGGAGGCTGCCTTCCAGACCTAGCAGGCCCAAGCGTGTAATCAGGGTCTGCTGGGAACGTTTGGTGGAGTCCCCTGTCTGAGAGGCTTTTAACTCCCACCTCCGGCAGAGCTACAACCACGTCCTGGAGGAGGCGGGGGACATGAAATCTGAATGGGCCATGTTTCATGCCTCCAATGCTGAGGCAGCAGCACATAGCTGTGGCCGGAAGGTCGTCGGTGCTTGTTGTAGCGGTAACCCCCGAATCTGAGGGCCGTCCAGCTGAAGAAGGAGGCCTATCGGGTTTTATTAGCCTGTGGGACTCCCGAGGCAGCAGACAGGAACCGGCAAGCCAAACATGCTGCAGCCGAGGCTATCAGAGATGCAAAATCACGGGCATGGGAGGAGTTCGGTGAGGGCCTGGAGAGTGATTATTGGTTGGCCTCAAAAAGGTTCTGGACCTCCATCCGTCGCCTCAGGAGGGGGAAGCAGTTATCCACAAACACTGTTTACAGTGGAGGTGGGAACTGCTTACCTTGACTGGGGATGTCGTCAAGAGGTGGAGGGAATAGTTTGAGGACCTCCTCAATCCCACTAACATGCCCTCCGTGAAAGAGGAAGACCCTAGGGGTTTCGGGTGGGGGTCCGCCCATCACTGGAGTGAAGGTCACTGAGATTGTCAAAAAGCTCCTCAGTGGTTGAGCTTCGGAGTTGGACGAGATCCGCCCAGAATATTTCAGGGTTATGGATGCTGTAGGACTGTCTTGGTTGACATGTCTCTGCAACATCGTGTGGTCATCGGGGGCTGTACCTCTGGATTGGCAAACCGGGGTGGTGGTCCCGATTTTTAAGAAAGGGGACTGGAGGGTGTGTTCCAATTATCGAGGAATCACACTCCTCGGCCTACTTGGGAAAGTCTATGCAGCGTTACTGGAAAGGAGGATCCGACAGATAGTTGAACCTCGGATTCAGGAGGAACAATGTGGTTTTCGTCCTGGCCGTAGCACTCTTGACCAACTCTATAAGCTCCACAGGATTTTGGAGGGGGCATGGGAGTTTGCCCAATCTGTCCACATGTGTTTTGTGGATTTGTAGAAGGTTTTCTGCATGTCCCTCGAACAATCTTGTGGGGCGGCGTTCTGGACCCTTTGCTATGGGCCATTCGGTCGCTGTATCACCGGAGCCAGAGTTTGGTCCATATTGGTAATAACTGGTCGAATTTGTTTCCAGTGGAAGTTGGAGTCTGCCAAAGCTGTCCTTTGTCACCGATTCTGTTCATAATTTTTATGGACAGAATTTCTAGGTGCAGTCAAGGCGTTGAGGGGTTCTGGTTTGGTGACCATTGGATCTTGTCTCTGCTTTTTGCGGATGATGTTGTCCTTTTGGCTTCATCAAGTCGGGACCTCCAGCTCTCATTGGAGCGATTCGCAGCGGAGTGCGAAGCAGCCGGGATGAAAATCAGCACCTCCAAGTCCGAAGCCATGGTTCTCAGTCGGACAAGGGTGGAATGCACCCTTCGGGTCACGAATGAGGTCCCGCCCAAAGTGGAGGAGCGTAAGTATCTTGGAGTCTTGTTCACGAGTGAGGGAAGGATGGAGTGGAAGATCGACAGACGGCTTGCTGCAGCCTCTGCTGTTAAATGGAGCCTGTTCCGGTCCATCGTGGTGAAGAAGGAGCTGAGCCGCAATGTGAAGCTCTCAATTTACCAGTCGATCTACATTTCAACCCTCACCTACAGTCATGAGGTAGTGACAGAAAGAACAAGATTGCGAATACAAGCGGCTGAAATGAGCTTCCTTCGCCTGTTGGCGGGGTTCTCCCTTAGAGATAAGGTGAGAAGCTCTACCATCTGGGGAAAGCTCGGAGTAGATCCGCTACTCTTCTGCATTGAGAGGGGCCAGTTGAGGTGGCTCGGGCATTTGGTCAGAATGCCTCCTGGACGCCTCCTTGGTGTGGTGTTTCGGGCATGTTCGGGTCGACCTAGAACACGCCGGAGGGACTATGTCTCTCGGCTTCTCTGGGACCGCCTGGGTGTCCCCCCGGAAGAGTTGAAGAAAGTTGCTGGGGAGAGGGATGTCTGGACCTCTTTGCTTCGGTTGCTGCCCCCACAACCTGACCCTGGTCTTAGCGGAAGAAGATGAGGATGCGGATGAGAATACTAAAAAGAATTCATCAATTTCTGTATGATATACTTATTTTCCCACATGGTTCTATACTCATTCATTCGGCAAACTAGTCATGGAATGTTGGGGTTGCGACACTAATGTGGTTTTTCAAAAAGAGGAAAAAAGCAAGACAAGAAACAATGCAGTTCAACTTTTTGAAATGTTAGACAGTCGCACACACAACAGTTGACTTGGTCTTGAGTTATGGAAATAGAAGGATTACGGTGGGATTTGAAATTGACTTAGGTGCTTATGTCAGGAGTTACTTTCTAAAAGGTCACTGTAGGTATTTTTGTATTGTATTGAATGAAGCCTCTCCACATATTATTTAACCAAGTAACCTGGTATGTTTTTTAGACTGTGGGAGGAAACCGGAGTACCCGGAGGAAACCCACGCATGCACGGGCAGTACATGTAAACTCCACACAGAAACACCCAGGCCTGGATTCGAACCCAGGCAGTTCAGTAGTAGTCAAAAAATAAGTGAGTACATGATGGCAGCGAAGTGACTAAGGCGCGCAGCAGCACCTCAGCCCACAAAGTGAACCTGAAGAAAGTGGACAGACACACACATGCAATTTTTTGCGGAATGAAAATCAGCACTTCACAGTACCTTCCACGTCGTTCACACGAAAGCTAACAATACACATGACTTTGTTATAATCACATTGTATAGAAAATCCAAACTGTGTGGATAATGATCAGTTTATTTTATAACAGCAGTATGACTTGGGGCAGTGGTGGCCCTGTGGTAGGTTGCTGGCCTACTGCTGTATAGGTTAGGGGTTCAAGTCCCACCATCTCCAAGTTTTCACTGTTGCCCCTTCAGTGTAGCTAACTGGGTTATCAAAGGTCAGTCATGTTTCTCACTGTCTGTGGTGCAAAGTATGTAATTAAACCATAATTGAGTTGGCCATTGGTTTACTGTCAGCATGTTTCTACCCTGCAATGGCCTGTCGAGCTGTACAGGCTGCCCTCACCCGCAGACACATCTGGCCAACCTCCCTGCAATCATAATTAGGTTCAAGTGGTTCAAAACCAAAACAAAACAAATGACCGGATAAAACAGACTCTGTCGCTATAAAATGTAAATCTAAATATTTTTGTTGTATTAATTATTGTATGTAGATCATTTATTGTTCTGATCAGGTGTTGTAATGTCAAATATGAGCTATTTATTTATTCATTCATTCATTTATTTTTATTTTAAGTTTAAACAGGGTAGTGGTGGCCTGGGGGTAAAGGTGCTGGATCACTGATCACAAGGTTGGGAGTTCAAGCCTCACCCTCAACAGATTATCACTACCCCCCCCCCACCCAGCCCCCCAGTGTGGCTGACTAGGTTATCAAAGGCCGGCCATGTGAGGTTCATGTAAAAGAACCATTGATGACTTTCAACAAGAGTAGGCTGCATAGCTGTCAGCATGTTTCTGCCCTGCGATGACCTGGCAAGCTGTCCAGGGTGTACTCTGCCCTCACCCAGAGTCGGCTGAAATGAAAATGAATGAGTTCAAACAATTGTGTAGGCTGTACATAGGAGACTGTGACACGATTCTGTTGCGTCAATTGTAAAGTTTCCTGGGTAGATATTTTTGAAATGGATGTATGATAATTGTTCGACAAGACAGTGCTTACTCACGTGCGTGTGTGTGCGCGGTCTCACACACACACACACACACACACACACACACTGTGCAGAAAAAATAGCAACCTCATCAAGCTAACAAAGTTATGCAACCAAAAGAAAAGAAAAAAAAAAACCTCTTCTTAAAAATTTCAACTCAACAATGTGTTTCCGCTTTTTCAGTGACATGACACACAGGCTTCGTGTCGTACTAACTGTAAACGAAAAGGTACTCAAGGTTATTCAGTGGATGCCATAACATGAATGATGACAGGAACTAATGTGTCTCCTGGTTGTTTCTGTAGATGTGTAAAATTTAATTTGCAATATAAATAAATAAATTGTGAAGTCCTGCAGTCGGTAAAATACAACCACGAGAATTATCACCAGGACAAAGAAAACCAATAATAAAGTATAATTCTCTATTATTAGAATTCCCAACCTGTCAGGTGGTTAATTACAGTATTAAATAATTAATTATTAGGTGTTCCTGTTTGAGCGCAGCTCATTCAGTCACATCAATCGAGTACAAACCTACCAACCCTCTGAGATCTCGGAAGGAGTCAGTGGGAGCATCATGATCTGAAGCTGCTTCTGTCGAAACTACAAGAAATTGAACTGGAATGACTGAGGATATCTTTAGCTCTTTGTGTATTTTATTTTACTTTTAAATGTGAAATGGAGGGCAGCGGTGGTCTAGTGGTATAGGACGCTGGATCGCCGATCCGAAGGTTGGGGGTTTGAGTCCCACTCTTCACAAGGTTGTCACTGTCCCCCAGTGCTGCTAACTGGGTTATCAAAGGCTGTCCATGTCTCTCACTGTCTATGGTGTGAGCCATGTAAAAGAACCATTGCTGACTTTCAACAAGAGTAGCTGCAAAGCCTTCAGCGTGTTTCCGCCCTGCGATGGCCTGGCAAGCTGTCCGGGGTGTACTCTGCCCTCGCCTGAAGTTGGCTAGGAGGTGTGCCAGCCTCCCCACGACCCTGATTAGGATTAAACGGTTACAGAAAATGAACTGAATGTGGAATGTATACCACATGCTTTACAAGGGTAGGCTGGAAAGTTCATAGACTAGACATGATGCAGTGATCGAATTTGACCAAATGAAGTTCATTATAAATACTGGCCTTTTTAAACAAGCCATACATGTTTCTCCGGCACTGCAGCTCACACTTACAAGAGAAAACATGCTTCCAAATAATTACGTGCAAGCTCCAAACCAGTGCTGAGCCCAAGCCTGCGAGTCAGTAATATTTCCATCTCAAGCTGACGGGAAACGGTTCAAATTGTAACAAATCCAGGATTGTGCATAAACGTCATAAGAAGTGACAGTGTTAGGTTTGTTTAGAAATATAACTCATATCCTCTTCAAGCGTAAACAAGAACAATGTTCCTCAGAACATACCAGAACCCATTTTCTAAGAACCAGGGCTTTTTATGGCCTTTTATTTATATTGAATGAACCTGTAGACCTTTAAGAACATGGTGTATTCCTGCACGAGTGCTGTGTTTATGGAGCACAGCACAGACTCTTATCGTTTTCTAATTAAAGTCAGAACAAACATCCAGCTAATCTTTTATGAAACAGATCCTGACCTTCTTCTCGGAATCCTACCTTCTCACACTAGTCAGTGGTGTAATTATGACTGCGAGAGGCCAAAGAGTCCCAGAGGCAAACAAAGGCCATTTTTTTATGGATTTGCACAATTTCTGAATGCTTGCCTCGTATAAATAAATATCAATAGTGTGCAATGTAAATGCAAAGTAACATCTTGTCCTGCATGATGACAAAGCCATGTGGTTGAAACACTTTGAAAATGCTTTGAAAGCCAATTCAACAATTTGAGAACTGACCCGCAAGCAGTTTTTCCGAGTCTTTTATTTTCTTTTACAGGTATTTATTTCAAAACATTTCGAGAAAGTTTTGAAAATGCTTACAAAACTCAGTCACATCCACAAAGAAAGTTAAAGTGAGCTGGTTAAGTCGTGACACGGTCACACTACACACTTCAGTAGCACATTTCAGGAGATTTAATTTCCACCTGCAGATATTTCAAACCAATGGCACCCACTCCGGAAAATCTGCTTCTAATTTTATAGACTTAAAGGTCTAATAAATATGACTGTGTGATTATTCATCATTATTTTCCAGGTGTCTGACCTGTTTTGAGTTATACACACACACACACACACACACAGATATATATATATATATAGGTGGCACAGTAGCGTAGTGGTTAGCACGTCCGCCTCACAGCAAGAAGGCCCGGGTTCGATTCCCGGCCTGGGCGTTTCTGTGTGGAGTTTGCATGTTCTCCCTGTGCTTGTGCGGGTTTCCTCCGGGTGCTCCGGTTTCCTCCCGCAATCCAAAGACGTGCACTGTAGGTTAATTGGCCGTTCTAAATTGACCGTAGATTCTCTCCTGCACCGGAACCCAGTCGTATCGGCACTTGCCTTTCCATTGGATCCTTCCGGTGGCGCTGAGACGGGGGACTTGTTGCCTGGGTAACAGCCTGTCCCTCATTACTCCCTACCTGGGCTCTGCGCACTGGGGAGTATCACCATGGTAATCAGCCGTGGTCCTTCGGGACTGACGGAGGCCTACCATACCATATATACACACATATATATAAATATATATATATATATATATATACATATGTGTGTGTTTGTTTGTGTGTCTATATATATATATATATATATATATATAAAACTACAAAATTTAAATTGGTTCTGAGAATGGTGATGTCATTCAGGCAGGTCGAAGTTCACATAAAGGAGTATAAATTTAAACTTAACTACTTTTCATATTTTAGGAATTTGTGGTTAAATATTTTAATTCTGGTGCACATATACCTTTCCACTGTATTTGCAACAATTTTAATTGAATACGTCTAACAAAAATGTTATGGATGTATTAAAAGTTTGTGTTTGTACATATTCACACGGGCCTTGATGACATCATCATTCTAAAGCTCAGAAGCTACCAGCAAATGATTTTTGCCTACAGACAGAAATTAGCCTAGAGAGAGATTTGAATGCTAGTAAATTTGAGCAAAAAGACAAACTAGCAGTTAGCAACTTTATGCTTAAAATTCATAATTTTGCTTAAATCTTAATAAAATATCTGCAGTGTATATTCTTAAATTTTCAAAATAATTCACATGAAGCCTATTCAATAGAAATGCTTGATTTAGCATTACAGTTTGCATGTACCTTGCTTAGTTTTAAATCTAATATACTAAATAAATAATAATAATAATAAATAAACACAATGAACAGCTTTTTAGCTCCACTGTATATAAAATCAGTTCATTTTCTGTAACCGCTTCATCCTATTTAGGGTCCTGTCGAGGCTAACACCCATCCCACACACCCTGAACAGCTTTCCAGGCAATCACAGTGTGGAAACATGCTGATGGCTATGCAGCTCCTCTTGTCGAAAGACAACTCCTCTTCTCTTCCTCTCTTTTCGGCTTTTTCCCTTTTCTCGGGAGTCGCCACAGCGAATCATTTGATTCGCACATTTGATTTGGCAGAGGTTTTTACGTCGGATGCCCTTCCTGTCACAACCCTTTTAGCAAGGGACAGAAACACGCTGACGACTTTGCAGCGCCTCTTTACGAAAGTCAGCAATGGTTCTTTTACATGCCTCACACCATAGACAGTGAGAGACATGGCCTGCCTTTGATAAGCCAGTTAGCTGCACTGGGGGGACAGTGACAACCTTTGTGGGGACTCGAACCCCCCAACCTTAGGAGCAGCGATCCTGCGCCCTATACCACTAGACCACCACTGCCCTCTTGTCGAAAGACAACAATAGTTCTTTTACATGAACCTCACACCATAGACAGTGAGAGGCACAGCAGGTCTTTGATAACCCAGTTAGTGCACTGGGGGGACAGTGATAACCTGTAGTGAGTGGGGCTGGAACCACCAACCTTAATTACTATTCTTTGTAAATGTGATTCATTCAGTCTTTTTCCCGCAAACCATTTAATCCTACAATTGCTGCGGGACGGCTGGTTTCAATCTCAGTCTAGACAAAGGCAGTCACGATGCTCTATGAATAGCTCACCAACCCATTACCGGTCAATGCACATACAATTATTCATACACAAACTCACACCTTGGGGCAATTCGGGACTTCCTGTGCAAGCCTTTCGACAGTAAAAGGAAAGCAGACTTTCTGGAGCAAACCCAGGCAAATATAACGAGAACATGCAAACTCCACAAAGAAACTAAACCAAAGTCCAGGACCATACGCCAGAATTTTTATTCCTGTCGTGCAGATGTGCTCACCACTTAACCACTTGGTTTATTAAGACTGCAAGATTTTATTTTTGCCCCATTTTTAAACACAGGATGTGCTACAGGATATAAAAGTCCTCTATATGTTAATGGTCTAAATAATGTGCCTGCACCTGGAATTTTTTAAAGGTAGATTGCAGCTTTAAACAGAAAGTCTTGCCAATGTTTCATTAGGTCCAGATGTGTTTGAATAAATCACTGAAAATAATACACGGCTAAATATAATCAGTTCAAACTTAACTGCTTGTGTAAGGACCAGATATAAATATAGAAATATGACTTTTTTTAATTTCTAAGAAATGAAAACACTAATGTGAAAGCTGGATGTGGATTAATATGCTATTTAATAATTAAAAATATATTTTATTTAGTAGGTGGCACAGTGTCATAGGAGTTAGCATATCCGCCTCATAGCAAGTGGACGTCCATGCCTGGCAGAATAAGAGACCCTTTGTGTAGTACTCATGCTCTCCCACCATTTACACGGGTTTCCTTTTGGGTTACTCAGGTTTGTCTTGACAGACCAAAATTACGCAAATAAGGCTAATTGGCTATTCTGGATTGTCCCAAAGAGTCTATAAATGCTTTTGTTTTGTCTGCAATGAGCTCACTAACCTATTCAGAGCAGTGGTGGGCCATCAGGGCCTGCAAGGCATTCTCTGCTGGCCTAAAAAATATCTGAATCACAGACTGATATTAATTATATTTTGTCCATGAATACTTATTAAATAATTCCAAATTGTCTGTAAGCTTCCTTTCATTGCTTTTCCCCTGGTTGTGCTGCTTCCAGATGTGTGTTTTCATATTTAAGCATTTAACCAATCACATTTCAGCCTTTATTTGTTGCCAGGGTTACAAATCTACCTGGAGGCCTTCATAATAAGTTCTGCGGGCCCCGGAGCATAAAATAAGTGTTGGGAAAACTGTTGCTTTAACCAATCAGATTTAGAGTTGGCGACACCAAGGCCTTCTAGCAGGCGTACGGAAACATCAGTGTTTTCACACCCTATGATTGGAGTGTGAGCGAGTGTACTAGCCAGAGCTAGCAAACTGCATCTGTAGCGAGCTGCACAAGCGAATCTATTGTTGTGTTGATTTAATAGCGGTTTTGTCCCACAATGGCTGAAGGAAGAGAAGAAATGGATTCGGTTGCAGATTTAGTGTCAAAGCCATTTTCAAGACGGACTTTTCAAGAAAAGCTGGACATTGTTCATCAACTCCGAAGCTAGCAAGCCTGTCTCAACCGGGAAAAGGATTTGTCCGCCACTTTTAGTCCACTAACTACGAGCGGTACCGCCGACTCACAGGCTCCGAGGAACACTGCAAATTGCATTGCTGCGAGTGCTTGTTATTTGCCACAGATCGATATGGTGTTTGGAGCAACACTGGATTTGTACTTGCCTAATCGAGACAGCAACGAGACACCAAAGCCCTGCCGGACACTTACAAGCAATGGTGCTCTCCAAAACTTTTTGGGAAACCAGAGCGGATCTACAGCTGGAGGTAGCAGAGATGAAAATGTTGAGGTTCTCTTTGGGAGTAACGAGGATGGATAGGATCAGGAATGAGCACATCAGAGGGACAGCACATGTAAGACTTTTTGGAGACAAAGTCAGAGAGGCTAGATTGAGATGGTTTGGACATGTACAGAGGAGGGATAGTGAGTATATTGGTAGTAGGATGCTGAGGCTGGAACTACCAGGCAGAAGGCCTAGAGGAAGACCAAAGAGACGATTCATGGATGTGGTGAAGGAGGACATGAAGGTCGTTGGTGTACGAGAAGAAGATGCAAAGGATAGGGTGAGATGGAGGCAGATGATTCGCTGTGGCGAACCCTGAAGGGAACAGCCGAAAGGAAAAGAAGAAGAAGAAGAAGAGAGCGGATCTACAGCCTAGCTAGCACGTGCACAGGGAAACGGAGCTCCACAACGAAAAAGTGAAGAAAAATAGGGAAATCTTAAAAAGACTGATAGACTGTGTCATTTTTTTGGGCAAGCAGGAACTTTCATTTAAGAGACATTATGAAAGTGCTGGATCTAAAAACAAAGGAAACTATGTGGAGCTTCTTTCTCTGATTGCTGAGACCAACACGGATTTACATTCCCACCTGTCCACTGTCTGTCTTCCTTTCGGCTTTTTCCCTTTTACTCAGGAGTCGCCACAGCAAATCATCGGATTCGCACGTTTGATTTGGCAGAGGTTTTTACGTCGGATGCCCTTCCTGTCACAACCCTTTTTAGCAAGGGACAGAAACACGCTGATGACTTTTCAGCTACTCTTTACGAAAGTCAGCAATGGTTCTTTTATATGAACCTCTCACCATAGACAGTGAGAGACATGGCCCGCCTTTTGATAACCCAGTTAGCTGCACTGGGGGGGACAGTGACAACCTTGTGGAGAGTGGGACTCGAACCCCCAACCTTTGGATCAGCGATCCAGTGCCCTATACCACTAGACCACCACTGCCCCTGTCCACTAATAAACTATTTAGTGGGACGTCGAGCAAAATACAGATAAAAATGATTTTTGGTGAGTAAAATCTGGCGATATTCCTAAATAATATTGCAATTTTATGAGGTTATTATTGATGGTTTTTTTTGTGTGTCGTAGCTGTAGCTGCAGTAAAAGTTTTATAGTCACAAAATAGTTATTGAGGGTTGGACTGATTCAGACGGAGCACTACTGAAGGCCTAGGTGTGAAATGCACGGCCTGCCACTGATTCAAAGTGTACCCTGCCTTTTGTCCAATGTCCTCTGGGACGGATACAGCCATCCAGCGTCCCTAAATGACAAGAGTGGTACGGAAAAAAAAAACAATGAACTAAATTGAACGCAACACTGAGCTATCTAACATTAGATGTACATAACCTTCCAGCACTAATTCAATTCAGTTCATTTTCTGTAACCGCTTAATCCTAATTAAAGTTACAGGGAGGCTGGCACCCATCCCGGCCAACCCTGAGTGAGGGCAGAGTACACCCTGGACATCTCTACAGGCCATCATAGGGCGGAAACACGCCGATGGCTTTGCAGCCTACACTTGTCGAAAGTCAGCAATGGCTCTTTTACATGCCTCACACCATAGACAGTAAGAGACATGACCGACCTTTGATAACCCAGTTAGCTGCACTGGGGGGGGGGACAGTGACAACCTTGTGGAGAGTGGGACTTTAACTCCAACCTTTGGATCAGCGATTCAGCGCCCTATACCACAATCAGCAGTAATTTAACATTTTTATTATCATCGTCATCTCTCTCTCCGCTTAATCTGAGGTCGGGTGGCGATAGAAGCAGCCTAAGCAATGACGTCCAGATGCCCCACCCCCCATTTTTATAATACAAGAAAAAAGGCTTTCTTGAAATTAATTACAAAAAACTAAAAATTAATAAACATTTACTGCAACACATGAATGGCGTGGTGTGGGTGGTGCAATTTAATTTTAAGTGTAAAATGGAGCAATATGGACACCAACACCAGAGGGGACATGGCAGATGATGAAGAAAGGACGTGGCTGCTGGACGAGATGGATCACCAAGGCAACACAGACTGATGTCTCCAGTCAAATCTAAGCAGCCACTTTACAGTACACCATGAGGCCAGGATGAAGGTTCAACTTAAGTCATCGGTGCCAATCTGTGACATCATTGTTTCTGGTCTTCTGGAATTAGAATTGCAAAAGACACATATACTCTGAATATGAAACGTGCACGTGTATGGTCCCCTAACTCTACAGTGTATACAGTAATTGTGTTTGATCTACACTGTACTATAAACACAGCTCACTGGGAATACACCGCCATCAACAAATTTATTAAAAAAAAAAAAAAAAAAAACCTTGCTGTTGGTATTTGAGACGAGATCATTACGCTTTACTGTTGTGGCTCTAGCATAGTGGTTCTACTTCACACTGTAAGAGAGGCTCAATGATAATACTAATTATTTATTCGTTCATTTTCTGAAACACTTAATCCTAATTAGGGTCGCAGGGAGGCCTCTGACTCTGGGCAAAGGAAGAGTTCACCCTGGACAGCTTGCCAGGCCATCGCAGGGCGGACACATGCTGACGGCTATACAGCTGTTCTTTATGAAAGTCAGCAATGGTTCTTTTACATGAACCTCCCACCATAGACAGTGAGAGACACGGCCGGCCTTTGATAACCAAGTTTGCGGGGGGGGGTCGGGGTCAGTGACAACGTATTGAAAGTGGGGCTTGAACCCCCAACCTTGTGATCAGTTATCCAGCACCTTTACCACCAGGCCGCCACTGCCCTCTAATGCTAATTAAACAAAGACAGTTGTGGCAGTGTCCTGCATTTAGGATCTTGCAAGGTGACAGTTTCTAGTGACACAATTTTGACTGGCATCTTGTGCAATATTTGTGTCATAGTCGATGATTCAGTAAATGTTGCACTAACAGACTGAGGAGATTGTTCCTCAACATGTGCCAGAAGACTCTTGGTGGTTTGAGGGGTGAAGACACGCTAACGTCACACCCATGCTCTGCACTGCATCACTCGCAGCAAGCACATCTCACAACTCAACTTCTACAGTCATATTTACCCTGGACTGCCAGTTTCCACTAAAATAGCACTACTGAAAATGCATTCATTTTCTCACTAGGGTTGCTGGGAGGCTGAGGCCAATCTCAACGGAGTACATCGTGGACAGCTTCCCAGGCCACTGCAGGGAAGGAACACACTGACGGCTATGCTGCTACTCTTGATGAAAGTCAGCAATGTTTCTTTTACATGAACCTCTCACCACAGACAGTGAGACACATGGCCAGGCCTTTGATAACCCAGTTAGCTGCACAGCAGTGCCAATCATTGACAGTGGGGTCTTGAACCCCCAACCTTGGGATAGGTAATCTGGCAGCTTACCACCAAGTCCCCACTTCCTACCATAAATTCCTCTACATTTGTTTTTACTATATCTGCCTTGACTTCTTATATACACACAATTAGATACACATTTATTTCCCCTGTCCTCTGTATTTCAGCTTGTCCTGTCTTTCAATATGCCTAGGCCATATAACAATGAAAACGCAAGGTTCAAACAATTCTCTTTGGGTAGTAATATCAGAAAATATCCCTGCCGTAAGTGGAGTAGTTCAAGTATCTCAGGGTCTTGTTGACAAGTGAGGGAAGGATGGAGCGGGGGATCGACAGTTGGATTGCTGCAGCCTCTGCTGTAAAGCGGAGTCTGTACCAGGCCATTGTGGTGAAGGTTAAGGCTCTCAATTTACTACCAGTTGATCGAAGTTCCAACCCTCATCTATGGTCATGAGCTTTGGGTAGTGACCAAAAGAACAAGATCGTGGATACAAGCTGCCAAAATGAGCTTTCTTCACCGGGTGGCAGGGCTCTCCCTTAGAGATAGGGTGAGCAGCTCAACCATTCAGGAGGAGTTCAGAGTACAATCACTGCTCCTCCGCATTGAGAGGAACCAGTTGAGGTGAATTGGGCATTTGGTTAAAATGCCTACCAAACATCTCCCTGGTGTGGTTTTTCAGGCATGTCCACCCGAAAAGAGACCCCGGTGTCCACCTAGATCATGTTGGAGGGATTATGTTTCTCAGCTGCTGGTCTGGGAACGCCTCGGTGCCCCCACCCCCCCACCCCCTTCCGGAAGAGCTGAAGGAAGTGGCTGGGGAGAGGGATGTGTGGACTTCATTGCTCAAGCTGCTGCCGCCCAAGACCTGACCCTGAATTAAACAGAAGAAGAAGAAGAGGAAGAAGAAGAAGAAGAAGAAGATTATGATGATGATGATGACATATACATCCCAACAGGTGGTTCTTACACCAGTCAGCCATAATATTTAAAACACCTGACTGCTACTTTGTTGGTCAATGTGTGTCACCAAATCAGCTCTGACCCATCAGGGCTCAAGAGACTTCAAAAGACCTTAGGGATAAACTCTTCCATCAAGCAGGTTGCAGCATGTTCTTTAATTCCTGTAAGCTGTAAGGTGGAACCTCCATGATTTGAACTTGTCTGTCCAGTATATCCAGTCCTGTTCTCATTTCCATACGTCCGTCAATGTTTCTGCAGATAGTATGATTCAAAAATAAAATATCCAGAATGTTGTAGAGAACATCAAAGTGCTTCAAACGTCTTCTTCGCAATTCTGATCTCATGTGCATTCCAATTGTGCATATGATGTGAAAGTAAAATTGATCCAACCAGTCTATAATCACTGGATCAGTGTACACTGTCTAGATGCTCGCCTACACATTGTAGACACTTTTGAGTGATAGACAGGGGTCAAGCATGTGCACTCTGTCTGGTCTACAGCTACACAACCTACTCAACAAACTGCAGTATGCCATGTTCCAGCACTTTTCTGTCTATCCCAGAAGATAGAGATGTTTTGAAACTTGTCCTCCAGCCAGTATAATTTGACCCTTGTCAACGTTACTCGGATTCTTATACTTGACCATTTTTCTTGCTTCCAAAAATCATTGGCTCTGAGACCTGACAGTTCTGATTTAAATACCACACCACATGACAGATACTGTGTTTCACCTTTTTTCTCAGCTGGTTTAAAGTTATGGTTGATCTGTGAATAAATGTTTTCTCTTTATCTTGGTGTTATATTCTTAAAACTCCATTTTCATGGTGGATTTTTCCAGAAAAGCTCGATACCAAAAGGAAAGGTTGAGGAAGTAGAAGTTAAGTTTACTCTTTTTTTAAACTTGGGCTGAATGCCAATTTTACAAGAACCGCAACCAGTAAATCATGGAGAAATTATGTAATGCTCAGGATTACTATTACTGCCATATACTGTATATTATTACTATATACTACTATACTGCGATGTGTTAGTTGTGGTATTAAGAAGTGGATTAAGTCCCTTAAGTCCCCACTGCAGGCCCAAGTACCAGATGCACAACCTGTGACATTAAAAGGTCAAACATCAGCCATTTCCCCCAGTGCAGCCAACTGGGGTATCAAAGGCCGGCCGTGTCTCTCACTGTCTATGGAGAGAGATTCATGTAAAAGAACCATTGCTGAGTTTTGTAAAGAGGAGCTGCAAAGCCGTCAGTGTGTTTCTGTCCTGCGATGGCCTGTCGAGCTGTCCAGGGTGTACTCTGCCCTTGCCCAGAGTCGGCCGAGATGGGCACCAGCCTCCCCGTGACTCTAATTAGGATTAATCGATTCAGAAAATGAACGAATGAATGAATGACAACAGCCATTTTATTCATCCTTGGAATAAATGTTATTTTATAAGACATTGTAACATGAGCACATGGTTAAGTAATACCCATATATGGCCTATTGGCTACATTATCAAGGCTGCCCGGTGGATACTGATTGCCCCAATAAAGGTATACCTCAACTTAAGTCATTTCTAGTTAAGCCGTTTTCGACTGCACGTCGGTTTTCAAAAAATATATGGAAAAAGAAAAATAACGTTTACGTCATTATAATCATATAATTGCGCCACAGTATTTGAGAAGCACTGAATTAGCTCCAGCTCCGACAAATTATACCTATGCATTATCACGACTTTACTGGCAAGTGACTCAAATTTAGCCGATGGCTAAGAGCGTTTGTTTCTCCCTCCTGATGATTGGTTGCAGATGATGTGTACGCCTCTTATTTTCTCATTCGTGCACATGCCATCAACATGATTGCTTGAATTGTGAATGAATTCATGTTGTTTTTTGTGCATTTTTAATGGTTATTTAAGCCCTATGATGTCATTCAAACGCCCTGCATCTTCTCTAGCTTCTGGTGAGGGGCTGTGATGTGCGATAGGAGAGTATAGGCAAGAATGAAGGGAAAAGTGTATAAGACGGTGATGAGGCCAGCAATGTTGTATGGTTTAGAGACAGTGGCTCTGGGGAAAAGACAGGAGGCAGAGCTGGAGGTAGCAGAGATGAAAATGTTGAGGTTCTCTTTGGGAGTAACGAGGATGTATAGGATCAGAAACGAGTATATCAGAGGGACAGCACATGTTAGATGTTTTGGAGACAAAGTCAGAGAGGCTAGATTGAGATGGTTTGGACATGTACAGAGGAGGGATAGTGAGTATATTGGTCGTAGGATGCTGAGGTTGGAACTACCAGGCAAAAGGCCCAGAGGAAGACCAAAGAGAAGATTTATGGATGCGGTGAAGGCGGACATGAAGGTAGTTGGAGTAAGAGTAGAAGATGCAGAGGATAGGGAGAGATGGAGGCAGATCATTTGCTGTGGCGACCCCTGAAGGGAACAGCCGAAAGGAAAAGAAGAAGAAGATATATACATATATATATATATATATATATATATATATATATATATATATATATATATATATATATATATATATATATACACATTTTACTGCATTATTACTGTATTACAGGGATCCCTCACTACGCGGCTTCGGTACATCAAGTTTTTTTATATTCTTTGAATTACAAAATAAGGAAATTAAGGATGAAAAAGGAGGAAAAGTTTAGGAAAATGCCACAAAACAAGGCCAATTATGAAAAAAAAAAAAAACAAACAAACAAAAACAAAAAAACAACCCAAAACCTCCCATCAAAACTCTACATTTTTATGTGAGGTGCATCTCTGTGTATGTATTTATTATTTATATTTTATTTAAGTCTTATGCATTATTTTGAATGTTTAATTGTTTTTATAGGCATTTATAGCATTGAATATGTATTTATTGATATTATATACACATATGCTAGTATATGTACGTATACGTCAGTCGGGGAGGTTGATCCTACTTTTCTGAATTTGGCTGTTGCGGAGGGATCTCGGTCCCAATTAACCGCGGAAAGTGAGGGATCCCTGTAATGAGTAAGGCTGTTTATAGAATGTGTTTAAGAAGCATGGTTTAGCGCATGCAATATCATACAGAGGGTTTTAAAACTGCGTCAGTAATTCATGGACTTCTAGGATCTGCGCCGGGGAGGGAGGAGCCTAACCTGTTATTCATGATGTATATACATGTATGAACTGATGTATATACATACACACACGTGTGTGTGTGTGTGTGTATGTAGTTATATATAATATTGTACAAGTAAATTTGCCTAGCCTCGGCTAGCCTAGAGACAGGCTAATTTAAGTTAAGTTGTTTTTGACTTACGTCTTCTCTCCTGGAACCAATTAACGACGTAAGCCGAGGTAGACCTGCACTTGTTTTGCTTTTTTCTTTGCTGGCCAATCAAAGACGTTCATGCGGGATTATTTTCACTTGATGAAACTGGGACTGCTTTGAGTCATGCTTGGAAAGTTTACTGTTCGAGTGGATCATTCCGTTCTTCAGCATGTATTTCCAGTTTTGATTAGAATCTTGGGCTTTGCATTGATGAGAAATGCGTAACAAGTGTTTCTGCTTCACATGTGTTGCTGAGCTGCATGTTTTCACATGTTCAGGTTTCCACATCGGCGGTAAAGCAATTAATAAAACCCATAGTTGATGAATTCTTCTGTGCTGACAGATTTTTCATGAAACATCAGTCATCTATTTCATTTGTCAGCCATCAGGAACTGATGATCTGATCGGCGAGCAATAACAACAATAACACTGACTGCGGAAAGTATTGACTTTTCAGTAATTTATTATTTTAAAGATATCACTAGACATTCATTAAACTATAAATTCATTTCATCGTTAAAGCAACAAGGCCAAAAAAAAAAAAAAAAAAAAACACATTAAGAGGTAATAATGTTGGATGAGGCAGGTAGTTTGACAAATTATCATTACCATTAAAAATATATTGTTGGAAAAAAATATTTTCTTTCAAAAATTACTGGTACAGTCTATTGCAAGAAAAACATTCGAGCCACTCAACTATTATCTGGATAAAAAAAATATATAAAAATAAATTGTTAAGAAAAGATATCTAATGTTTAATAGGCAGTTTGAAATGTATTTTTTAATATGTATGCATACTAAACATAAATAAAACATTGTAACAGACTTTTAAGACATATTTTTAAGAATGTTCTACACTTTTAATCTACCAATCCAAGAAAAAAGGCACAGCATGGCAAACAAACAAAAAAGTTTCAGTGCAATTTAACAACATTAAAATGTTCTATAAAACACTGAAACACATTGTGACTCCACCCCTCAATGAAAGGCTGACCAATCCTAACCTCTCATGCACTCATATCATTACTCTGCAAATTATCACGTCAATAAATACAAACTCGAATGTACACAACAATCTGAGGCTTTCACATCTGAGATTAGTGAAGGAGGTCATGCACAGTGTTTCTGCACAGGCTGACTTCCTCTACGATCTTCTCAATTCTCTGTTTGATTTTCTTCACCAGGTTTTTCGGAACATTTCCCTGAAACATTTTGGGAAGGCCTATGATCTGCTCCTCTGTCGCCTGGTTAAACCAAGCCTGTATTAACTCATTGGAGCTGTGACCCGATGAAAACAGGTTTGCAGCTCTGCGCTTTCTATCTAATTGAAAGATGGACTGATGAATCCTCCGAGAATTATGATGCTTGAAGATTTCTATAAACGCTGGCACGATGGCTTTCACCCAACCTGAAAAGAGAAACAGGAGAAAAAACTTGAGCACCATACAATAATGCTTGCACCCAGGTGCTTTGCCTAATTTATTATTCAAGTCACTGAAAGCACAGCAGGCAGGAATGCGTCAGCGATCAAGGGTCTAGGTTACTGGTTGGGGCTACAAGCCCCAGTTTCACCGAGCTACCACAGCCTGGTGGGCTTTAAACTCTTGTTGTATAAATGGGAGTCTAGATCAGGGGGTCATGCCGAATGCCATGAATGCAAATGTCAAATTTATGATAAAGGTGCCATAGTAGAGCAGAAAGAATAGAGTAGCTTAATGGTTACGATTTAACCCTTTAATGCCCGAATTATTTTTTAAAGTTAAAAATATATATATTACTAGTTTTCCTCATCAAAAAGGCCAAAGGAAACACCCCAAAAACATTTCTTTCAACAAAATTATAGCTGATGATGATGATGATGATGATGATGATGATGATGATGATGATGAAAATTATAACACTAATATTAATAACGTAATAATAACATAATAATAACAAATAATAACACTCTCAAAAATTAGTGAACAACACAATCCTGCACACTCAAGGATGCACCTGTGTTGTATCAGGTGACACCACGACAAGTATAGAACACTCGAGCAGCACTGAGCACAGCGCTCCTAGTGGACAAATATAAACACATCACCGACGACTAACACGCACACTCTCTCTCTCTCTCTCTCTCTCTCTCTCTCTTCCCCGTGCCTCTTCACCACTAGATTTTCTTGTTGAATCATGTCACAAGCGTTTCTGGCTTTGATTATAGTAAACAGCCAAATCACTGATTATTGTTTATGTTTTGGTCACCAAGGGAACCATCCCGAGTACTATTATTTGTTAACTCCTGACGCAGAATAAAAACAACATGACGCAATCTTCCAGATGTTTTTTTTTTTTTTCCCGTATTTTTTTTTTCATAAAGCACACCTACCATGCTTAATTATACTGTCACACGTAACACACACGTTGTCCAAATAGTTGTTGCCATGGAACAGAAGCTTCTCCTCCGACGTGCACTTTGTGTGATTGACGCACTTGGAGTGCCCCGACTGTCTGGATGAGTAGAATCCTTTTGTGCAAGGCTCACACACTGTATCCTTTTCTTTAGTGCCTGATAAAAATCAAACAAACAAAAAAAACAATTAGAATTAGAATTAGAATAATACGCCTAGGGAGAAACGAATAAAAAACAAATCAGACAAATCTGCCGAAATGTAAAAAGAAAACATCTACTGAACTTTTTTTTTTTTTTTACTTTTAAGAATAATGATAAAATTTCCTGATATACCCCCTACCCTTAATAAACGTCCAACAAATAAATGTACACAGAGTGCGCTTGCGCGCAAAATGCGCATAGAACTAACGTCTCCATGCACCAACTCTGTCCAAACAACGATTAGATTATCTATATTCATTCATTCTTACAGTTCTTCATTCATTTTCTGAACTGCTTAGTCCTAAGTAGGGTCTCGGGATGCCTGTTGCCCATCTCAGCCGACTCTGGGCAGGGCAGTGCACACCTGAGCAGCTCACCAGGTCAGATGTTTCCAGGCATGAAATAAACATGTATGTCTCTATCACCTCGAACAGATTAAAGCTCCAGAAATATGTCCACCTGAAAGAATGATGTACTGTGACATTTTGGATCTTTAACACGTTCCTGTGAACAGAATTACCTTTCTCTTTGACCCCGAAGCCGTCTTGGCACACCGTGTGCGCGCGGCAGAAGTCCATGTCTGAATAAAAGCCTTCTTTGCAGCGGCACACGCGGTTAGTTGTGCTCGTGCACTGCTGTGCTTCGAGCTTGTCTGAAGAGCAAATGTTGCATGGCAGACAATCGTGCATGTAATTCCAGTGTTCGGTGTAGAAGCCGACCCTGCACGGCTGGCACACGGTGGGCTGCGTCTCCGTGCAGTGCTTCTGCCGGCGGAATCCCGGAGGGCACAGGTTGCAATCCACGATGCGCCCGGAGGGAAGTGTGCGTGGGAACGTCTGGACGAGCACTGACGATGCTGTGTTGATGTACAGTACCAAAACTGTAAGAATAAACTGTAGAAACACACACACACACACACACACACACACACACTGTCTCTCTCTCCTTTTTTACATTCCCGTCTCGAACCTAAACGTTTTCTTTCTCCTTGGCAAAATCCTCTCTCTCTCTCTCTCTCTCTCATGCTGATACAAACTCACAGTAAAACTACCCTGATAAGAGCGCGTCCCTCAGACCACGCGGACCAGAATGAGATGCGACTCACCTCGTGCGTTGCCATGTGTGCAGTGCGCGCGCGTCTCTCTCCGTTGCCAAAGCCTGCAAAAGAGGACGCCCTCGCGGAGCTTTTATTCACTCCTTTGATGCGTCACTACAATCCCGGAAAACCCAAAATAAGCAAAAAAAAAAAAAAAAAAAAAAACAACAACAAAAAAAGATAACCACTTTCCATAAACAATGAAGACACCGCGCGTCTCGGAAATGATCCGTAATCAGCACCGCGAGCGATTCCTCTGCGCCCGCGCTTCAGCTTTTATAACACGCTCGTATTCATTTGAAACATTTATTATATAACATGATGCTGAGATGCATTTTATTTTCTATATGATACCCGATTTACGATTTATAATCACAGCTGAGGCTGTACATCACAGTGCACACGAGTCCACTCTAAAATTAAATTATACAAAGTTTATTCTTTATTTACATTCTACATTAACTATACACCAAGCTCTTCCAGATTGAAAGAAGAATTGTATTGGAATACTCACTCGTTTGTTTAACTGCTTCATACGGTTAGGGATGCGATGGGAATAGAACCTATCTCAGCCGTCACTGGGGGTATCGCCAAGGTACACCGTGGACAGCTCACCAGACATTACAGCTTCTAACACACTCACACAAAATCATTTACACTCACACTCACATCCTCGGGGCAACTTGGAAGCCTGAGTTTAACCTGAATGTGCATGAGTTATGTTTGGACTGTGGGATGAAACTGGAATCCCCGAGGGAAACCCAAGCAGGTACATTAAGGACATGGATGCTGTACACAGAAAATGGCAAAAAATATCCAATCAGAATTCTGCCACAAACGTATCAAAACTCAGATAGACCTTGCCCAGAATGGTGACTTCTAACGGGGATTCGAACCCATGATCTACCAACCCTGAGCCCAGTACTCTAACCACTAGACCACAATATATACATATATGAGATGGGTGCTGGGCTCAGGGTTGGCAGATCATGGGTTATATATTGTGGTCTAGTAGTTAGGGTGCTGGGCTCAGGGTTGGTAGATCATGGGTTCGAATCCTCGTCAGATCTCAGTCCTAAACTTGGGATTGGGATACCAGGATGAGCCCGGTGGAACAGCCCAACAGACTTTGCCTTACCTGTATATACTGACTGTTTCTTTCAGATTTCCAAAAAGCCAAATTCGAGCCTACTGAGGATGTACACGACACATTCATCTTGAGGTTGTTGGGTCAAATCCATGTGACTACTGCTTCAAAAATAGCACATGCAAGTTTTGGACATATACCATATACATTTAGTTTTAAGAAAAAACAAAGTTTGTCCGACAGATGTCAGAAGAGTAAAATAATTATAGTTAATAGTTAAAATAATTTGTATAAACTGAATAAATGTGTTCAGTATATTATGCCTACTCCACTGACATCCATTAATTCTTTTTCTATAACCACATAATCAGGCCAGAGTACACCCTGGACGGCTCACCAGGTCATCACACAGCTCCTCTTGATGAAAGTCAGACCCATCAGACGGTGAGAGACACGGCCGTCTTCATCATCATCATCATCATCATTTTCTGTAACTGCTTAATCCTAATTTGGGATTTCGCGGGGAGTCTGGCGCCCATCCCAGCCAACTTCGGGCGAGGGCAGAGTACACCCTGGACAGCTCGCCAGGCCATCGCAGAGCAGAAACACGCCTACAAAAGCCAGCCATGGTTCTTCCACATGAACCTCACACCATAGACAGTGAGAGACATGGCCGGTGACAACCTTGTGGAGAGTGGGACTCGAACCACAAACCTTTGGATCAGCGATCCAGCGCCCTATACAACTAGACCACCACTGCCACACGGCCGTCTTCAAACCTGTAATCTCGTCCTGGTTTTCACCTTCTCATTAAAACGTGGCATCCAAATATCCAAAAAGCTCGAAGGCAGGATTGGTCTTAAAATGCTTGGAATATTACGAATAAAAAATGAATTCACTTTAAGAAAAGTAATCTCCATGTGCTGTAAATGCCAAATGATCGCTGTCCAGAACTGGATGTGCCAAAGTAAAATCATCTCGAGAGGAGAACATCTGACGCAAAAAGGCATCTCCAAGAATTCCAAAATTCGCGACAGGATGTGAAGATAATCGTCCTGACTCTTTTGTTATTGTGAAAGTGCACATGACTTCAAAAATATGCTTCAGGTTTCTGTACAAATTGGAGCATATATCTGCTGACACTGGCTGAAAGGGGGGGGGGGGGGGGGAGCTGAACTCATCAGGCCATTACAGGGCCAACACACAATCAATCAGACTTACAGTAATCCCCCAAGAAACGGACTCCTTTCGCACGTCTACAAATTCGATCTTGATAAAGGGCTAATGGGAGCTTCTGAGGTCAGGTGTGTACAGACAGTGTTTTGATGTAATATCTAATGCTATGGGAGGCATAGTGGCATGGTGGCTAGTACGTCCGCCTCACAGCAAGAAGGTCCTGGGTTTGATTCTTAGCTCGAGCGTTTCTCTGTGGAGTTTGCATGTTCTCGCTGTGATTGCGTCGGTTTCCTCCAGGTACTCTGGTTTCCTCCCCCAGTCCAAAAACATCCACAGTTGGTTAATTGGTGGTTCTAAATCAACCCTAGGTGTAAATGTGAGTATGAATGTCTGCGTGTCACTGTTGGCCCTGTGAAGGCCTGGTGGGCTGTTCAGTGTGAATGTCTGTGTGTGAGTGTTGGCCCTGTGATGGCCTGGTGGGCTGTTTAGTATTCATCCTGCCCTCACCTGGAGTCAGCTGAGATGGGTGTCAGTCTTCCTGTGACCCTAGTTAGGATTAAGCAGTTCAGAAAATAAATGAACAAACCTAATGATATCTTTGTTAAATGAATAATTACATAAGGGGCGGTGGTGACCTGGTGATGACCTAATAGGAAGAACCCCCCCCCCCCCCCCCCCCCAGTGCCTCACATATGACTACTACTATAATACACTATTAAGTGTTTACTACACTTCTAATCATTTGCTCTGTGCTTTTCCCCTACACCATAGGGAACACAGTGAGAGTTCCACTGCCACCTACTGTAGAGGATGTACAATTGCACTTAATTCTAGCACAGTATTACAAAAAAGCATGTTCCCAGGGTCATACCCCCGACATCACACCCATTATTTGAGGAGCACTGTCCTTAGGTCAAGGGGGTTCAAGCATCACTATCAACATGTTGTCACCGTTGTCCCCCCAGTGTCGCTAACTTGGTTATCAAAGGCCGGCCATGTCTCTGGTGAGAGGAATGTAAAAAAAAAAGTCTGCATAGCCATCAGTGTGTTTCTGCGCTGTGATTGCCTGGCGAGTCATTCAGGGTGTCCTCTGCCCGCATCCAGAGTCACCTGAGATGGGCAAACACACACACACACACACACACACACACACTACCACTACCATATATACATATATTATTCTTTCCCACACAAAGAACTCATTCAAAGGTCAGTATCTGCATTTCATTGCATTTTGAGTGTATATAAATATGTGGCATCAAGGTGAGCGTCACTGATCCCACGGTACCTCAGATAGGCTTAAAGGTCTATTTTTCTAGTGAATGACCATTGTGTTTCACTTTCCGTTATCAGTTCACTTTAATTAGTGTCGCTTATTTATTAGCTTTATCTCTTGTTTTGGTTCTATATCTATTTACAGGAACAATAACATGACTGTGTAACCAAAGGAATGACCTTGCACATGTGTGATAACTTGATAGAGCAATGACGATTGATCATAATTGGAGAATACAGTACTTCTCACTGTATCACGATAAAGTTGGAAAACAGAAGGCAGCATACGATTTTAGGAAAAAGAAGCAAGATGGCATTGTTTACTCATTACATTGTGGCCCGATACAGTGGGCACTGACATCCGTGTAATGTTTTTAGAAAAACCATCAGAGCCGATTACATTTTATTTCCAAAAGGTAACACGTTTATTTCACTTAATGGGCTCCTTTCTTCTTCTTCTTCTTTTCCTTTTGGCTGTTCCCTTCAGGGGTGGCCACAGCGAATCATCTGCCTCCATCTCACCCTATCCTCTGCACCTTCTTCTTTTATACCCTTTAAGGAACTTAATTAATGGGCCCCAAAATAACGGTCTTTGGGATTAAACCCCATGACCTACTAATCTTTAATATACTAAAACTGACTAATTTAATTTTTGTTTGTCAGCACCAGGTGGTTCCCCTATAACTCTGTGTACTGTACGTATATGTGGGGGAAATTTGTATAAATTAAAAGCAGAATCAGAATAAATAAAAAAAAACTCTGAAGACATAGTTTCATTCATTTTCTTAACCAAATAATCCTAATTAGGGTCACGGGGAAGCAGGCACCCATCTCAGCTGACTCCATACAAGGGCGGAGTACACCCTGGACACCTTACACAGGGCCAACACTCACACAACCATTCATACTCACACTCAGAGGCAATTTGGAACAGCCAATAAACTCACTGTGCATGTTTTTGGACTGTGGGAGGAAACCGGCAGACCCGGAGGACACCCACGCAGGCACGTGGAGAACATACAAACTCTACACAGAAACACCCGAGCTGGGAATCGAACCCATGAACTTCTTGCTGTGAGGTGGAATTTAATTATTAGTAAGTATTAATCGATTAATTAAAAGCATGTTTGAAAAAAAAAAAACATCTGAGCATCTTCACTGAAATCATTCTCACAGTATTTAAATCTAATCCCTATAAGTTAATACTAGTAGTTCTGGGAAATAGAAACTGTAGTGTCACTGCAGGAAAAAACCTTACATTTCACATGAGATTTAGTAAGTAACACGTGACCAAGTATAAAAAAACCATGCTTGAAGATACCGTGGAAAATACCTATTGCAAAAAAAACACCCACATATCTTTTATCAGATATAGTTCTTTCTAAAACATTACATATTCAACAGGAAATCAATTATTGTTATCTAATAAGAAACGAACCATGAAACGGTGAGTTCATTAAAGTTCTGCTCGCCCAATACCAATCATGGCCCCGAGTTGCCTCGATCATATTTCGGGGTGGATTCCTCCAGGTACTGAAGTTTCCTCCTGCAATCCAAAAACATGTACAGTAGGCTAATTGGCTGTTCTACATCTCCCCTAAGTGTGTGTGTGTGTGTGTATGAGTGGCTGTGTGTGTGTGTGTGTGTGTGTGTGTGTGTGTGTGTGTGTGTGTGTGTGTGTGTGTGAATGGCTGTGAGTGTGAATGGCTGTGTGTGTGAATGGCTGTGTGTGTGTGTGTGTGTGTGTGTGTGTGTGTGTGTGTGTGTGTGTGTGTGTGTGTGTGTGAGTGGCTGTGTGTGTGTGTGTGTGTATGCGTGTGCGTGTGTGTGTGTGTGTGTGTGTGTGTGTGTGAATGACTGTGAGTGTGAATTGCTGTGTGTGTGTGTGTGTGTGCGTGTGTGTGTGTGTGTGTGTGTGTGTGTGTGAGTGGCTGTGTGTGTGTGTGTGTGTGTGTGTGTGTGTGTGTGTGTGTGAGTGTGAATGGCTGTGTGTGTGTGTGTGTGTGTGTGTGTGTGTGTGTGTGTGTGTCTGTGTGTGTGTGTGTGTGTGTGTGTGTGTGTGTGTGTGTGTGTGTGTGTGTGTGTGAATGGCTGTGTGTGTGTGTGTGTGTGTGTGTGTGTGTGTGTGTGTGTGTGTGTGTGTGTGTGTGTGTGTGTGTGTGAATGGTGAATGGCTGTGTGTGTGTAAGATAAGATAAGATAAGATACAGCTTTATTAATCTCACAATGGAGAAATTCACTGTTACAGGCTCTTGAGGTACTATCAGTAGGGGGTGCAAAAATAGATACAAGTACAAACATACACACATACACATATATTATACAAGTAAATAAATAAATAGATACATAAATAGTATAAATTACTAAACAATAAAAGAAAAGAATGGAGCAACTTTGTAGACTGGCCTATATTAAAGTGTAATGTATCTGAGGGCAGAGTAGATGGGTTGATAATGGGTGTGTGTGTTTCCTCTGCGATGGCCTAGCAAGCTTTCCACAGTGTAACCCGCCCACAAATTGGCTGAGATAAGCGACTGCATCCTCAAGAGCCCAATCATGAATTAGCAGAAAGAATTAATTTTTCCAGCGTTACATCTGAGAAAACTGGAGAATATCAGAACATTTCAGCGAACACTGGAAGGCACTGTAGAATTTTTGGGAAAACATTGGTTCGAGTGTAAAATGTGGTGATTTGTTTTGTGTTCTAAGTATAAATTGGGAAAGATTCACACTTTGGCTAGATTTGCAGATTTATTCTAGAATATTGGAGACACATTAGAACAGCATTGGTACTAATCAGAGTGACATCAGTACGGAGCGAAATAACATCCAGTGAAACATCAGAATAACATCGGCATTTAATAAGCTAAGTGGGTCCAGTGGTGTAGTGGTTAGGGTGCTGTGCTCATGATCAGGAGGTTGTGTGTTCAAATCCCAGTGAGACCTCCACTGTGCTGAGACCCCTGGCCAAGGTCTTAACCAGAAGTCTACCTCTGTTCACCCAGCAGTATAAATGGGTCCCAGTAAAATGTACTGGGAAGGTAACCTGCAATGGCCTAGCGTCCCATCCAGGAGGAGTTGACCTCCTGGTAGCTTCATGCTACGAAACCAGGAGTAAGCACCGGCCTGATGAGCTGCTGTGGCTCGAGTGTAAAAAGCCCACAAATTGAAAAGCATTGGTTCATATCTGAAAATTCATTCATTTTTTGAACATTAGGGTCATGGAGAAGCTGGCACCCATCTCAGCTGACTCTCAGCGAGGGGTGAGGGGGTTACACCCATTGGTGAGTCTTTAGTAAATCAGCTACAGAAGTACGAATAAATAAAATGTAGCAAATGCTTTCACAACACACACACACACACACACACACACACACACGGATGTTTCCTTCCCTGAAAGGTATCAATGCTAACTAAATGCAAATGATGGTAGTAATCCTTTGTCAATGATTAAATTTACAGTAACAGAAGTTAACAGGAATTTATATACATGCAGTTTGTCATGATCTGTCTCCATGCTGTTACTAAATGGCTTCTGCACCATTCTCTCCCCATTCGTCTCTTCCAGAAAATGTTAAAGTTTTCATTGATGCTGAGTGTACATTCTCTCCATACATTATTTACACCACTTATCAGTTACTATGGATGCTGGAGTCAGTCCCATCTGACCTGGGGTGAGACGCATGGACAACCTGGACACGATACACACAAACAGGCTGTTCAGAGTAGCCAATTGACCCAGAGTGAATGCTTTTGGACCCTGGGGTGGGGTGGGGTGGGGTGGGGTGGGGTGGATTATCTGGCAGAAATCCATGCGAGCATGAGGAGTAGATATAAACTCCATACAGAAAAGCCTCTGGTCAAGAATCAAACCCTGAGCCTTTTTCAGTGTAATGCAGTGCTTCTCAAATAGCGTTGGCGGGGGGGGGGGGGGGGGTGATGCCGGGCGGTAGGGGGTGGGGTGCGGTGTGATGCTGGGAGGAGCAGGTATGACCCTGGGGAACATGCTTTTCTGGAATACTGTACAAGAATTAAGTGTAATTCCACCTCCACTCCAGTAGTTGGCAGTGGTGTTCTCATTGTCGCACTATGGTGTAGCGTTTTTTCGCAGAAGCAAATGATATGAAATGCAGTAAAACATCCCCTCAAGAAACAACACGTAAACATTTCTAACAGGAACGAAGAGAAAGGTGGAAAGAGACGGAGATATTAAGACATGAATAAGTTAAATGAGTTTAAATAAGGATTTTTTTTTTTTTTTTAATGTCAGGCCCATTGGTGCACTTTAAATCTTTTGTATTACAGATTAAAAAACAATGTTAATGAAGTTTTTCTTTATTGTAAATTGAATTATATTTCTTTCTTTTTTGTTTTTAATGTTAAAGATACAATGTTATGCAGAGGTGTACTTTTTTTTTTTTTTTTTTTTTTTTATTTTTATTTTTTTTATTTAAGGGACAATGTACAGGAACATTAAGCTCATAGAGACAGAGATGTACTGTACCAGATTATAGCTTAATAGCTAGTTTCCATCTGTAGTCCCTAATTTAGAACGGCCAATTAACCTACAGTGCATGTCTTTGGATTAATAACAATTTAATAGACAAATAATATTACAGGCTTTATAGTTGCTCATGGGGTGGTGGTGGTGGGGGGGGGGGAATGTTTTTTTTTTTCTTCCTAGAGGGGGCGCCACTGAAAATAATTGAGAATCACTGGTGTAATGTGACATTGCTTCGCCCCCGAAGCCCCTTATCTACTAATTGGTGAGTTTCCAAACAAGGTGATGACGAGAGAGAGATTTCCTTTTGGCTTTTTGCCTTTATCGGGGGTCACCATAGCAAATGATTCGCACGTTTGATTTGGCGTTGGTTTTTATGTCAGATGCCCTTCCTGACACAACCCTCTTGCAAGGGACAGGAACACACTAACGGTTTTGCAGCTACTCTTTACGAAAGTCAGCAATGGTTCTTTTACATCAACCTCTCACATTGGACAGTGAGAGACATGGCCCGCCTTTGATGACCCAGTTAGCTGCACTGGGGGGGGCAGCAATTGACAATGGGGCTTGAACCCCCAACCTTAGGATCGGTAAACCGGCACCAGCACCAGCACCACTGCCCCAAGCAATAAATATAAATTTTCTTATTATTATCTTCAATGCCATAGAACACAATAACAGGAAACTGTGCCTTCACCACTTCAAGTACTGTTTGGCTTCCTCACAAAACGTATTTCGGTTTTAATCCATTTCATTCATGAATTCTTGAAAAATGTGTGTGTGTGTGTGTGTGTGTGTGTGTGTGTGTGTGTGTGTGTGTGTGTGTGTCTCTGTGGGTATGTCTGTGTGAGTTTAATGAGTTTTTTCAATTTGTGAAAATCTAACATTAAGCAGAGAAGATTTAACAGACAACATGATGTGTAAGTAAGGTAAAGTCCGTTGGGCTTTTCACACTCGAGCTTAAAGGATCATCGGACCGGTGCTTATCCCCGGTTTCAGCAGCATGATGCAACAAGGAGTATTACTCGTCCTGGATGGGACGCGAGTCCATTGTTGTTACCTTCCCAGTATATTTTTACCGGTACCCATTGATACTGCTGGGTGAACAGCATTTGTGGCTGGGTGAACATTTGTGATTAAGACCTTGCCCAGAGGTCTTAGCACAGTGCGGGTTTAACCGGGATTTAAACACACAACCTTCCGATCATGACCACAGCACCCTAACCACTACACCACCGGCCCCACTATTTCAAAATGTAGTTGTTTTCAATTACAACACATCAGAGGGCAATCTGGAACAGTCAGGGAGGATACAGTACATGTCATTGACTTTGGAGGAAACAAATACAGAGGACGGACAAGTAAACACCATATTGAAACACCTTCTCTAAGCTTGAGGTTCGAACCAAGGACCTTCTTGCTGTGAGACGAGTGCGCTCATCACTATGCCACTGCCCACTTTTTTTTGAGCTGTCCGTAAAACAACTTTATTAGTTTTTTTACATTGCAGCAACTCTACGCAATCATTTCATTACAGACCTCAACTTTAACTTCCAACCTTTGTCCCATATTAATAATTCATATACAGTATCTATGAAAAAGGAGAACACAAGACAACAGACCAGTGGGACAAGGGACACTCAATGCAACATCCTGGGAAGCTACAGTCTTATAATAACAAGTGAACTACTAACAAACATCATGATCATCATTACTTGACTCTTTGCATGACTGCACAAGAATCCCTAGGTATGTACAAACACAAATGGCAATAACAATCTTGAATCTTGAATCTGAATCATGATCAGATGACACAGTGGTTAACACAGTACTATTCCTTCTCAAAAAAATTGCATATTGTGATAAAGTTCATTATTTTCTGTAATGTACTGATAAAAATTAAACTTTCATATATTTTAGATTCATGCATCCCAACTGAAATATTTCAGGTCTTTTATTGTTTTAATACTGATGATTTTGGCATACAGCTCATGAAAACCCAAAATTCCTATCTCAAAAAATTAGCATATTTCATCCGACCAATAAAAAAAAGTGTTTTTAATACACAAAAAGTCAACCTTCAAATAATTATGTTCAGTTCTGCACTCAATACTTGGTTGGGAATCGTTTTGCAGAAATGACTGCTTCAATGCGGTGTGGCATGGAGCCAATCAGCCTGTGGCACTGCTGAGGTTTTATGGAGGCCCAGGATGCTTCGATAGCGGCCTTAAGCTCATCCACAGTGTTGGGTCTGGTGTCTCTCAACTTTCTCTTCACAATATCCCACAGATTCTCTATGGGCTTCAGGTCAGGAGAGTTGGCAGGCCATTTGAGCACAGTAATACCATGGTCAGTAAACCATTTAGCAGTGGTTGTGGCACTGTGAGCAGGTGCCAGGTCGTGCTGAAAAATGAAAATCTTCATCTCCATAAAGCTTTTCAGCAGATGGAAGCATGAAGTGCTCCAAAATCTCCTGATAGCGAGCTGCATTGACCCTGCCCTTGATAAAACACAGTGGACCGACACCAGCAGCTGACATGGCATTCCAGACCATCACTGACTGTGGGTACTTGACACTGGACTTCAGGCATTTTGGCATTTCCTTGTCCCCAGTCTTCCTCCAGACTCTGGCACCTTGATGCAAAATTTGCTTTCATCCGAAAAAAGTACTTTGGACCACTGAGCAACAGTCCAGTGCTGCTTCTCTGTAGCCCAGGTCAGCCGCTTCTGCCGCTGTTTCCGGTTCAAAAGTGGCTTGACCTGGGGAATGCGGCACCTGTAGCCCAGTCCACTGCTTCCACAGGTCCCCCAAGGTCTGGAATCGGCCCTTCTCCACAATCTTCCTCAGGGTCCGGTCACCTCTTCTGGTTGTGCAGCGTTTTCTGCCACACTTTTTCCTTCCCACAGACGTCCCACTGAGGTGCCTTGATCGAGCACTCTGGGAACAGCCTATTCGCTCAGAGATTTCTTTCTGTATCTTACCCTCTTGCTTGAGGGTGTCAATGATGGCCTTCTGGACAGCAGTCAGGTCGGCAGTCTTACCCATGATTGCGGTTTTGAGTAATGAACCAGGCTGGGAGTTTTTAAAAGCCTCAGGAATCTTTTGCAGGTGTTTAGAGTTAATTGGTTGATTCAGATGATTAGGTTAATAGCTCGTTTAGACTACCTGAACATGATGTGCTAATTTTTTGAGATAGGGATTTGGGGTTTTCATGAGCTGTATGCCAAAATCATCAGTATTAAAACAATAAAAGACCTGAAATATTTCAGTTGGTGTGCAATGAATCTAAAATATATGAAAGTTTAATTTTTATCAGTACATTACAGAAAATAATGAACTTTATCACAATATGCTAATTTTTTTAGAAGGACTAGTAGTTAGCATGTCCACCTTACAACAAGAAGGTTCTGGGTTTGATTCCCAGACTCAAATATTTCTGTGCAGAGTTTGCCCCATGTTTGCATGGGATTACTTGGAGTACTCCAGTTTCTTTGCAGTCCAAAGACTTGCACATTTGGTTACCTGACAGTTCCATATGGACTCTAGGAGTGAATTCTTGAGTTTACCAAGCAATCATCTGGCAAGCTGTTCAGGTTGTAGCTGCATTCTGTCCGATCCTCTATCACTGCCAGACTGCTCTCTTTCTCTATCATGGAAAAGGAAAACATGCAGCAAAGCTCTTCTTTCTTCTTGTGGGGAATTTTTTTTCTAGATTTTCAGACAGCTGAGTCATTGTTTAAACAATAGCTTTGTTTAAACAATGACAGAAAACCTACATTTTTTGAAAGTACATGCATAATTGAATTAGGACTATGTTGTACTGGGGCACTGGTGATCTGGTGGCCCAGTGGTATGGTGCTGGGGTACCAATCCCAAAGTTGTGGGTTCAAGCCCCACCATCACTGGGTTGCACCCCCCCTCCTTTCCCCAGTGCAGCACACTGGGTTATCAAAGGCTGGTCATAATTCCCACTGTCTGTGGTGAAAGGATGTAAAAGAACCAACAAAAGACTTTCATCTAGAGTAGCTGCATTATTGTCAGCATGTTTCTGGCCTGTGATTGCTTGTCAAACTGTCTAGGGTGTACTCTGCCCTTGCCCAGAGTCAGCTGAGATGGGTGCCAGCCTTCCTATGACCCTAATTAGGATTAACCAGTTCAGAAAATGAATGAATGTTATATATATTGCATATATACATTTTTACAAAACTTAGCATCTGAAGGTTGAGGGCCTTGTTCATGGATCCAATAGCAGCAACTTGGTTGTACTGAGTAATGGTTACTTGGTACTTAATGGTATCAGTAAAACAGAGCCTTAAGCACTGAGACACCACTGTCCTGTATCAGAATGTATTCAACGGTAATAACTTTAACGCATACGCAAATGTACATAGTTATAAATTAAAGAGAAAGCTCATGTAGATAATACTACTCACGTAGCCTTCTTTCATCTCATGAATGTTGCTCAGATAAGAAAAATGATTTCACTGCATGATGCAGGAAAAACCTCTTCATGTTTCTTACAGATTCATTTTCTGTAACCAATTAATCTTAATTAGGGTCACAGGGAGGCTGTTGCCCATCCAAGCCAACTCCAGGTGAGGGCAGAGTACACCCTGAACAGCTCACTAGGCCATCCCATGGCAGAAACACACTGATGGCTATACAGATCCTCTTGATGAAAGTCAGCACATGAACCTCATACCATAGACAGTGAGAGACATAGCTGGCCTTTGATAATCCAGTTAGTGGCACTGGGAGGACAGTGCCAACCTGTGAAGAGTGGGACTTGAACCCTCAACCTTAGGATCAGTGATCCAGCACCTTTACCACCAGGCCACCATTGCCTGCTTCTTCCTGACTAGATTATTGTAATGTGTTTCAGTCTTCTATTGTTTCAGTCTTTTAATGTTATAATAGAATCATAAACAAGCTCCAGATAGTCCAGCATGGAGCAGAAAGAGTCCTTCCTCACCCCGATCTTATTTACACTACACTGGCTCCCAATTAAATTTTAAATAGAATATAAAATATTACTTTTGACCTATAAACCTATAAAAATAGGTACGTTTTTGGAAGTTGTTTGAAGATACCAAGTGACTCAGTTGTCCGAATGTCCAGAGGAAGTTCATTTCACCACCTCAGAGCCAGAACAGAGAAGAGTTTAGATATATTTCCCCCTTGTCCCTTGGTTGAGGGAGGGATCAGTCTAGCAGTGCGAGATGATCTGAGAGAACACGGTGCAGTGCAGGGTATAAGTGGTTTGAGGTAGGAAAATGTAGGACAATTTTCAGCTTTGTAGGCAAGCATATATGAGAATATATGACATTATCATGGGACCTAGTATAAAGAGAGAACCAAAGTGGACCAAGAACTGAGCCCTGGGGAATACCAGTGGAAAGTCGGCATGGAGAAGATGTAACCGCCATATATCCTCATATGAGCAACCTTCTAGGAAGGAAACAAACCACTGCCATTCCTAGAAATTCCTAAACTACTAAGGATGGACAAGAGAGGCTTGTGGTTGACCATGTCAAATGCTGCTGAGAAGTCGAGGACAATGAGTACTGATGACATCTTTGCTGATCTTGCATGTAGCCTGATGGACTGATGGATCCAAAGAGGGTTTCGTTAAGATGGGTAGAACCCTGGCTCATTTGAACAATGTTGGTACCTGAACAGATGATATGGAGTTATTGATGCATGATGAGATGACTTTCTGGATGTCTTTATTTGTGAGATTGGAAAACTGTGCAGAGGAAGGAGAAGTGGAATCTATGCTGTGTAGTGTAGGAGTTGGAGTGGGAGTAAATGTCTGACAGATTTGTTTAATCTTCAACTCACAACAAATCGCAAAAGTCTTCAGTGGCTAGGGAGGATGGGGCAGGTAGACCAGATTTCAATTCAGTTTTATTTCTATAGAGATTTTGCAGTCACGTGACATGCTGAGTCGCAACTCTGTTTATGCCGCCACATTGGAGTGAAAACAAACTTTGCAAATGGGGTGCTTGTTTTTAGCTTGGTAGATTATATAAATATGAATGTTGACAGCCGTAATGCAATCCGAGTGCTTTCCGAGCTCCCCGGTAATTATGATAACGATCATAAACAACAGAATATTCAAAAACTACGGTTATCAGGGCTAACAAATGACCCACACGTTTTGCCCGATGGTTTGTTAACTACATGGATGAAGTAAGAGACAGGATACCTGGTTTAACATACCCAGATATCTATAATTATTTGATTAATCGCACATCTGATTATACTCACAAAAAACTGAAAAGTTTCAAAGGGCTTAGAGTCTAGCAATCATTGTTAATGATTTAACCCCCCGAAAGCCCGGAACTTGGTATATTCGGGTTCTGTGATGCATTGTGGGATTAAATAAGGTGAAGCGGAAACCAAAAAACAGCATGTTTGTTGTGTGTGTTAGAACACATATTAAAGACTGTTAAAGTTAAATCTGGGAAGCGTATGAGTATTTTTTTTATCCGGATGGGTTTCGGCACTTCGCGAGCATATTATACCCAGGAAAGCCTCTCATATCGCCCATGACAAGCTGTGTGAGGACACCAAAGTATTAATCATGGCAAAGGTAATTATGGCTCACTTTTTTTTTTATATAATTTTGCCTACATTATATATTAAGCACAAACATGTGGATCTAAATCTATGAAGTATTATAATAGTTATATTATATATACTGCACATGTTATAATAAAGACTAAATAGCATTTTAGCTGCCCTCAGCTTATAAATGGACACCAGATATACAGTTAAATAGAATCAAACTGTGGTTAAGACAATAAATAATAATATATCTACTGATAAAAATTACTTGCCTCCAACAAACTGTTCGCTACATACACGACTGGTAGGAGCTGGTCGCCAATCTTTCCTTTTCTTGTCGGTATCAGCTCTTTTCAAAGCAGAAATCCATTTCTCTCGTCGGGCCTTATTAGCAGGGAATCTATGATATTTAACACCTGGTTTCTTTCGTCTATATTTTGTACAACCAACAGCAACACAGTTAAGTACCATTTTGCAGTTTTTTAATAAATAAATGCAGTATTAAACCCGTACACACGCTTGTGCTATTGTGTTGGGGCTGGAGTGAATGGTTTGTTTTCACACCAATGTGGCGGAATAAACAAAACCCGCATTGGGATAATGTATGCATGACGTCAGCTGCAAAACCTCTATAGCACTTTTTACAATTGACATTGTCGCAAAGCACTTTACACAATAAAAGCAGGAGTTTACAAAGTATAAAATAATTTAAACATTTTTTACAACCCCTACACATCCTGTAAGAACTCTCTCCGTGGAAGCTCTTAGGTAAACCTGCACGACCTGGATTCCTGCATCTCAACGTCTAGGAGTACTCCGGGAGCAACAGACAACGAACCACACGAGTGAAATCAGTCTGGTTTATTCATCGGAAGCTCTTCGAACACATGCAGTGTCCGCTTATTTATACAGAGGGATGTGCGTGCAAAGCAGTAATTGCGTGTTCACAAAGCATTAACATATATGTTTGTGCACTGCGGCACTTAACACTTGGGGATGTGCATGCAAAGTAGTAATTGCGTGTTCACAAAGCATTAACATATATGTTTGTGCCCTGCGGCGCTTAACACTTGGCTAATTCCATTTCAAAGCAATTCCTCATTGTTACATTGTTACTTTCCGAATCCCACACCCGAACCGAAACACGACACAGGAACACCCACCCAACAGTTTCATGTGCCTGGCGCACATGTCACAATTACAAGTAGAACAGGAAGCTTTAGATACACAGAAGTTACAATACACACATAGTTGCATCTCATTTATCCTATCAATTTATTCCTTCACATCCCCAATCAGCAAGCACTTGGCGATGGTCAGATAGATTGAGTAAGGATGAAAAAATGTGGAGTTTGCTTGAATCTTTCACAGTAGTGTCCAAATTTTTATTGTCGAAGGCTGTCTTGGAAGAAGTCACATCAGATGAAGACATGGATAGGAGAGCATGGTAGGAAGCCAGGTCTGATTTAATTTGAGATTTTTTCTCCATTTCCTCACAGCCACTCTGAGTTGGCTATGATTGCTTCATAGCACCTACGACAGCCAAGGAGCAGAACAAGAAGTCCTCTTGGATTTTGTAGATGGGTAGAGGAAATCCACAGAAGCAGAGAGTGAAGAGGAATGTGTCAGTAGCAGATTCAAGTAGTAGGGAAGAAAAGGAGCCTCGGTTAGGAAGATAAGACATAGTACCAGATGAAGGAGGTTTTGTCGAGTGGGGGAAGAAAACTGAGTGTACTAATGTACAATAGAAAAGGTAAGTTTATAGTAAAGGAAACCAAGTGGTGGTCAGAGATGTGTAGTGGAGTGGAATGAATGCCTGTGACTGGAAAGGGATGATTGAAAACAAGATCCAAGAGATTCCCGCTGTGTATCAATAATGAGGAGGTTGATTGGCGAGGAAACTTTTACTGCATGAAGTTCAAAGGAGGAGATGCCTAGATGAGATAGAGAGAGTGATGTGAAGTCACCAACTTGGAGACGGGAGTAGACCTGTATGAGAGAAAGTATAAGCAGAGGAAGGAGCTGGTGGTGTAGTAGAGAGAGTCGTGAGAGGAAATCCAGGTTTCAGTTAGTGCAAGAAAGTCAAGAGGGTAGCGAGAAGCAATGGCTGAGATGAAATCGGCCTTTTTCACAGCAATTTGACAGCTCCAGAGTCCTCCAGCCACCCTCGTTTGAAACTGGGACAGCAGTGGAGGGTAGGTATGGTTGCTGAGACTATGTCCTCAGGTTTGTTGGTATGATCTTCCAGGTCTATGAGAAGTAAGAACAGTGATGGGTTTAAGGCACATGACTGTAATCTGGTTTATAGTCAAGACCAGGGGTCTTCAATCTTATCCACAGAGGGCCGGTGTGAGTGCAGGTTTTCACTTCACTTCAACCACATAGTAGCCACACCTTCCACCTGTTTCCACCAATCACTGATCATCATCAAAAAAAATAAAAAATAGATTGGACATTAGTTTCAATTCGGAAGTGCGGCCATCTTGGTGAGATCTCCTTGCTTTAAGTCTTAAGCAAGGTGATCTCACCAAGATGGCCCCACTTCTGAATTGAAAGACTAATCTGCAATCTAGTTTTTTTTTCTTTTCTTTTCTAATGATCAGTGATTGGTAGAAACAGGTGAAGGTGTGGCTACTGTTTGGTTGAAGTGAAAATCTGCAGCCACACCAGCCCTTTGTGGATAAGATTGGAGATCCCTGGTTAAGACCTTAAACCTGATAGTTCTACTTCAACAAAGGTGAGAAAGCGATTAAATTACTGCTTTTAAAATACTTGTTTTAACAAATGGCCTGTGTTGTAATCCTCTACAAATGCAATATCTTCTTTACAATCTGTTCCTGCATATCTGGGTTCATACAGATCTTCATCAGCAGGAATCTGCTCTGGATGATCTGGTCTGTCCTGGTGTGCTGATGCTGGCTGGAGTTCTCATCCTGCAGATGAAGATCCATATGGACTTAGATTTGCACTCAGCCTGTGAAGATGACTTTGCACTGCTGGTAATATAAACTCTTTCCCCCATAATTATTTAGGACTTACAGTTATAAAACCAACTGGACTACATTTTGTACTATCATGAAGTTTGTCGTATATGTTTGTTTATTTGTTTATTTGTTTATGTTTGTTCCACCCAACTGAAGATGGGATTTCTCTTTTGGTTTCTCTTTTGGATCTGGTTCCTCTCAAGGTTGCTTCCTCATGTCAACTGAGGGAGTTTTTCCTTGCCACTATCGCCACGGGCGACGCTCATTAGGAATGTGTAGGGGTTGGAGAAAATGTTTAAACTCTTTTCTATGTTGTAAACTCTCACTTTTATTGTGTTAAGCTGCTTTGTGACAATGTTACTTTTGTAAAAACAAAACAAAAAAAAACCTTTTACAAATAAAACCGAAATTGAAGTGCGTGCGTCTGTTCAAATTTTGACCAATCAGATGACACAAAGGAATTGAATCGTTATTAATTCTAGAAAAGATATTGTTTAAATAGACTTTTTTTGGCATAATTTTAATAAATTAAATCTGTTGTATGACTAATTTGCATGAAAGTACATAGTGACATTATTGTAGACTGTCCCAGTGATTCATAATCCTAATAAGGATAAATCATATTCCAGTGCCAAAAAAGCTTTGTATGTCTGTCTGTCTGTCTGTCTGTCTGTCTTCCTTCCTTTCGGCTTTTTCCCTTTTACTCGGGAGTCACCACAGCGAATCATCTGATTCGCATGTTTGATTTGGCAGAGGTTTTTACGTCGGATGCCCTTCCTGTCACAACCCTTTTGGCAAGGGACAGAAACACGCTGACGACTTTGCAGCTCCTCTTTACAAATGTCAACAATGGTTCTTTTACATGAACCTCTCACCATAGACAGTGAGAGACATGGCCCGCCTTTGATAACCCAGTTAGCCACACTTTTTTTTTTTTTTGGGGGGGGGGGGGGGGGGCAGTGACAACCTTGCGGAGAGTGGGACTCTAACCCCCAACCTTGGGATCAGCGATCCAGCGCCCGATGCCACTAGACCACCACTGCCCCCTGAGCAGCAGCTTCCCATAATCTACATGAAAATTAAATTAAAAAGAAAGCATGTGTGCATGCATAATTTTGTTATGGAAGAAGGAAACATGCATAAGGTCATGTACATAAGGGGAAAAAAACAACATTGCATTTCCTGCACAGATGAGTTAAAGCCCTGATTCGTGTCCAGTGTCTGTTTAGTTGGAATAATACTCATAAAAAATTACACCACATGTTCTCCCACCATGGGCCTCGAAAATCCCCTGTTATTCATGTACTATATTTGTGTTTTGTTAGTGTTGTTCATCCATTAGTATCAGTCAGCTTCCTAATGCAGTCCTTCACTGCTCGTCTGGATTCTCATTCAACTTTGTTATCATTATTCTAAAAGCTATGAGAGTTAGTGGTGCAGTGGTGGTCTGGTGGTATAGGGCACAAGATCGCTGATCCTAAGGTTGGGGGTTTGAGTCCCACTCTCCACAAGGTTGTCACTAAACACCCCCCCCCCCTGTGGTGCAGCTAACTGGGTAATCAAAGTTGGGCCATGTCTCTCACTATCTATGGTGTGAAGTTCATGTAAAAGAACCATTGCTGACTTTCGACAAGTTGCAAAGCCGTCAGCGTGTTTCTAATCGGGGGTTGGAGTCCCATGAGGCAGTTTTTTCACAGCAATGTTCTGGCAACTCCTGCAGTGGCACTGGAACCCGCTGGTATTGGCTTCTGCCCTTCCACTGGATCCTTCCGGTGGTACCGAGAGAGGAGACTTGCTGCTTTTGTGTTCTAGCTTTGAGTGTTTGTCAATGGATGTGTGTGTGTGTGTGTGTGTGTTGGCCCTGCAATGGCCTGGCCTGAGATGGGTGCCAGCCTCCTCGCAACTCTAATTAGTACTAAGTAGCCTCGAAAATGAATGAATGAAGATATAATTGCAAACAGTACAGTACAGAGGCTATAAGGTCTGCTTTCATGATTATGGTGGGATGTCACTTTATCTGCTTTTAATAACTTTACATTAATTCATTTATTTTCTGAACCACTTAATCCTCATTAGGGTCGCGAGGATGCTGACGCCATCTCAGCCGACTCTAGGCGAGGGCAGGGTACACCCTGGACAACTCGCCAGTTCATCACAGGGAAGAAACACACTGACAGCTATGCAGCTACTCTTGTCGAAAGTCAGCAATGGCTCTTTTACCTGAACCTCTCACCGTAGACAGTGAGAGACATGGCCGGCCTTTGATAACCCAGTTAGCTGCACTGGGGAGGGCAATCATCATCATCATCCATCATCATCATCCATCATCATCATCATCCATCATCATCATCCATCATCATCCATCATCATCATCATCCATCATCATCATCATCCATCATCATCATCATCCATCATCATCATCCATCATCCATCATCCATCATCATCATCCTCCTCCTCCTCAAGACATAAATGATTTTTACCCCATTGTCACCTCCTATAAACTCAACAATTACAAGAACAAGAATTCTGAAACAGCCAGTATTGCTTCATATCATGAGAAATACCACGAACTCGTATCAGACATGTGAGTGTAGTACTCGCATGTTCTGTAAATTGCTTTGTGACTTGAAAGAAACTGCACATAAGGGTTTGTGTGGTCATCCGTCTGTGCAGAAGGTTTCAGTTATTTGGCTGATTCATAATTTATGGGGTTTTTTTTGTTTGTTTTAGGGGAAAGTGTACGTGTGATTTCTCAGATGTCTTTAAGGTTTTTTCTGCATTAAATACACTATGATTTTTTAAATTATATTTTCATCTTGTTCTTGCTGTCAACCTTTGCTGAGCTTAATAGAGTAGATTTGTAACATGGAATTGTAAATGCTTTAGGGTTCCTAATAAATATGAATGTGGTTAAAAAAAAAAAATAATAATTGATAAACACCAGTCACTCTTCAGAAGGATGGAAATTTATATTTACATTAACATGAATTAGTCTAAAACTCAACTGTATGAGAACTGACCCACAGTCTCTCTCTCTCTCTCTCTCTCTCTCTCTCTCTCTCTCTCTCTCTCTCACACACACACACACACACACATAAAACCTTTCGCTAAAAAAAAAGTAATAATAAAATATGTGAATGCACTCTTATGTACCTTTATAGACTGCTTGAAAATTATATTATATTATATTAATACATTATTGTTACTCTTGTTGGAGCCACGTCTGCCAGTCTGGGTTTGATTCCTGGTGCTTCTGTATGGAGTTTGTATGCTCTTTCCAGGTTTGCCTGGGTTTCCTCGAGGTACTCCGGTTTCCCTCTTTCATGGACCACCAACTTGCCGCGGTGAAAGAGCTTTCGTGCTTCAATGATCCGAAGAGCTATGTTGGCTGGAGCTCAAACTCCTGGTAGGGAGCCAAACAGGTCGACGGGTAGGAGCCAGACAAAGAGCGGTCCACTGGTCCTCCAGGTTAGGGGTTGGGCACAGGTCTAACAACCCTGTCACTTAAAAAAAGTTTGTTACAGAAACCTACACTAGAGTATCCAACATTGATGGCAATGGTAATGAGGCACACCAGGCGACTGGACTGATGACGGACGACAATCAAATTTGAAAAGGAGCTGGCGCCCTGATGGTGGATTTACTGAAACCGAAACAGAAGATGAGGGTAGAATACTGGAACGTCCAAACTCTGTACCAGACTGGCAAGATGCCCCAGCTAGTCAAAAAGTTTAACAACTACAATTTAGACATCTTGGGGATCAGTGACATCAGATGGCCCGGCACTGGAAAGAGGAGACTGTCATCCGGACACATCATGATTTTCTTGGGAAGATCAGATGACCAGCACTCAGAGGGCATACAACTTCTCAAAAGAAAGACCAAAAAGGCATTGACAGAATGGAAACCTTTTGGACCAAGACTTTTGAAAGCAAGATTCCACTTCAAGTGCACCAAGCTGACAGTGCTAGTCTGCTACGCACAAACTGAAGACGCAGATGCAGAAGTCAAGGATGCATTTTATGATCAGCTCCAAACAGTCATGAAGTACATCCACGCACATGACATGGTACTCATCCTCGGAGATTTGAATGCAAAGGGGGGCAGTGACAACACTATAAGGGAGCATGTTATGGGCAGGCATGGAATTGGTACCATCAATGATAATGGAGAGAAACTAGTAGACTTCTGTGAAGAGAACAACCTGTTGATAGGAGGCACCCTCTTCCAGCACAAACACATTCACAAAACAACGTGGACGTTGGAAAGCAGGGTTGCATCCTATCGCCGTTGCTCTTCATCCCGGCCATGGACTGGATTATGAAGAATTCTACGGATGGAGAGAGGAGATGAATCAAATGGACCATGACAATGACAGCAACAACAACGTTGGGAGATCTGGACTTTGCAGATGATATTTCCCTGCTGTCATACCACCACCAAGACATGCAGGAGAAGACACATGCCATGGCAAAAACAGCTGGAAACCTTGGTTTGAGAGTCAGCACCCAGAAGACCAAGAGCATGAAAATGAATACCAGAGTCAAAGACAGTATCAAACTTAATGGGGATAAGATCGAGGAAGTAAATGATTTCACGTATCTTGGATCCACGATGTCAAACACAGAGGATAGGGAGGTGGAGATCCGGGCTGACTTGCAAAAGTCAGATGGAAGATGGAAGATGGTCAAGGAAGATGACCAAAACCATCAAAAATAAACTTGACGTCTTCAAGAACAGATACCTTAGATGCATTCTATGCATCTATTGGCCAAATACAATCAGTAATGGAAAACTCCACCGAAAAACAGAAACTGAATCCATTTCCACGCAAGTTAAACGAAGACGTTGGCGATGGATAAGACATGTGCTCCGCCAGCAGAAAACAGCCCTATCCAGAATCACACTACGATGGACTCCAGATGGCTGAAGAAGACGAGACCACCAGAAAGGGGACTTGGAGGAGAACAATTGAGAGGGATAAAAAGGAGAAGGGTTGGTCATGGGGCTATCTGGAACTTGTTTCAGCCAACCGACATTAATGGCGAGCTCTAGATGAGGCCTTATGTGCTACCTAAGCACAAAGAGGACTAGTAATAGTAGTACTCTGGTTTCCTCCCCCAGTCTAAAAACATGCACGGTAAGCTAATTGGCTGCTCATGTGAATGTGAGTCTTCCTTTCAGCTTTTTCCCTTTTACTCACAAGTCGCCACAGCGAATCATCTAATTCACACATTTAATTTGGCAAAGGTTTTTACATCGGATGCCCTTTCTGTCACAACCCTTTTTTAGCAAGGGACAGAAACACGCTGATGACTTTGCAGCCTACTCTTTACGAAAGACAGCAATGGTTCTTTTACATGCCTTTCACCATAGACAGTGAGAGACATGGCCTGCCTTTGATAACCCAGTTAGCTGCACTGGGGGGGACAGTGACAACCTTGTGGAGAGTGGGACTTGAACCCCAACCTTTGGATCAGTGATCCAGCACCCTATACCACTAGACCACCACTGCTCCAGTGAATGTGAGTGTGCATGGTTGTATCTGTGTTAGCACTTAGATGGCCTAGCAAGCTGTTCAGAGTGCACCCTGGCCTCATCTCAGAGTCATCTGAGATGGGCATCAGCCTCTTTGTGACCCTAATTAGGGTTAAGTGACTTAGAAAATGAACCGCACTCTTGAATCTGTGTAAACTGCATGTAGAGCTTTCTTTGAACTGAATGATCCTGTGTTGCCTTACGGTGGTGACTGTGTTAAAAGAGATAGTTGACCACACCATGAAAAGGAAAATATGGGGAGGCGGGTGGAGGTTTGGACCTTTGGGGACATTCATAGATTTCTGACATTGAACAGCAATCAGCCTGAAGCTACAGGCCTTTACAGATAGACATACTGTTTTATGGCCATATATTTCTCTAGCCTCTGTATGGATCTGATAAGTCACTTGCTTGCATAATGTCAGACAAAGTTGGAAATTGTCTTTCTGGAATCTGATTAATTAGAGATATAAGTATGAATGCACCATAGTAATAAAATCCACGTCTGATTCAGTGCAGGTGTGGCCTGGTGGTAAGGTGGTGGATTACTAATCCCTAGGTTGGGGTTTCAAGACACCCCCCCAGCAGAGCAAACTGGGTTATCAAAGGCCGGCCGGCCATGTCTCTCACCGTCTATGGTGAGAGGTTCATGTTAAAGAACCATTGCTGACTTTCGACAAGAGGAGCTGCATAGCTGTCAGTGTCTTCCTTTTCTGCTCTGTGATGGCCTGGCAAGCCGTCCAGGGAGGACTCTGCCCTCTCCCAGAGTCGGCTGAGATGGACCCCAGCTTCTCCATGACCCTAATTAGTATTAAGTGGTTCAGTAAATTTTCTACTTCTTCTTTTCCTTTTGGCTGTTCCCTTCAGGGGTCGCCACAGTGAATCATCTGTCTCCATCTCACCGTATCCTCTGCATATTCTTTTCTTTCTCCAACGACCTTCATGTCCTCCTCCACCACATCCATAAATCTCCTCTTTGGTCTTCCTCTAGGCCTTCTGCCAGGTAATTGCAACCTCAGCATCCTACTACCAATATACTCACTATCCCACCGCTGTACATGTCCAAACCATCTCAATCTAGCCTCTCCGACTTTGTCTCCGAAACATTTTACATGTGCTGTCCCTGTGATGTACTCATTCATGATCCTATCCATCCTCGTTATTCCCAAAGAGAACCTCAACATTTTCATGTCTCTGCTACCTCCAGCTCTGCCTCCTGTCTTTTCCTCAATGCCACTGTTTCTAAACCATACAACATCGCTGGCCTCATCACCGTCTTGTACACTTTTCCTTTCATTCTTGCCGATACAATCCTATAACACATCACACCGGACACTTTTCTCCAACCATTCCAACCTGCCTGCACACGCTTCTTCACCTCTTTTCCACACTCTCCATTGCTTTGGATTGTTGAGCCTAAGTATTTACAGTCCTCCACCTTCTTTATCTCTGCACTGTTTAACCTCACCATTCCTCTTGGGTCCTTGTCATCCACACACATGTATTCTGTCTTACTGAGACTAACCTTCATTCCTCTCCTTTCCTAGGTATACCCCCACCTCTATAGATTTTCCTCCACTTGTTCTCTGCTCTCACTACAGATCAGAATGTCATCTGCAAACATCATAGTCCATGGGGAATCTTGTCTCACCTCGTCTGTCAGCCTGTCCATCACCATAGCAAACAAGAAGGGGCTCAGAGCTGACCCTTGATGCAGTCCCACCTCCAGCTTGAACTCTTCTGTCACACCGACAGCACACCTCACCACTGTCTTACATCTCTCATACATGTCCTGCACCACTCTAACATACTTCTCTGCCACTCCAGACTTCCTCATGCAATACCACAATTCCTCTCTTGGCACCCTATCATAGGCTTTCTCCAGACCAACACAGGCACAATGCAGCTCCCTCTGGCCTTCTCTGTACTTCCTTATTAACATCCTCAAAGCAAACACTGCATCTGTGGTGCACTTTCTTGGCATGAAACCAAAATGTTGTTCACAAATGCTGACCTTTGCCCTTAGTCTCGCTTCCACTATTCTTTCCCCTCACTTCATCATATGGCTCATCAACTTTATCCCTCCGTAGTTGCCACAACTCTGCACATCTCCCTTGTTCTTAAAAATGGGCACAAGCACACTTTTGTATTTAGAGGTTTCAACAAGT
>CM045742.1:40352500-40360000 GCA_024760905.1 Plotosus lineatus | reverse complement strand
AAAAGTTGGTCAATGTGCAAAGGACTCTTCTGCCTCCATAATCAAGGTAACCACATTATTTATTTCAATCCCTCCCAAGACTTGAATTTTCACTTTGCAATGAATTCCATCCTGAAATTGATTGTCGCCATGTAGATCTGATGTTGTCACGGTAACAGGTAAACTGAAGTCTTCTTTTATTGTATATCTTACAAGATTCTTTATTTCCCCATATTTGCAACATTACAGTTTTTATTTCTAAAAATTACCACATGGAAAGACTTGAGACTCTCGATATGATCCACTGATTTCTGCAGTTTAAAGTTCAGCATTTATAAGTTTAAAGTACGTTTTTCTGTGTATATAGGTAGTCTGCTGGGCTTTTTACACCCGAGTCTAGTGGTTCATCAGGCCGGTGCTTATCCCCGGTTTCCATAGTGTGAAGCTACCAGGAGTTCAACTCCTCCTGGATGGAATGCTAGTCCATCTCAAGTTACCTTCCCAGTGTATTTTTACTGGTACCCATTTATACTGCTGGGTCAACAGACGCACACTTGTGGTTGAGACCTTGCCCAGAGGTCTTAGCACAGTGGGGTCTAACTGGGATTCAAACACACAGCCTCCTGATCATGAGCCCAGCACCCTTAACCAATATGCATCCGGCCCCACCTTTGCCATATATAGGCCCATAATATTTTATATTCTTATACTGATATATATCTGATATACTTATACATCTTCATACTTAGGCTTGGAGTTCAGAGGTTTTTGTTTATATTGATTTCTACATGGTAAATAATTTACTAGCAGGTGTAGTAGAGTAATAGAATCCAGCAGAACCAACAGTCCTGACCCACATGCTGCTGATTCTGTGTAATTGAATCACTCATTGAAGGGGGCGTGTTCGAAATAATAGCAGCTTGGAGTTCAATTAGTGACATCATTCATTCTTTGAAAACCAGGTGTTAGTTGTTTGTCCTTATTTAAGGAAAGAAGGCAGCAAATGTTGTACCTGCTGGTTATAAACATTTCTCTCTGAAATGCTGTGGAAAATGGGTCGTGACAGACATTGTTCAGAAGAACAATGTATGTTAATTAAAAGTTGATTGGCGGGGGAAACATATAAAGAAGATCAGTAAATGAGAGTCTTCTCAGCTAAAATAGTCACAAACACTTTAAAATGGCAACAAAACTTGAAAGCGGTGGAAGAAAGTGAAAAACCACCTTTCGAATGGAGGGAAGAAGAGCCAAAATGGCAAAGGCTCAACCAACAATCAGCTCCAGGAAGGTCAAAGAAGGTGTAAAGTGACCCGTGAGTCCTGTTACAGTTAGAACACGCCTATGTGAAGCCGAGTTATTGCCAAGAAACCCAACAAAATTCCACTGCTGGAAAAAGACGTGCTGAAGAAATTACAATTTACCAAAGAGCACACTGACTCGCCTACAGAGAAACGGAGCAACATTTTGTGGACCTATGAAAGTACGCTTGTTCTCTTTGGGTCTAGTGGTCTCCTAGACGAGCCCCAAATACTGAATTGAAGCCCCAGTACACGGTGAAGACAGTGAAGCATGGTGGTGCAAGCATCATAAAATGGGGATGTTTCTCATACTACGGTGTCACATCCCAGGGATCATGAATCAGTTTCAATCCATCAAAACACGACAAGGTTGTGCTGCCTCATGCTAAAGAGGAAATGCCCTTGAAACGTGTTCTGACAAGACAATGACCCCAGACATGCCTGTAAACAGGCAACATCTCGGTTCCGAATCAACAAGATTTGCAGCAGTTCTCAGAAATGGTGTTTATACAAATAAATATTGATTCACTGATTTACAGGAAAACAAAACCTTACAACATCTTTCAGTTTATACATGGAAAGCTTGAGCTTGTAAAGAAGAAAACAGACTTGGCTATTTATTTGAAAAGTCTGATATTCACTTTTCTTCCGGTTCTTTAAAGGTATAACACAACATTTGAGAAACAGTATATTTATTTTCCTTCATATTTTGATTTGGAAAAAAATGTGTTGTGTTGTGAGGAGGCAGCAAGAAGGTTCCGACCTAGACTGCACATTAATCCATTCATTTTCTGAACCGCTTAATCCTAATTAGGGTCGCAGGGAGGCTGGGTATTCCCTGGACAACTCGCCAGGCCATTGCAGGGTCAACACTCGCACAACAACTCATACTCACACTCACACACCTTGGTAAGCCATACTTACTAACTACTGGGATTCATTGCTGTCATTAGAAAAGAGTAGGCCACTGGGCTGCCTTCAGCTTGTTTTTGCCCTGCAACGGCTTGGAGCTATCTGGGGTGTCCTCTGCCCTTGCACAGAGTCAGCGGAAATGTGCGCCAGCCACAATAATTAAGATTAAGCAATTCAGTAAATAACTGGATGAGTATTTTATAGTGTGTGTGTGTGAGTGTGTGTGTGCGTGCGTGTGTGTGTGTGTATATATATATATATATATATATATATATATATATATATATACACACACACAAAAGGACAGGACAAAGACTTTCTATTGAAACTCCATTTATCACTACAGATCTGTTTCGAGGGGTGGTGAAACCATCCTCTCTCTTCAGGTGATTATAGAAGAAGAAGATAGCTTTCTTCTATAATCACCTGAAGAGAGAGGATGGTTTCACCACCCCTCGAAACAGATCTGTAGTGATAAATGGAGTTTCAATAGAAATTGTCTTTGTCCTGTCCTTTTGTTATTTGCTCTACCAAAAAATATTGAGCACTCTCCTACGGAAGGATCTACTCAGAAAATCCTCTCTCTCTCTCTCTCTCTCTATATATATATATATATATATATATATATATATATTTACATATGCTCTGAATGTAGGTAATATTATGTACAATGATGAGGTGTTTGAAAAGGAACAGAAGGAACAGGTGTGATTGTGTAAGTCTTCTCCTGTTGTGATGAGATGTCATCTGTTTATCTAGTCAGTCAGAGTTGCTTGAATAACATGTTTGCAGTTTGTGGGCAAAATTAGGAAACAGAACAGTTTGTGAAAACTGAGGGACAAGGTGATTTTTCAACTTTATTTTTTCAGCATTTTTAGTGTGTACTAAACACACACTCATCACTGGGCTGATTCTCTCTCTCTCTCTCTCTCTCTCTCTCTCTCTCTCTCTCTCTCTCTCGCTGTCTGTCTGTCTGTCTCTGTCTCTCTGTCTGTCTGTCTCTCTTTCTCTCTCTCTCTCTCTCTCTCTCTCTCTCTCTCTCTCTCTCCCTCTCTCTCTCTCTCTCTCTCTCTGATCCTCTACATCAGGGGTCACCGACCTTTTTGAAACCGAGAGCTACTTCTTGGGTACCAATTAATGCGAAGGGCTACCAGGTCAAAACACACCTCTGAAATTACAAATTTGCTCAATTTACCTTTAATTATATGTTATCATTAATAATTAATGATATTTATCTATGTGAAGATATTGATTTGATTTAAAATATATTCAAAAAAATTAGATGCAGCTCAATGGAGAGTGGCGCTATGGAGCTGTGGGCCTGTCCTAAAACTAGCAGTGAACAGGTCCGCGGGCAACTTATAGTGTCCTTGCGGGCTACCTGGTGCCCACGGGCACCACGTTGGTGATCCCTGCTCTACATTCTGTACGCAAATAAAAAGACCATGAAATAATTTCTATCGCAGGTGAGAACCTTCATAGTGTTCTGTTAGCAAAATTGTAGTTTGGTTACATTCATTGTTTGAAATAATTGATTTACCCAGTCTGTTCATACAGACAGACAGACAGACAGAAAGACAGATAGATAGATAGATAGATAGATAGATAGATAGATAGATAGATAGATAGATAGCAGGCAGGAGCATGATCAGTGTGCGACTGGGGTTGTTGGGATCTATGGGTGTGTGTGTGTGTGTCTTAGCCCAGCAATGGCCTGGTGAGCTGTTCAGGTGTAGCCCACCCTTGCTCAGTGTCCGCTGAGATGGGTGCCAGTCTCCCCGCGACCCCACTTAGGCCTTAAGTGTTTCAGAAAATGAATGAATGTTTTTTAGTACACACGTTATCCTCAGGGCCACGTTTCATTTGAAGTGTGTGTGTGTGTGTGTGTGTGTGTGTGTGTGTGTGTGTGTGTGTGTGTGTGTGTGTGTGTGTGTGTGTGTGTGTGTGTGTGTGTGCTTTGAGTATGTGTGTCCACACTGTTTATGTGTGTACTCACTTTGGATGGGTTAAATGCAGAGGAAATCATTTCCCTTATGGATCTAATACAGTATTCAATATTTAAATAAATAAATAAATAAGCATTTTAAATGTGTGCATACTGTCTTATAATTTGCCACAGCTTCTCTCACAATCCACACAGTTTCCACACTACACTTCCCAGCATCTTTTTCACTTATATCACACACCTGGCTTGTTATACTCACATCACATGACCTGCACTTGCACGGGTTTCCTCCAGGTACTCGGGTTCTTGCTGAGAGTCCAAAAATATGTGCATTAGACTTATCAGCTGCTCCAAACTATGTATATGTTGGCCCTGCGTTGGTCTAGCAAACTGTTCAGGGTGTACCATCACAGGGCCAATATTCACACAGTCACTCCTAGCAGTGATTTGGGACAGCCAATTGACCTACTGTGTATGTTTTTGGACTGTCGGAGGAAACTGGAGTACCCGGATTAAGCCCATGCAAGTATGGGGAGAACATGCAAACTCCACACAAAAACACTCAGGCTGGGAATCGAACCCAGAACCTTCTTGCTGTGAGGTGGACGTGCTAAGAACTACTATGTCTTTATTTGAGATTATTGCATTACTGCTAATCTTACAATGTTCAGACATGAATAAATCAAGGCGTGGGTTTGGTTCTCTGGGTTCAGGGGTTTCTGTGTGGAGGTGGCATGCTTTCCCTGTGCTCGCCAGGGTTTCCTCTGGGTAATCAAGTTTCATCCTACAGTCCAAAAACATGCAGGTTAAATCACAGAAAGCTGAGAAAGCAAGGGTGAGTTTTGTATGTTTGTTTGCCCTATAATGGTCTGGTGAGCTGTCCAGGATGTACCCCACCCACGCCCCGAGTTGGCTGAGGTAGGCAGCAGTCTGCCCATGACACTAAAAGGGATGAATGAAGCTGAAGTAGAAAATGAATGAATAAAGTAAGAAAGCAGAGATAAATATTTTTTTTAAAACTCACCCAGTGACGACCTGTGGAGTTCTGGTGGTCGGTTATTTTCCGGCCCTGCCTGTGACTAAGGAAGGAAACAGAGGTGTGTTTGAGGGAGCTTTGAAACACTCAGAGAATAAGGAAAATCTTAGCCAGCACTATTTTAAACACAAATATCTTCTCCTTTTGGCTTTTTCCCTTTTTCAGGAGTCGCCACGGTGAATCATCTGTTTCGCAAGTTTGATTTGGCATACGGTTTTTACGTCGGATGCCCTTCCTGACACAACCCTTTAGCAAGAGGCAGAAACACACTGACAGCTTTCCAGCTTCTCTTTACGAAAGTCAGCAGTGGTTCTTTTACATGAACCTCACACCATAGACAGTGAGAGACATGGCCAGCCTTTGATAACCCAGTGCACTTGGGGGGGAGGGGGCAGTGACAACCTTGTGGCGAGTGGGATTTGAACGCCCAACCTTAGGATCAGCGATCCAGTGCCCTATACCACTAGACCACCACTGCCCCAGTTTAAACACAAATATAATAGCAATAATTATCAGACACATAATATTTAATAAATCACCTCTTTAATCAGGTTTTAGAGGGGGCGGGGTTAAGCACATGCTTACTACTGTATTTACATTTACAGCATTTGGCAGACACAGACATTCTCATCCAGAGCGACTTACAATTATCATTTTTATAATTGATTGAACTGCTGACTTTCAGATCAGTAACCCATCGCACTAAACACTAAGTCACCAGTCACCTTTTTCAAGAAAAAAATGTTAAAAAAAAAAAAAAAGAGTACAGTGTCGTCAATGCATATCGGTTTCATGTTAACATTTTTTCTTCTATTTCTCTGGAACAGGAAATATGGTGTCGTCATATCACGTTTCCGTGATCTCCAAAAACACAATCCATTGTTTTATATGTTCCAAAAAATAAAAAGAGTTAGATGATCAGGCACACAGGATATGTGTCAGATGGGCAAAGACTTGTAGGATATATGACAAAGATCAGACACACATAGTAGTTCAAGGCCACAGATGAAGCAAACAATCGGAACTGGAGAGTAAACAGACGTCTAAAGTAAAATGTCTCGGTGTGCTCTGCTATTAAACCGAGACGAGATCCTTTACTGCATGTGTTTTTGCATAGGCTTCTTAAATACCTCGACTATAATCAGATCTGCGTGCTGACAGGTGTTCTGGGAGATGTACGTTTTGTTCACCTGTGTTTTGGTTTCGAACAGGTGTGAGATACAGGTTTGAGTCATTGATGTGCAACCTTAGTTTCTGTTGGTTTTTGGTTCAGTTCAACTATATTGAACCTTGTACGCACACCGTAAATGCCATTGGACACAAACATTCCGAATCATTCATTCTGAATATTTGCATATGCTTTTCCCCGTGTTCTAAATTGATGTGTCTCAAAACTGTCACATGATTATATGGTTTAGTGATGACATTTCTTCCACCACACACTCACATGCTAAAAGGGCACAATTTTAATAGAGCAGTATAACCTCTCATGGATCATGTGTAGGACTGAATGGCTCACAAACGTTCATGACACAATACTGAAAATACACTGTGGTTTAATTTTAAAGGGCAATTAGTAAATAACAGTCCTTTTGACATATACAGAGAACATGACATTCTTTATTCTGCTAGAGTTTTCAAAAGTCTCTCTCTCTCTCTCTCTCTCTCTCTCTCTCTCTCTCTCTCTCTCTCTCTCTCTCTCTCGCTCACTCACTCTGTGTGTGTGTGTGTGTGTGTGTGTGTGTGTGTGTGTGTGTGTGTGTGTGTGTGTGTGTGTGTGTGTGTGTGTGTGTGTGTGAGGGGTCTACATATTAATAAGCAGGACATAAGCATGAATATAATATTACTGTATAAGAAATGCATATCCACTTCCTTTATTATTCCTGTATTAACTCTTCATAAGAGAAATAAAAGTGGAATGAAATATCTATTTACTTTTATTTCTATTCTTGTCAAGCAAGGGAAAGTACACACAAACACAAACACAAACACAAACAAACACACACACAAACAGACACACACACACACAGCACATACACATGCACACACACACACACACACACACACACACACACACACACACACACACACACACACACACACACACACACACACACACACACACACACACACACACGTGTGCTGACGTGCAGGTGGTTGGAGTCACACTATGAAACAAAGTCCTTTCTCACGTTCCTGTACTCCACTTCCTGTCCGCTACTGATACAGCCTACAATAGCAGTGTCATCAGTAAACTTCTGCACATAGCAGTATTCAGAATTGTACTGGAGATCCAAGGTGTACAGTGTGAACAGGACTGGGCAGAGTAC
>CM045742.1:40302500-40350000 GCA_024760905.1 Plotosus lineatus | reverse complement strand
ATGCTTCTGGAATCACTGGGCCTTGCATGTATCCGTTCTCTTTCAGGACGAGGGCAGGATCCCCCCCTGGACGGCTCGCCAGGCCATCGCAGGGCAGAAACACGCTGACGGCTTTGCAGCTCCTCTTGTCGAAAGTCAACAATGGTTCTTTTACATGAATCTTACACCATTGACAGTGAGACATATGGCCGGCCTATGATAACCCAGTAAGTGCACTGGGAGGACAGTGACAACCCGCTGAGAGTGGGGCTTGAACCCCCCCCAACCTTAGAATCAGTGATTTAGCACCTCTACCACCAGGACACCACTGCCAATTTACATACAAAATGACCTCTCTCTCTCTCTCTCTCTCTCTCTCTCTCTCTCTCTCTCTCTCTCTCTCTCTCTCTCTCTCCCTCTCTCTCTCCCTATATATATATATATATAATGTATATATGAGTCTGCAATGGCCTGGCAAGCTGTCCAGGCTGTACTCTGTCCTTGCCCAGAGTCAGCTGAGGTGGGCGCCAGCCTTCCGGTGACCCTAATTAGGATTAAGTGGTTCAGAAAATGAATGAATATATCGAAGAAATATAATTCATTATCTTTTTACTTCAAGGAGAAATTGGGCAGGGGCAGTGGTGTCCTGATGGTAAAGGTGCTGGATCACTGATCCTAAGGTTGGGGGTTCAAGCCCCACTCTCAACTGGTTGTCACTGTTCCCCCAGTGCAGCTGACTGGGTTATCATAGGCCTCCATGTCTCTCACTGTCTATGGTGTGAGGTTCATGTAAGAGAACCATTGCTGACTTTGTCAAGAGGAGCCACGTAGCTATCCACGTGTTTCTGCCCTGCGATGGCCTGGCGAGCTGTCCGGGGTAGAGATGGACACCAGCCTCCGCGTGACCCTAATTACGAGTAAGTGGTTCAGAAAAAGAAAAATTAATGAAATTGGGCAATGAAAAAATTCACAGCTGTAAGAATATGAGTAGGGCAGTGGGGCAGTGGGGCAGTGGCGGCCCCGTGGTCAGGTGCTGGATTACCAACCCCCACTGTCAACACTTGTCAGTCTTTCCCACCCAGTGCAGCTGACTGGGTTATCATGGGCCGGCCATGTCTCCCTTTCTGTGGTGAAAAGTTGATGTAAAAGAACCATCGCTGACTTTCACCAAGAATAATTGCATAACTGCCAGCGTCTTTTTGCCCCGTGATTGCCTGACGAGCCGTCCAGGGTGTAGTCTGCCCTCGCTCAGAGTCGGCTAAGATGGGCACCAGCCTTCGTATTAAAAGTAAAGTCATTCTGTGAATCCTCCATCGTTAAGGTGCTTGTTTATTACAGTAAATGTGTTGATGAGTGCTAACCATTTTCAGTGCATTTATTTTCTAAAAATTGAGAAATACTATAATCTTTGTGGCTTATAGCATCACGAGAGCCCTGTTTTACACTAATTTGTGCATGTTTGGAGTATAGATTATAATAATATTCACACCTAAATGTGCTGTATTTACGTAGTTACTTTGAAGCTGCAGTGAGAGATTAACATAGATTGGAACCAGGCAGAAGGCCTACAGGAAGACCAAGGAGAAGATTTATGGATGTGGTGAAGGAGTAAGAGTAGAAGATACAGAGGCGGATGGTTTGCTGTGGCGACCCCTGAAGGGAAAAGTCAAAAGGAAAAGAAGAAGAAGAAGAAGAAGACTCATTTGATGTATATTATGTGACATACAGTATGTAAGTACTGTTGTAAAAATGCTGTGCAATAAATGAGAACATTTTCACTTTACTGATTTTGGGGCTAAGTTGGCTGGGTGCACTGCCCTCTGCTGGCAAACCAGAGAGGCACCCAGGTGCGACCATACAAGGACCCTAATTGGTCAGAGAAATTAATCCATAAATTGGTGTGACATCACCAATAGGTATAATCTCTCTCTCTCTCTCTCTCTCTCTCTCTCTCTCTCTCGCTCGCTCTCTAATTTACCAAACAGTTTATTCCTATTAATATTAAAAGCAGGTTGAAGGTTATAACAGTTGACAAATGAGAAGACAGGAAACACTGTGAACAGCTCACAATGCCATCAAAGGGCTACAGCACACACACACACACACACACACACACACACACACACACACACACACACACCGAGTGGTAATGTGAAAAAGCCTGCATACTTCATCCCATGCAAGCCCGAGAAGTACGTATAACGTCCACACAAAGACACTTGAGCATGGGACTCAAACTCAGGACCTTCTTGCTTTGAGACAGAAATGCTAATCACTACACCACCATGCCTAAGGTGCTGGATCACTGATCCCAAGGTTAGGGGTTCAAGCCCCACTCTCAGCAGGTTGTCACTGTCCCCCCCAGTGCAGCTAACTGGGTTACCACAGGCCGTCCATATTTCTCACTGTATACGGTGGGAGGTTCAGAACCATGGCTGACTTTCTAGAGTAGCTGCAGAGCCGTCAGTCTGTTTCTTCCCTACGATGGCCTGGCAAGCTGTCCAGGGTGTACTCTGCTCTCCCCCAGAGTCAGCCGAGATGGGCACCAGCCTTCCGCGACCATAATTAGGATTAAGCGCTTCAGAAAATGAATGAATGAATACACCACCATGCCACCCCACCAGGACGGATCATACCTGATGGAGGCGGTCCTGTACCTGCCCCTCCATTCCGCAGAAGTAAGCAGCATATTCCCCAATGCAACTTATTCAAGGAGGCACAAGCCAGCGAAATTATTACCAGTCAAGGCAATTATTGAACTAACAGAGAACGAGGAAACATAACGCTAATTTCAAGTTCTTTGAAGAAATATTATACAATGTTAGTTTCATTATTAATGGATTAACGCTGTATTTAAGTAACGCATGAAAAAGTGGATGATACTGGAGCTCAAAGTTCACAGCACCCATAATATACCATATCCTATTTAGTTATACATCGATCCCTCACTACTTCATGCTTCAGTTTCAGGCTTCAGTGTGTTGCGGGTTTTTCAAAAATATTAATCGAAAAATTTAAAAGTAAGGAAATTAAGGAAAAATGGGGAAACGTTAAGGAAAATGCCACAAAACAAGGCCAATTATGCAAAAAAAAAAAAAAAACCCAAACAAACAAAAGCAAAAAACAACTCAAACCCCCCCCCCCCTCAACAAAACTACTTACATTTTTACATGAGGTGCACGTCTGTGTGTGTGTGTGTGTGTGTGTGTGTATTTTATTTACATCTTATGCATTATTTTTGAATGTATAATTGTTATTATAAGCAGTGGTGAATATGTATTTATTGATATTATATACAGTGGTACCTTACCTTACAATAGTCCCAGCAAACGAAAAATCCAGGTTACAAAAAACATTTTCCAAAATTTTTTGTCTCTGTATACGAAACAAGTTCTCCTTATGAAATGTGCCAAATGCACCATTCAAACATTAAACTGCACCATTCAATCATTCAAACAATGCACGAGCTGCTCTCCCATAACTATCTTCCAACATCCCGCCCCACTGGCCTCCCATTGGCTAGGAGGGATGACACAGCTCCCTCCCATTGGCATATTATGGGGCTACCATAATGCTCACATAATGCTTTTTGTGTAAAGGATAGAGTTACTGTTGTTTCATGAGATTTTTGAGTGTGCTCATTGCTTTTAACCTTCCATAAACATTTGTAAGATTATAACTCTGCGAAGACATGGTCAACACACGGACGCACACACACGCACGCGCGCACACACACACACACACACACACACACACACACACACACACACACACACTCACTCACACACACACACACACACACACACTCACTCACACACACACACACACACACACACACACACACACACACACACGTGTGATTTCCGGTGTGACTGAAAAGAAGAAGCGGCTCGTGGCATGCAGTTGAGTGATATCGCAAAGGAATATGGCCAAACCCGTCTACCATCGGTACGATATTGAAGCAGAAGGAGGCCTTAAAAGGTATACTTTTATCATTTTTAAAGGGTTTTATTGGGGGCCTTGGAACGAATCACACGTTTTACATGAAAAATGCGGTTCAATTTACGAAAAATCCAGGTTAAGAAAAAGGCGCTGGAACAGATTAATTTCGTAAGGTGAGGTACCACTGTACATGTATGCATACATCAGTCAGGGATTCCTACTTCACGGAAATCGGTGGTTGCTTGGGGGGGTCTTGGTCCTCATTAACCATGGAAAATGAGGGATCCCTGTATTCACTTCAGTATTAGACCCTTCCGCTCTTTACCCCTTGGCCATACGTGACTGAAGGGCTGTTGCAGTTGCCCTCAGCATCTATCTGTCTGTCCATCATGGTTGCACTACAGCCTCTAATAACTGACCAATCATTCCGAAATTTGGTTACCAGATGCATCTTAGGCGACTGCAGACACCTATTTAAAATGAACTATATGAGTTAATTATTACAGTAATTATTACACTTGAATTAATTTCTATTAATATTAACATTCGCACTGTGTGATTCAGATAACAAGGCCAGGTAGTGCACTGGTGGCCTGCACTCCCTCTGCGCTCCAGTCATGTTTGCATTGTGTTGCATCCAAATGTGCTCGGTGGACAGTGTGCACTGTGTGCTTCTCTGCTGTATGCAGTGTGTATTTGTATTAATTTCAGTATCAAGATTAATAAGCACACATGATCATGATTCACTGTCAGCCGGGATGGTTTCACATGGTCGCACGAGTATTATTTCGTTCTGTAGAAAGATGGATTGGTTTCTGGGAAAGCAGCACATTGGAGAGGGATTTCTGAGCTCTGATTACATCTTACCCTCGCAACGTCGTGATGGTGCTGCATGACATCGACGAGAGCAAATCTTCTAATGTAATATAATCCAGTCTCATTTTGTTTGTGAAATGTCTGTTGGAAGTGCTGATTGCTTCAAGGTAAAGGCTTTGTTTTTCCTTTGGATCATGCCATATTACATTATGTCATATTACTGTCTTTTCTTACACACACACACACACACACACACACACACACACACACACACACACACACACACACACACACAGTGCTTGGCAAGATAAAACTGAAATAGAGTCACTGAATGCAAAGAACACTTATATTTTGATACTAGCCAATCAGAGGACCTTGTGATCTTTGTATGCAGAAGTAGGTGTACTCAGTTCATTTTCTGTAATCGCTTAATCCTAATTAGGATCGCGGGGAGGCTGGTGCTCATCCACCGCCGACTTTGGGCGAGGGCAGAGTACATCCTGGACAGCTTGCCAGGCCATCGCAGGAGAAGAAACACTGACGGCGATGTAGCTCCTCTTGTCAAATTCCAGCAATGGTTCTTTTACATGAACCTCACACCGTAGACAGTGAGAGACATGGCCGGCCTTTGATAACCCAGTAAGTGCATTGGAGGAAGGGGGGGTGACAACCTGTGGTGAGTAGGGCTTGAACCCATAAACTTAGAATCAGTGATCCAGCACCTATACCACCAGGCCACCACTGGCCCAGGTGTACTCAGTGAGAACCCAAAATACACCTCGGGCGGTGGGGCGTCATGCCACCCAGAGCCAGTATTATTTCCCTCCACAAGGCAAGGGGCGCCCTAGGACTCCCTCAGCTATTTCTAGTGGTTTGTGGTATTTTCCTTGAGTGGTTTATTGCTTCTCAGAGTCACTCTTCTTCTTCTTCATTTTCCTTTCGGTTGTTCCCTTCAGGGGTCGCCACAGCAAATGATCTGCCTCCATTTCACCCTATCCTCTGCATCTTCTACTCTTACCCCAACTACCTTCATGTCCGCCTTCACCACACCCATAAATCCATAAATGTTCTTTTTGGTATAAGTCACTGTAGTTTATTAATTAATACATTAAGTTTGTATTCAGCAAATGAATTACTTTGCGAAAAAATCCATTCGGTGAGTGCAGACCTCTACCAAGCTTGTGCAATCTGTAAACTTTTCAATAGAGGATATACATGTCCATCCCTAGTGAGAAAGACTTTCATTCAATATAAAACAATCTTTTAAAAACATTCTGGATCTCAATATAAATCACAAACCAAAATGTAATCAGTTTCTTGTTGGCGCAAGAGCCATATTTATTGAAAATTCCATAGAAATCTGTCTGCTAGTTTTTGAGTTATCATGGTCACAGACAGACAGACAGACAGACCTGGACGGCTCGCCAGTTTACCACAGGGCGGAAACAAGCTGACGGCTATGCAGCTCCTCTTGTCAAAACACAGCAATGGTTCTTTTACAACCTCTCACCATAGACAGTGAGAGACATGGCCGACCTTTGATGATCCAGTTAGCTCCACTGGGGGGGCAGTGAAAGCCCATTGAGAGTGGGGCTTGAACCCATGACCTTGGGACCAGTGATCCAATGCCTTACCACCAGGACACCACTGCCTCCAGTCCAAATATATAGTTCCTGGGTCTGAGTGTGAGAGAGAGAGAGAGTAGTTGTGTGTATGTTGTCTTGCAGTGCTCTGGCCAGCTGTTGATGGCGTACCCCATCTTTAACCCTTTGAACACCAGTGGCCGGTTTACCGGCCGCTAGGTTAGTGTGGCATCTAGCGGCCGGTAAAGCGGCCGTTCAAACACCTGTCAGCTCCTATCACCCCTCGGCGGCCTACAGCCAGTAAAATACAGCGAGTAAATGTGTTTCCTATTACGAAAGATGTGCATCAGAGTGCTTTTCCATAGAGAGAAGAAGGCCCGCCTCTGGACAGATGCACTCAGATGATAGGATAGTGTGTCTGACTTCTCTCTCTCAACGTCTACATCCAATCACAAGAAAGGGACCTTGATCCCTGAAGCTTGAATGATGCTCATACAGTGATCGTCACGGCTGTGATCACAATGATCTACCGTATGGTTCGCCAGGCCTCATATGGACTCACTCCCACCTATGGGCAATTTGGAACAGCCAATTTATGTACTGTGCATGTTTTTGGACTGTGGGAGGAAACCAAAGTATCCAGAGGAAACCCATGCAAGCACGGGCAGAACATGCAAGCTCCACACAGAAACACAGGCCAGGAATCAAACCCAGGACCTTCTTGCTGTGAGGCAGACGTGATAACTGTTACGCCACCATGACGCCTGCGTTTGATTCATGTGTGGCTTGATGTGTTCAGTGCTTATGCAGGTTTCGGCAAGAGGTTAAGCTGAGACTCATGTGGTGTCTCACAAGGTTTTGGAATCACAGTGTAATGTCATAGGATACAAGGCCTCTCTCTCTCTCTCTCTCTCTTTTTCTCTGTCTCTTTTGCTTTAGTTTCATGAATTGTGTCTTGAATCACTATGAATCGTCAACACTTTCACAATACAAAAAGCACCATTATGCTTTTATACTTTTTTTTTTGGACCTTGGTCAAAGAGAGCACATGTCCCTGTTTGAACTGATGACTGATGAGTCCATCATACTGAAGAATGGCCAGATCTCATCTCTCATCTCATCTTCTTCCGCTAAGTCCAGGGTCGGGTCGCGGGGGCAGCAACCTAAGCAAAGAGGTCCAGACGTCCCTCTCTCCAGCCACTTCCTCCAACTCTTCCGGGGGGACACCGTGGCAGTCCCAGACAAGCCGAGAGACATAGTAAGGTAAAGTCCTTTGGGCTTTTTACACCCGAGCCATAGTGGCTCATCAGGCCGGTGCTTATTGCTGGTAGCATAAAGCAACTAGGAGTTCAAATCCTCGTGGATGTAACGCTAACCCATCGCAGGTTACCTTCCCAGTATAGTTTGTATTTTGTACTAGTACCCAGTTATACTGCTGGGTGGACAGAGGCACACTTGGAGGTGAGACCTTGCCCGGGGGTCTTAGCACATTGGGGGGGGGGGGTTTAACTGGGATTTGAACACACAACCTCCCGATCACGAGCGCAGCACCTTAATTACTACACCACCGGTTCCATTATTTACATTTTAACGCTGATGCGAATTCGAAACAGGAAGTGAACAGAAAACACACTTGGAAGGTGTCACCCTTCACAAAGCGATTTAAATGTCAGTTCTGTAGAAATTTCCTCAGTGCTCATGCATTCATTATGCAGCAGTCATGAAGGCAGCACAAGACCAAAGGGTTCAAACGAGACGATAAATAAAAGCACAAAGGTCAGGAAAGCTGAGCTGTTGAACTCATGACTATTAGACGTAAAACTCAGTAAGCAGGAATAAGAGCGTCCGCTCAAGTTGAAACCTGTCTGCTGGATCATTAATTCCCGAAACCTCAAACATGCTTACTATGAGATGTCAGTCCCATCGGGAACCACACCTTCTGCTGTTTTGGTTTTACTGCAGTTTCTGAAAAGCGTGCTTCATTTACAGATTTACGAACTCAGTGAATAGCGCATTCGCCAAACCAGTTAATCCGACCTATAGGAGTCTGGAGCCTGTCTCAGCACGCACTTGGTAAAGGTGGAATATACCCTGAACAGCTCATTTAGACAATTGCAGGCCAACACACACACACACACACACACACACACACACACACACACACACACACACACCTAGTGCCAGTTAGCTTTACGTGCATATCTTTGGACTGTGCTGTATCCTGCTCTATCTATGTCTCTCCGTGTGTGACTTGGTGGAGTGTGTTGTAGGTTTCTTTTTTTCTTTCTTTTTTTTTTTTTTTTTAACAAAAAATGGGTTAAATGAGAACATTACCACCACCTGCTGTGCTGGAGTGGCTTTAGTAGGGTAGTTTATTCTCCTTCTTCTTATTATTTTTACCATTTTATCATCATTGGGGCAGTGGTGGTCTAGTGGATAGGGTGCAGGATCGCTGATCCTAAAGTTAGGGGTTCAAGTCCCCACAGGGTTCTCACTGTCACTGTCCCCCCAGTGAAGCTAACTGGGTCATCAAAGGCGGGCCATATGGTGAGCGGCATGTAAAAGAACCGTTGCTGACTTTCGTAAAGAGTAGCTGCAAAGCTGTCAGCGTGTTTCTGTCCCTTGCTAAAGGGTTGTGACAGGAATGGCATCTGACATAAAAACCTATGCCAAATCAAATGTGTGAATCAGATGATTCGCTGTGGCCACTCCCAAGAAAGGGAAAAAGCCGAAAGGAAAAGAAGAAGATAAATCATCATCATTATCTTCATCCACTTAATCTGGGGTCAGGTCACAGGGCAGCAGCTTAAGCAATGAGGTCCAGACGTCCCTCTCTCCTGCCACTTCTGTCAGCTCGTCCAGGGGGACACCGAGGTGTTCCTACACCGGCCGAGAGACATAATCCCTCCAGCAAGCTTTAGGTCGACCCCGGGGTCTCTTCCTGGTCGGACATGTCTGAAACACGACGCCAGGGAGGTGTTCGGGAGGCATTCCTACCAGATGCCCGAGCCACCTCAACTGGCTCCTCTCAACACGGAGAAGCAGCGTTTCTACTCCGAGCTCTTCCTGGATGGCTGAGTTTCTCACCTTATCTCTTAAGAGAGAGCCCCGCCACCCGGCAAAGGAAGCTCATTTCAGCCACTTGTATCCACGATCTTGTTCTTTCAGACACTTTCCAAAGCTCGTGAACGTAGGTGAGGGTTGGAACCTTGGATGCAGATGTGTACTCTTCTTGTATGAAAATTCTTTCAGAGTTGGTTTCCAAATAAAGCTGTGTAGGCTTTGAAGATATGCAGTCTCCCAAGTTTCATGAGTTGGAATATAGCTTTGAAAGAATTACTCTATTATCGACCTGTATTATAACCTTAGAATATGTAAGGAAGGACGATGAGTAAACCAGCAAGAGTATCATGGACCGTGACTCACTGATGCATGCCAGGACCGTGACTCACTGATGCATGCCAGGACCGTGACTCACTGATGCATGTCAGAATACCAGTAAAGCCAGTATATCTGGTCGAGATATATCTGGTCTGATAGAGATACTGCAGCACAAACCGCTGAATCTTTTACAGCTAGATAATATTCTATGGCTACAAACAAGTCAGGCGGTGTTATTGTTTTGGCAGATTGGTATATGTTTTTCATTCATTCCGATGTCATTTTTCCCTTATAAAAGGGCAGTTCAGGGTCATATCTGAGAGCCCAATATTGCAATGATATCAATATCTATTCATTCGTTTTCTGAGCCATTTAATCTTAATTAGGGTCACAGGGAGGCTGGTGCCCATTTAGGCTGAGTCCAGGCGGAGGCATGGTACACCCTGGACAGCTCACCAGGCCATCATAGGGCCAACACTCACACAAACTTTCATACTGATACTCACACCCAGGGTCAATTTGAAACAGCCAGATAATACCCCCATTTCACTGGGGCAAGGCATACACTGATCATGGCGGAAGAACGCGGTAGCTTCGGCATTTTTACATGGAAAATGGGTTAAAATTTTATGGAAAAGTGGAAATTCTAACACTCTCGAAACGTTCACAGCATGTGCAGAACAGGCACGGCAAAGTACGCCAAAGTGACCCCACAGAACACTCGCGGAGTTTTTTTTTTCCCGTGAACATGCTTTTGAACATGTTCAAAACCACGTTCATGGAATATTTTGGCCTGCCAAAAGGATACATAAGTGGAGGAAGACTTGAGGAATAACTATGGAATCACATGGAAGATGAGGGAATAATAGCGGAATGTTTGCGGATGACGACATTTTTGCTTTCGTAAGTCTGCCGTGCTCCAGTGAAATGGGGGTAAAACCTACTGTGCATGCTTGTGGACTGTGGGAGGATACCAGGGTACCTGGAGGAAACCCACACAAACACCGGGAGAACATGCAAACTTCACACAGAAACACCCAGGCTGGGAATCGAAGGATGAAGGAACCAGGAGTTCAACTCCTCCTGGATGGGACGCTAGTCCATCGCAGATTACCTTCCCAGTATATGTTTACTGGTACCCATTTATACTGCTGGGTGAACAGAGGCACACTCGTGGTTGGATCTTAGCACAGTGGGGGGGGGGGGGGGTCCAATTGGGATTTGAACACACAACCTCCCGATCATGAGCACAGCTCCCTAACCACTACGCCACAGGCCCCAGCTTCTTACACGTGAGGTGGACGTGTTAATTACTACCCCACTGTGCTGCCCATGTTTGGAGTATAAATCTAAATAAATTAAAACATTTTTATTAGAAAAGTAAAAGTAAATTTTGGAATAGGGTTGCAGGGGATTTTTCAGATTAGGGGATATGTGAGAGGTATATGATGCTGACACTGTATATGAGTCCCAGGGTTAGACAGCAATGCTAGATTGACAGAAACTTGCAGTAGTCAGCATACTAAAAGCAAACGGCTGGCAGATTGTTTCAAAAGATTTAAAATCTTCATACGACAGAATGAGAAAACAAGCAAATACAGGTCCATGTTCACAGCATCTTCACACAGATAATAGAGCTGGAATTGAAGAAGTTCACATAAAAAGTTCCATGAAACTGTCAAACTCTTATCTGTGACTCTGGGTGAAGGCAGAGTACACCCTGGACAGCTCACCAGGCCATTGCAGGAAGAAACATGCTGAGGGCTACAGAGCTTCGTCCTGTTTACAGTCAGCAGTGGTTCTTTTGCATGATCCTCTCATCACAAACAGTGAGAGATATGGCCAGCCTTTGATAACCCAGTTAGCTGCACAATGGGTGGGGGATTGGTGGGTTACTACCAGTTGTAGTTACAGAGTAAATACAGCTGTGTCATCTCCTGTGATTAAAATATTTTCATGCATGTCATGAAGTATCCTGGAAATTTCTGTATTGTTACATAAAAGATAACCAAGCTGCTCCATTATGCAATGTAACTGTAAATCTGGAAGGAACAAGGTGTTCCACTTATTTATATGATACAGTCGGGTTATGCAAGGTTGGCTGTTACAGCCCACTCAAAAGTGTGCACGTGTGTGTGTGTGTACATGTGTGTGTGTTTGTGTGTGTGTGTTTGTGTGTTTGGTTTGTGTGTGTGTGTGTGCATGTGTGTGTGTGTGTGTTTGGTGTGTGTGTTTGCATTTGTGTGTGTGTGTGTGTGTGTGTGTGTGTGTGTGTGTGTGTTAGTGTGTTTGTGTTTGTGTGTGTGTGTGTGTGTGTGTGTGTGTGTGTGTGTGTGTGTGTGTGTTTTTGTGCGGCGCATCTGTGCACATGCGCTTGTGTGTGGATGTGTGTGTGTGTGTGTGTTTGTGTTTGTGTGTGTGTGTGTGTGTGTGTGTGTGTGTGTGTGTTTGTGCGCAGCATCTGTGCATGCGCTTGTGTGTGGATGTGTGTGTGTGTGTGTGTGTGTGTGTGTGTGTGTGTGTGTTTGTGTGTGTGTGTGTGTGTGTGTTTGTGCGCGCATCTGTGCACATGCGCTTGTGTGTGGATGTGTGTGTGTGTGTGTGTGTGTGTGTTAGTGTTTGTGTGTGTGTGTGTGTGTGTGTGTGTGTGTGTGTGTGTGTGTGTGTGTGTGTGTGCACGAGGGTGAGGGGGTGATTTATATTTCCAGACAAAAATTCCTGTGTATTCCTACAAGATCTTGTGAAATAAAAACAAAATAAATAGAGGAAACATTATCGGAGTTTAGGGTCGTGGATAGGCTCATGCCCATCCCAGCTGACTCTGGGCAAGGGCAGAGTCCACCCTGGACACCTTGCCAGGCCATCACAGGAGAGACACATGCTGAGGGCTTTGCAGCTCCTCTTGTAGAAAGTCAGAAATGGTTCTTTTACACGAACCTCACACCAAACACAGTGATAACCCAGTTATCTGGACTGTGGAGAATATGTACAGAGCCAGAATCAAAACACAGGGATCCCTCACTTTCGGCGGTTAATTGGGGACCCCCCCCCCACCCCGCCCCATATGACGCATATGTGTAAATAATATCAATAAATACATATTGAACAAATGCAGCCGTGAGTGAGGGGCAATGCAGCCGTGAGGGAAGGGCACAAGCCAGTGTCTTTCCCTCATGCCAGTACCAAGCCCGGATAAATGCAGAGGGTTGCGTCAGGAAGGGCATCCAGCCTAAAACAAATGGCAAATAAAAAATGCGAGTCACAACAAAAAATTTCATACCGGATCAGTCGAGGCCTGGGTTAACAATGACCGCCATCAGTGCTGTTAACCAACAGGGTGCTGGTGGAAATTGGACTACTGTTGGTCGAAGACGTGGAAGAAGGAGAAGCGGGAGGCATGTCCTTAGGCAGAGGGAGAAGAGGAAAGGCATGAGTCTAGGACTGAAAGTAGAGACTTTGAATGTTGGAACTATGACAGGAAAAGGTAGAGAGCTGGCTGACATGATGCAGAGGAAGAAAGTGGACATACTGTGTGTTCAGGAGACTAGATGGAAAGGTAGCAAGGCATGAAGCTTAGGAGTAGGGTTTAAGCTGTTTTTTCATGGTGTGGATCGGAAGAGAAATGGAGAAGGAGTCATCTTGAATGAGGAATTTGTCAGAAATGTTCTAGAGGTTAAAAGAGTGTCAGACAGAGTGATGAGTCTCAAGTTAGAAATTTACGGTATGATGTTCAATGTTGTTAGTGTTTATTCCCCACAGGAAGGATGTGAGCTAGAAGAGAAGGAGAGATTCTGGAGTGAGTTAGATGAAGTGATGCAAAATACCCCCAGAGGTGAAAGAGTGATCATTGGTGCAGACTTCAATGGACATGTTGGTGCAGGAAACAGAGGGGACGAGGAAGTGATGGGCAGGTTTTGTATCCAGGACAGGAACGCAGAAGGACAGATGTTGGTAGATTTTGCAAAAAGGATGGAAATGGCTGTATGGCTGTGGTGATGACTTTCTTCCAGAAGAGACAGAAGCATATGGTGACTTATGGTGAAGGCAAAGGCAGAGCAGAAGACAAAGTGGTGGAAGCTAAAAAAGGAAGAGTGTCGTGTTGTCTTCAAGGAGGAGTTGAAAATGGCTTTTGGTGGTCAGGAAGTGCTTCCAGATGACTGGACAACTACAGCTAATGTGATCAGGGAGACAGGTAGGAGAATACTTGGTGTGTCATCTGGAAGGAAGGGAGATAAGGAGACTTGGTGGTGGAATGAGGAAGTGCAGGAGTGTGTACAAAAGAAGAGGTTAGCTAAGAAGAAGTGGGACATAGAGAGGACTGAAGCGAGTAAACAGGAGTACAGGGAGACACAGTGTAAGGCAAAGGTAGCGATGTCAAAGGCCAAACAGAGGGCATATGATGACTTGTATGCTCGGTTGGAAAGTAAAGAGGGAGAAAATGATTTATACAGGTTGCCACAGCAGAGAAATAGAGATGGGAAGGATGTGCAGCAAGTTATAGTGATTAAGGACAGAGAGGGAAATGTATTGACTGATGACAGAAGTGTGCTGGGAAGATGGAAAGAGTACTTTGAAGAGCTGATGAATGAGGAAAATGAGAGAGAAAAAAGAGTAGAAGAGGCGACTGTTGAGGACCAGGAAGTAGCAAAGATTAGTAAGGGTGAAGTGAGGAGGGTATTGAAGAGGATGAAGAATGGAAAGGCAGTTGGTCCTGATGACAGACCAGTGGAGGAATGGAAGTGTCTAGGAGAGGTAGGTTTCCTGACAAAACCATTCAACAAGGTCTTAGAGAGTAAGAGGATGCCAGAGGAATGGAGGAGAAGTGTGCTGGTGCCCATTTTTAAAAACACGGTAGACGTGCAGAGTTGTGGCAACTACAGAGAGATAAAGTTGATGAGCCATACGATGAAGTTATGGGAAAGAATAGTGGAAGCTAGACTAAGGGCAGAGGTCAGCATTTGTAAACAATATTTTGGTTTCATGCCAAGAAAGAGCACCACAGATGCAGTGTTTGCCTTGAAGATGTTAATAGAGAAGTACAGAGATGGTCAGAAGGAGCTGCATTGTGCCTTTGTGGATCTGGAGAATGCATATGACAGGATGCCGAGAGAGGAACTGTGGTATTGCATGAGGATGTCTGGAGTGGCAGAGTAGTATGTTAGATTGGTTCAGGACATGTATGAGAGATGTAAGATAGTGGTGGGGTGTGCTGTTGGTGTGAAAGAAGAGTTCAAGGTGGAGGTGGGACTGCATCAAGGGTCAGCTCTGAGCCCCTTCTTGTTTGCTATGGTGATGGACAGGCTGACAGACAAAGTTAGACAAGATTCCCTATGGACCATGATGTTTGCAGATGACATTGTGATCTGCAGTGAGAGCAGAGAACAAGAGGATGGAAATCTAGAGAGGTGGAGGTATGCCTTGGACAGGAGGGGAATGAAGTTTAGCCTCAGTAAGACAGAATACATGTGTGTGAATGACAAGGACCCAAGAGGAACGGTGAGGTTACAGGGAGCAGAGATAAGGAAGGTGGAGGATTTTAAATACTTAGGCTCAACAATCCAGGGCAATGGAGAGTGTGGAAAAGAGGTGAAGAAGCATGTGCAGGCCGGTTGGAATGGTTGGAGAAAAGTATCCGGTGTGATGTGTGATAGGAAGGTATCGGCAAGAATGAAAGGAAAAGTGCACAAGACGGTGTTGAGGCCAGCAATGTTGTATAGTTTAGAGACAGTGGCCCTGGGGAAAAGACAGGAGTCAGAGCTGGAGGTAGCAGAGATGAAAATGTTGAGTTTCTCTTTTGGAGTAACGTGAATGGATAGGATCAGGAATGAGCACATCAGAGGGACAGCACATGTAAGACGTTTTGGAGACAAAGTCAGAGAGGCTGGATTGAGATGGTTTGGACATGTACAGAGGAGAGATAGTGAGTATATTGGTAGTAGGATGCTGAGGTTTGAACTCCCAGTCAGAAGGCCTAGAGGAAGACCAAAGAGACGATTCATGGACGTGGTGAAGGAGGACATGAAGGCAGTTGGTGTAAAAGAAGATGCAGAGGATAGGGTGAGATGGAGGCAGATGATTCGCTGTGGCAACCCCTGAAGGGACCAGCCGAAAGGAAAAGAAGAAGAAGAAATACATATTGAACGCTATAAATGCTTATAATGACAATTAAACATTCAAAAATAATGCATAAGATGTGCATAAGATGTAAATAAAATATAAATACACACACATACAGATGCCCATGCACGCACACAGATGTGCACCTCACATAAAAATGTAAATAGTTTTGATGGAGGTTTTGGGTTGTTTTTGTTTTGTGTTTGTGTAGGTTTTTTTTTTTTTTGCATAATTGGCCTAGTTGTGTGGAATTTTCCTTAAACCCCCCCCCCCCCCTCTTTCTTTCTTAATTTCCTTATTTTTTAATTTGATGAATATTTAAAAAAAAAATGTGATGCACTGAAGCCGCCTGAATTGAAGCACGAAGTATCCGGAGATCCCTCTACTTTTACAAGAGGAAATTGTGCAAAAAAAAAGTGATCCCTACACACACAGTGAGTGGAAAAAGTGAGAGTGGAGGCTCTGGAAATGAGCAACAAACCAGACGTGAACCAGAGTTCAATGACCTAAATGAATGTTTCAACGGCTTGCAGAGTCTCTGGATGTGATGATGAAAGGTGAAGTAATGGCTCCTGTCTAGTGCTATCCAGTCTATCGAGTGCACTATTGTAATATATTTATTTAACACTGCCCAAAAGCGGAGCTAATCACTAGTTCTTTCTGAGTTTATTTAATAATTCATTCATTTGCCAACCCACTTAATCCCATTGGGGTCATGCAGAAGAATTTGACAATCCATTATAGATCTAATACACATACAAATGGCATGGCACTCATAGAATATAAGGTACAAATGGGTTATTAGGGTGACACAGTGGCGTAGTGATTAGCATGTCCGCCTCCCAGCAAGAAGGTCCTGGGTTTGATTCCCAGCTTGGGAGTTTCTGTGTGGAGTTTGCATGTTCTCCCCATGCTTGTGTATGTTTCCTCTGCTTGTTCTCTTTTCCTCCCACAGTCCAAAAAAAAAAAAAAAAAAATTCAGTCAGTTAATTGGTGGTTCTAATTCAAGCCTAGGTGTGAATATAAGTATGAATGTTTGTGTGTGAGTGTTGGCCCTACGATGGCCTGGCGAGCTGTCTAGGGTGTACCCTGCCCACGCACAGAGTCAGCGGATATGGGTGCCAGCCTCCCAGCCTCCCAATGACCCTAGTTCGGATGAAGCGGTTCAGAAAATGAATGAGTGAAATGGATTATTATAACCTGCCATAGTTGTGATGGAATGTCTCCCCCTGCTGGGCACCAGATGAACACATTTTACTCATGTTAAAGATTTTTTGGGGATGCGAAAGAAATTTTCAACAAGATCCTTTGAAAGAATCAGCTCGGGTTCTCTCCATACTCCTCCACTAAGTTTGAAGTAATGTATGGTAGGTACAGATAAATATCAGTTAATAAATGCTAAATAAATAATAAATGCTAGTTAAAAATTCTTTAACAAATGCATCACCTCCACAATGTCATGGCTTCTTTCCGAGCCCAAACTCCATCCCTCCAATTGGCTTGGTTGTTTTTGCATAATTGTGCTTAACAGGAAACAAACAGTCACTGGTGAATAAATAACCTCACCATCCAAGTGGTAGATCTAAGCATTCATTGTGTCACAGCTTGGAGCAGCCAAATAGCTTTGGACTGTGAAAGGAAACCATGTGGGCACCAGAAGAAGCCCATGAAAGCACAGGAAGAACATTCAAGCCCTAAACACAAATTATTTTCAAAGCCTGGCTCACAGTCCAGTAAGGCCTATTTTGCTTAATTTCGGTGGTTTTCATGTCTTGCCCTCACATACATAACCTCCAGTAAAAACTTTTTTTTCCTCCGAAAGAGATGATCAGAGATTCTATTTTCAGAAAAATTCCACAAATTTCTTCAGCAAGAAGAGTGTCAGGGTTAGATATAGTTCATGCTCAGTTTTGACCTGCACTTAAGGTTTAAATTCTGAAATGCGAGGTTGTGAAACATCAGAAATGTTGTCAGTGTTTAACAGTTACGCAAGTTTCATCACGACCCGTACAGCAAGCCATTTGTTTCAGCCGGGGTTGTTTTTAATAAAAGCGCTGTCAGGTCACGGTGTCATGGATTCCTCAGGCAGATATTTGTGATAGGTTGGTGACTTTTGCTGGCCGTGTTTTGCGTATTCCAGCTTATGCCGTGTGTCTGGGTTCCACGAGACCCCAAAGTTGCGAAGTATTTTTGTGCATTTACCAATCTCTTAATTTCTCATGTATGCTTCAACAACTTTGTATATGAGAGAGATTTCTTTTCGGATTTTTCCCTTTTTCAAGGGCGCCACAGCGACTGATTCGCACGTTTGATTTGGCATAGGTTTTTACGACGACTTTGCAGCCTACTCTTTACGAAAGTCAGCAATGGTTCTTTAACATGCCTCTCACCACAGACAGTGAGAGACATGGCCTGCCCTTAATAACCCAGTTCCTTAATTTCCTTATCTTCTTCTTCTTTTCCGTTTGTCTTTTCCCTTCAGGGGTCACGACAGCAAACCATCTTCCTCCATCTTACCTTATCCTCTGTATCTTCTACTCTTACTCCAACTACCTTCATGTCCTCCTTCACCACATCCATAAATCTTCTCTTTGGTCTTCCTCTAGGCCTTCTGCTTGGAAGTTCCAACCTCAGCATCCTACTACCAATATATTCACTATCCCTCCTCTGTACATGTCCAAACCATCTCAATCTAGCCTCTCTGACTTTGTCTACAAAACCTCCAAAATGTGCTGTCCCTCTGATGTACTCATTCCTGATCCTATCCGTCCTCGTTACTCTTAAAGAGAACCTAAACATTGTCATCTCTGCTACCTCCAGCTCTGCCTCCTGTCTTTTCCCCAGGGCCACTGTTTCTAAACTATACAACATCGCTGGCCTCATCATCGTCTTGTACACTTTTCCTTTCATGCTTGCCGATACCTTCCTATCACACATCACACCAAACACTTTTCTCCAACAATTCCAACCTGCCTGCATACGCTTCTTCACCTCTTTTCCATACTCTCTGGATTGCTCTGGATTGTTGAGCCTAATCACTTTAAATCCTCCACCTTCTTTATCTCTGTTCCTTGTAACCTCACGGTTCCTTTAGGGTCCTTCTCGTTCACACACATGTATTCTGTGTTACTGCGGCTAACCTTCATTCATCTCCTTTCCAGGGCATAACTCCATCTCTCTAGATTTACCTTCACTTGTTATTTGCTCTCACTCCAGATCACAATGTCATCTGCAAACATCATAGTCCATGGAGATTTTTGTCTCAGCATATCTGTCAGTCTGTCCATCATCATAACAAACAAGAAACGGCTCAGAGCTCACCCTTGATGCAGTCCCACCTCCACCTTGAACTCTTCTTTCACACTGACAGCAGATCTGTCTTACATCTCTCATACATGTCCTGTACCACTCCAGACTTCTTCATGCAATACCACAGTTCCTCTCTCGGCACACTGTCATTTGCTTTCTCCAGATCCACAAAGGCACAATGCAGCTCCTTCTGACCTTCTCTGTACTTCTCTATTAACATCCTCAAAGCAAACACAGCATCTGCGGTGCTCTTTCTTGCATGAAACCAAACTGTTGTTCACAAATGCCGATCTCTGCCCTTCAGTCTAGCTTCCACTATTCTTTCCCATAACTTCATCGTATGGCTCAACAACTTTATCCCTCTGTAGTTGCCACAACTCTGCACGTCTACTTTGTTCTTAAAACTGGGCACCAGCACACTTCTCCTCCATTCCTCTGGCATCCTCTTACTCTCTAAGACCTTGTTGAATATTCTTGTCAGAAAATCTACTGCTACCTCTCCTAGACACTTCCATACCTCCACCAGCATGTCATCAGGACCAACTGCCTTTCCATTCTTCATCCTCTTCAATGCCCTCCTCACTTCACTCTTACTAATCTTTGCTACATCCTGGTCCTCAACAGTCATCTCTTCTACTCTTTTCTCTCTCATTTTCCTCATTCATCAGTTCTTCAAAGTATTCTTTCCATCTTCCCAGCACACTTCTGTCATCGGTCAATACATTTCCCTCTCTGTCCTTAATCACTCTAACTTGCTGCAGGTCCCTCCCATCTCTATTTCTCTGCTGTGCCAACCTGTATAAATCATTTTCTCCCTCCTTACTGTTCAACCTATCATAAAAGTAATCATACACCCTCTGTTTGGCCTTTGACACCACTACCTTCACCTTATGCTCTGTCTCCCTGTACTCCTGTTTACATTCTTTGGTTCTCTCAATGTCCCACTTCTTCCTAGCTAACCTCTTCTTTTGTACACACTCCTGCACTTCCTCATTCCACCACCAAGTCTCCTTATCTCCTTTCCTTCCAGATGGCACACCAAGTACTATCCTACTCTTGTCCCAGATCACATTAGCTGTAGTTGTCCAGTCATCTGGAAGCACTTCCTGAAATTACTATAGATGGTTCACATTGTGTATTTTGGCAAAAGTTTTATGCCGGATGCCCTTCCTGTCGCAACCCTCTGCATTTATCCGAGCTTGGGACCGATGTAAGGTCGGACACTTGTTTGTGCCCATCCTCACGGCTGCATTATGATCACCATCCCCATCATAATTAGAATTGAGTCCAGCAATCCAATCATCAGTAACAACTCAACGCACTGATCATCATCATCATCATCATTATTATCATCATTATATTTATAATTTTCATCATCATCATCATTTTAATTATTCTCATCATTATCATTTTCATCATCATCATCACCATCATTTTCATTATTATCATCATCATAATCATCATCATCATCTTCTTCTTCATTGTCATCCTCATTATCATTTTAATTATTCTCATCATTATCATTTTCATCATCATCATCATCATCATCATCATCACCATCATAATTAGGATTCAATCCAGCAATCCAATCATTAGTAACAACCAAATACACCAATCATCATCATCATCATCATCATCACCTCCATGAAATAATTTGCAATAAATGCTGATATTTATTTTTATTGTTAAATAAAATTGTTAAATAAATTGTTTTGATGACAAAGTCAGAGAGGCTAGATTGAGATGGTTTGGACATGTACAGACGAGGGATAGTGATTATATTGGTAGTAGGATGCTGAGGTTGGGACTACCAGGCAGAAGGCCTAGAGGAAGGCCAAAGAGACGATTCATGGACGTGATGAAAGAGGACATGAAGGCAGTCGGTGTAAGAGTAGAAGATACAGAGGATAGGGTGAGATGGAGGCAGATGATTTGCTGTGGCGACCCCTGAAGGGAAAAGCCAAAAGGAAAAGAAGAAGATTGTTAAACACACGATCTACAGCTACAACTTACAAAAAACATCTAAATAAGCCACTAATGCACGTGTGTGATTGGGCAACTTCTTTGCTGGTTACAATGAATGAAATGGCATAAAATTCCTTTTAAGTAGCACACTGGGTTTGATGAGTGAAATATAATCAGTTTTCTTTACCAGTAGAAACTCTTTAATCACTTACTCGTTTGCTGAGCCCCTTACTATCAGGGTCACATGCAACCGACACTGGGCCAAAGCAGGGTCCATCCCGAGGCGCCCACCAGACCACTACACACATCCATTCACACTCAATATCCATACCTAGGGGTAATTCGTAATGGCCAGTGAGCCTGAGTGAACAGCAGTTCCTGGAGAAAACCCACGCAAGAACAGGAAGAACATGCAAACACCACACAGAAACATTCGAGCTGTGGAATCAAACCCAAGACCGTCTTGCTGTGCTCACCACGATACCGCCGCACTGCTTCATACACACATGTGGTTCAGAAATACACTCGACTCCATCACTGTATGTGAAAAGTTTTGCCAGGATGAATGAAGCACGTCACAAGTTTATGTGCGTGAGAACATTCAGGTACAGCCAGCAAACTTTCCACTATATCAGGGAGACAACTAGTCACCCTGAATACCCATCACATGACATGGCAGATTTGAGCTGGGATGATGAAAGTTTCTGAAGACTGTTGTTTTTTGTCAAATATGAGTCATCTCTAACGATAAAGAACATTTCATAAAAAAAAAAAAAAACATGCTTCATGTTCATAACTGTGGTTCAGCCATCCATGTTTTAAATCTCTCATTTTTTTTAGAGTAAATATGCATGAAAAAGCAATGTGTAAACACGCTCACGATCATGTTAACAAAGGACCAAAAGGCTCCAGTAAATGACTTAAAACCAGCGAGATAAAATCTGTTTTACACGCCCTGCCATTACAAGTTATAATGTGTATGTTATCTGTGTACACATACACGCTTTTCCTTTAAGGTGAAGAAGAAAGGTTCTGCAAAAGGATATGCACGAGAACGAAAGAAAACACACAGAGACAAAGCTAAAAGGGTATCTGACGTAAAACTTTTGCCAAAATAGTCTATAGTAATTTCATTCCGGATCGGTCGAGACCCGGGTTAACAACGACCGCCATCAGTGCTATCAACCAGCAGGGTGCTCGTGGAAATTGGACTACTGTTGGTCGAAGAAGGAGAGGTGGAAGAAGGAGTGGTAAAACAAGGAGAGGCGGGAGGTGTGCCCGTAGGCAGAGAGAGAAGAGGAAAGGGAACTATGACAGGAAAAGGTAGAGAGCTGGCTGACATGATGCAGAGGAGGAAGGTGGACATACTGTGTGTTCAGGAGAACAGGTGGAAAGGTAGCAAGGCTAGAAGCTTAGGAGCAGAGTTAAAGCTGTTTTTTTCATGGTGTGGATGGGAAGAGAAATGGAGCAGGAGTCATCTTGAAGGAGGGGTTGGTCAGGAATGTTCTAGAAGTGAAAAGAGTGTCCGACAGAGTGATGAGTCTCAAGTTAGAAATTGAAGGTGTGATGTTCAATGTTGTTAGTCCTTACGCCCTCAGACAGGATGTGAGCTAAAAGAGAAGGAAAGATGCCGGAGGAATGGAGGAAAAGTGTGCTTGTACCTATTTTAAAGAAGAAGGGAGACGTGCAGACTTGTGGCAACTACAGAGGGAGTGTTTGCTTTGAGGATGTTCATAGAAAAGTACAGAGAAGGTCTAATTATGATGATGATGATGATGATCAGTGCATTTGGTTGTTACTGATGATTGGATTGCTGGACTAAATCCTAATTATGATGATGGTGATGATGTTGATGATGATGATAAGTCCGTTTGGCTGTTACTGATGATTGGATTGCTGGACTGAAAAACTGATGGACCTGAAGTGAGGTGTACACAGGGCTCGGTGGGTATAAAATCATCACGATGCCCCTTTCTTTTAGTTCCTGCCCTGTAGGATTCCTGAGGAACAGCATAGCTTGAGATCGCATGCCAAGAGAGGGTGTGTTCTCAATACACTGGCACTGCCCCTAAACGAACCACACTTCCCCAAACAAATAAATGTAACCAGAAGCAGACGTCCAACAATCAGACACAAAGCAATTTTACTGATTATTACACACATTCCTTCTTATGAATTTTAAATACAAAATACAAAATGGCTCTCTTAAATATAAGACATCAGTTCCATCCCCAAGAACAAACGTGAGGGTTTAAAAGGAAATAGGATCTGTGCAATGATCAATGAATATATAATCTTTACACTTAATCATTCATATTTTTAATTTCTAAGATTTATAAGACGACTGTATAAATAACATAATATATCACTGCTTCCTATGAATGGCAGCTGTAGGGCGGGTCTTTAGCCGTAGAATGTCAGCAATTGGTCGGCTGCTTTTTCCAAAAAAATCCAGTCCGGTGATCCATTCGACGTCTTTGACACGTGACTGATGAAACCAAAGCAAGTCCTCCACCCAATTCGACTCATCCTGGTTGCTCTGCATGAAAATGAATCTTGAGTTATTAAACATCAATATTGTGTTTATCATTCATTTATTAAACTGCTTAATCCTATTAGGGTCACGATAGGATGGGCTGGGGCCCAGCTGAGCCAACTCTGTGAAAATGTGGAGTACAGCCTAAACTCCGAACAGCCTGCCAGACCATCAGAGGGCCAATACACACACACACAAGCACACACAAGCACACACAAGCACACACAAGCACACACTTTCATTTACAGCAACTTAGTAGAAATTTGGAACAATTAGCCGAATGTGCATGACTCGGGGTGAGGGCAGAGTACACCCTGGACAGCTAGCCAGGCCATCGCAGGGTGGAAACATGCTGATGGCTATGCAGTTCCTCTTTACAGGTCAGCAATGGGTCTTTTACATGAACCTCCCACAATGGACAGTGAGAGACATGGCCGAACTTTGATATCCCTGTTAGCAGCACTTGGGTGCAGGAGGAGGGGGGAAGGGGGGTAGATGTAGGCAGTCATATTCCGACTATTACAATGTAGATTCCACCAAGCAGTTTAATCACATGACCAGCACTCATCCATATCTTTACACTTTAATCCCACCCCAGTGACAAGCAAAATAGCCCAAAATACTTATATTAGTGTGATTTAATACGAGAGAAGTGAATAACCTTGCATATATTCATCGTTTCATTTATATTTAACTTTTATATTTAACACCTCTTCTTTGTTTTCCTTTTGGCTTTTCACTTCAGGGGTCACTACAGCAAACCATCTTCCTCGATCTTACCTTATCCTCTGTATCTTCTACTCTTACGATAAGTACCTTCATGTCCTCCTTCACCACATCCATAAATCTCTTTGGTCTTCCTCTAGGCCTTCTGCTTGGATGTTCCAACCTCAGCATCCTACTACCAATATACTCACTATCCCTCCTCTGTACATGTCCAAACCATCTCAATCTAGCCTCTCTGACTTTGTCTACAAAACCTCCAACATGTGCTGTCCCTCTGATGTACTCATTCCTGATCCTATCCATCCTCATTACTCCCAAAGAGAACCTCAACATTTTCATCTCTGCTACCTCCAGCTCTGCCTCCTGTCTTTCCCCCAGCGCCACTGTTTCTAAACCATAAAACATCGCTGGCCTCCACACCGTCTTGTACACTTTTCCTTTCATTCTTGCCGATACCTTCCTGTCACACATCACACTGAACACTTTTCTCCAACCTTTCCAACCTGCCTGCACACGCTTCTTCACCTCTTTTCCACACTTTCCCTTGCTCTGGATTGTTGAGCCTAAGTATTTAAAATCCTCCACCTTCGTTATCTCTGCACCCTTTAACCTCACCGTTCCTCTTGGGTCCTTCTCATTCAAACACATGTATTCTGTTTTACTGAGGCTAACCTTCATTCCTCTCCTTTCCAGGACACTTGTTCCACTTGTTCTCTGCTCTTACTACAGATCACAATGTCATCTGCAAACATCATAGTCCATGGGGATTCTTTCTAACCTCGTCTGTCAGCCTGTCCATCACCATAGCAAACAGGAAGGGGCTCAGAGCTGACCCTTGATGCTGTCCCACCTCAACCGTGAACTCTTCGGTCACGCCGACAGCACACCTCACCACTGTCTTACATCTCATACATGTCCTGCACCACTCTAACATACTTATCTGCCACTCCAGACTTCCTCATGCAATACCACAGTTCGTCTCTCAGCACCCTGTCATATGCTTTCTCCAGATCCACAAAGGCACAATGCAGCTCCCTCTGACCTTCTCTGTACTTCTCTATTAACCTGCTCAAAGCAAACACTGCATCTGTGGTGCTCTTTCTTGGCATGAAACCAAACTGTTGTTCACAAATGCTGAGCTCTGCCCTTAGTCCAGCTTCCACTATTCTTTCCCATAACTTCATCGTATAATTCATCAACTTTATCCCTCTGTAGTTGCCATAACTTTGCAAGTCTACCTTGTTCTTAAAAATTGGCACCAACACACTTCTCCTCCATTCCTATAGCTTCAACTATAATCCTTAAATCACTCTAACTAGCTGCACGTCCTTCCCATTTCTATTTCTCTACTGTGCCAGCCTGTATAAATCATTTTCTCCCTCCTTACAGTCCAACCTAGCATAAAAGTCATCATACGCCCTCTGTTTGGCCTTTGACACCGCTACCTTCACTTTCTGCTGTGTCTCCCTGTACTCCTGTTTACTCTCTTCGGTCCTCTCTATGTCCCACTTTTTCTTAGTTAACCTCTTCTTTTGTACACACTCCTGCACTTCCTCATTCCACCACCAAGTCTCCTTATCTACTGTCCTTCAGGAGGACACGCCAAGTATTCTGCTACCTGTCTCCCTGATCACATTAGCTGACCACCCAAAACCTGTTTCAATTCCTCCTTGAAGACAACATGACACTCTTCCTTTTTCAGCTTCCACCACTTTGTCTTCTGCTCTGCCTTTGTTTTCTTCACCTTCCTCACCATCAGTGTCATCCTGCACACCACCATCCTATGCTGTTTGGCAACACTCTCATCCACTACTACTTTGCAGTCACTGACTTCCTTCAAATTACATCGCCTACACAAGATGTAGTCTACCTGTGTGCTCCTACCTCCGCTTTTATAAGTCACCCTATGCTCCTGTCTCTTCTGGAAGAAAGTATTCTCCTGGATACCAAACCTGACCATCACTTCCTCGTCCCCTCTGTTGTCTGCACCAACATGTCCACTGAAGTCTGCACCAATGACCCCTCTTTCACCTCTGGGGGTACTCTGCATCACTTCATCTAACTCACTCCAGAATCTCTCCTCTTCTAGCTCACATCCTGCCTCTGGGGCATAAGCACTAACAACATTGAACATCACACCTTCAATTTGTAACTTGAGAGTCATCACTCTGTCTAACACTCTTTTCACTTCTAGAACGTTCCTGACCAACTCCTCCTCCTTCAGGATGACTCCTACTCCATTTCTCTTCCCATCCACACCATGATGGAACAGATTAAACCCTGCTCCTAAGCTTCTAGCCTTGCTACCTTTCCACCTGGCCTCCTGAACACACAGTATGTCCACCTTCTTCCTCTGCATCATGTCAGCCAGCTCTCTACCTTTTCCTGTCATCGTTCCAAACTTCAAAGTCCCTACTCTCAGTCCTACACTTATGCCTTTCCTCTTCTCGCTCCGCTTATGGACACTCCTCCCGCTTCTCCTTCTTCGACCAACAGTAGTCCAGTTTTTACCAGCACCCTGTTGGTTAATAGCACTGATGGCGGTCGTTGTTAACCCGGGCCTCGACCGATCCAGTGTGATATTCTTATTGATGACTCGCATAACAAAAGTTGGCAAATGTTTTATTTCGGATGCCCTTCCTGACACAACCCTCTGCATTTATTTGGGCTTGGAACCAGCGTGAGGATGAACACTGGCTTATGCGTCGGGTCGCATTATATTTATATTTAACACCATTTTTACATTCATAGTCACCTTTGATATATATATAATCTTTTCTGTGTATACATTTACCATTTAAAAATTTTCGCAATAAAACCTAATATTTATATTTAATAATCATACCAAGTCACAATCAAAATATTTAACAATAATAAACATTCATTGCTATTAACCACTTAATCCTTCTAGGGTCCTGGAGAGGTGTAGGGTGCCTATCTCAGCTGACTCTGATGAAGGCATGGCACACCCCAAACAGCTCACTAGACCATTCACAAGACAACCGTTCATTCTCACATCTACGCATGGGGGCAATCTGAAACTGCCAATAAACATAATGTACCCAGAGGAAACCCCCATAAGTAGGTAGAGCATGCAGACTTAGCATTAGCATGCAGGAGTACGTGTACAGTGTGGAATCAAATTAATCAATTCTGGTCATAGATGAACAAAAAATAGTGCGTGTGTGCGTGCACGCGCGTGCTTACCGTGCAGCTCTCTGAGTTGTCAGCTCGGTGTGGTATTAGAAATGACACTGTGTTTAATTCTCCCTCACACTCATTCACTGTCTGATTTGAGTCCAAGCAGCTTGTCAAGATGGCAAAGTAATGAGTGGGGATGGGGATCCGAGTGTCTGTAACAAAACTACACACACACACACACACACAGAGAGAGAGAGAGAGAGAGAGAGAGAGAGAGAGAGAGAGAGAGAGAGAGAGCTTTGATTAGCATTTAATATACACAATATAAACAAGAGTCTATGGATACTGGGCCATAACACACTGGGAAGGCTGTACATTGGACATCGGGATGTTGGCTGTGAGGATTTGTGATCATTCACCCACACGTTCATTATTAAGATCAGGCAGTGATGTCCAGCAGGGACATCCATCCATCCATCTATCTCTCTCTACCAATTTATTTATCCATCTGCGTACCTATCTCTATCTATCATTGGACCATATATTTCTCTATCTATCAAGCTATCTATTTACGTTCCCATTCCACAGTGAGACATTGGAACACTTTTCTGGTTTGCTGCAGTGTAATTTGTTTCACCGGAGTGGGTTCTAATCCTTCTGCAGGTTTGTGTTTACCGATAATGGTTTCTGGAGGTATTGCTGAGCCCATTCTGTGATTTCCCTTATAGTGGCATTACTGTTTGTGGTGCAGTGCCGTTTAAGGGCCCAATAATCACGGCCATTCAGTATGTTTTTTTGGCCTTGACCCTTACTCACAGAGATTGTTCCATATTCTCTGAATCTTTGGATGATGTTAACTTCAAAATCTTTGCAATTTTTCACTGGAAAGACCTTTCTGACATTGCTCCACTATCTTCCTGCACAACATTGGGGGAATTGGTGACCCTCTACCCATCCTTGCTTCTGAGAGACAGCCACTCTGAGAAGCTCTTTTTTAATACTCAGTCATGTTGACAGTGGACACCATTAGTGGTAATTGGTCTTCCAGCTGTTCGTTATAAGTGCAATTGACTTTTCCAGCCTCTTATTGCTACCTGTTCCAACGTTTTTTGAGATTGGTTGATACCATGAAATTTAAAATCAAAATATTTTCCTCTTAAAATGATACATTTCTCAGTTTAAACGGTTGACCTGTCATCTATGTTCTATTCAGAATAAAATATTGAAATTTGGGACTACCACATCGTTGCATTCAGTTTTTATACACTATTTGTATAGTGTCCCAACTTTTTTGGAATCCGGTTTGTAAAATATAAGTATGTTTTGTGGATCACACTTCATCAGTAATGAAGGCAACATCGGGCCCTGTAACTTGTTCTAATAAACAAGATGTAGTGCATAAAGTGTTGCTGGTGGGATGTCCAAAAATAGGGAAAAAAAACCTCTATGACATCATCACCTACTGATTTTGGTGTGTAGGTCATGTGACACACTGACAGGACATTGTGACAGAGAGACATAGAGTGGAGGATTGCTAAGTGGTTAGAGTCACAGTTACTTTGAAATTAAATATAGAGACATCACTCAATTCAGATCACGTGTGAGTCAAAGCTGAACAGTGTAAATACACGTAATTAAACATACTCCTGGCTCTGGTCAACGGTGTCGAACTGTCCATCAAAGTTATAATCAAACACAGGTCCCGCCACCACGTTTACACCATTATACTGGGAGGAATATTTTAGCAGCAAAACATTGTGGAAGTATTGCCATACTCCTGCATAAAACACACACGCACACACACGCACACACACACACACACACACACACACACACACACACACACACACACACACACACACACACACACACACCAATGTAAATTAGTTACTCAATGAATACTTTTATGTAATGTAAGGATGTCCAAACTTACTTTTAAATGCTGGGTACATGGGCACCACGTTACTTAAAATCAGACCATCATACTGTTCTTCTGCAGTACTGTTAAGATCTGCAACACACACACACACACACACACACACACACACACACACACACACACACACACACACACACACAACACACACACACAACACACACACAGAGCACAAACTTGTTTACCTCTTTGGTAGTTTGGATCGTATAAGCTAACATTTGGATAACAGCTGGCTGGCTGTGAGGTTTTCTGCATTGTTTGTGGTTAAAGTGCAGCTTCCTGTTACTTTAAAACTAATGGATGAATTTTATTTGTTTTGTTCATAGATGGAATTATAGATTTGAATAAATAAATATGAATTCGACATGATAAGCGCCCAGGGCGCTTAAAAAAAAAAAATCGGAGTGGGCGGGCGCTTGTTAAAATGGTTACCAGCGGAGTGGAATGGTAAGTGCTTATTACCATCGAGGTGGAAAACATGAATAATAACAGAACAATAAAAGAGTTTTACTAGTACAGTAGGCTCTTGACTATTTGTGGTTTTGCACTCGCGGCTTTGCATATTCGCTGATTGCCGAGCAACTGTCACATGATTCAAATTCAGCCAATGGCTGTTCTCCCTCCTGCTGATTGGTTGAGATGATGTAACGCCCCTTTTCCTCATTCGTGCACACTTTGTGCCAGTGCTTTTTTAGTGTGTGTTTTTAGTTACAGTTAAGCTCCACCATGCCACCCAAATGCTGCACACCTTCTCAGGCTTCAAGTAAGGCTCCAAAGCACCAGAAAAAAGTAATGACGCTTCATGGAAAAAGTAGAACTGCTTGATATGATTCAGGAAGGAAAACGTTTTGCTGCAGAAGTGCTAAGAAGGTGAATGTTGTATGAAACAAGGTCATCATCAGCAGAGTGGATCCTGCCTTAGTATTCTGGATACTTCTAGTTCAGGGCTCGACAACCTTTCCCATTCAAAGAGCCATTTGGTCCTGTTTTCCACATTAAAGAAAACATGAGCCACAAATCCTTTTTTGACATTCAAAATCAAATAACACTGCATAAAATGTTTCCCCCGGTTTCCTTCATGTTAATATAAAACAACATGTTGCATTGATTTAAATGACTGCAGGCACAATTCAATTACAATTCTGCTTGCAACAAAAACATTTAGATTAAAAAAAAAATGCCAACCTCCCCTCGACCATAATTAGGATTAAGTGATTCAGAAAATGAATGAATGTTTGAGTCCTTCTTGTATTTTTATAAAGAAAAAGAATATCAAAAAAGAATACCTATCCCACGAAGGGAAGGACGGGGTGCAGCCAGATGTGTTCACGGGTTGGGTAGTCTACCTCACCATCATGCCCTTCGTGGGATCTTCTTTTCTTTATTCATTTTATTAATGTTGTTTTGTCATAGTTTTAATTTACAAAAATGACAGCAACACAGAAAAGTATAAGAAGACTTATTTTAAGAAGGAGCCTGCTCAACATTCTTTTAAATAATATTAATGCTTAATACTGCACTGACTGACCTGGGGCAGTGGTGGTCTAGTGGTATAGGGCGCTGGATCACTGATCCAAAGGTTGGGGGTTCGAGGCCCACTCTCCACAAGGTTGTCACTGTCCCCCCCCAGTGCGGCTAACTGGGTTATCAAAGGCGGGCCATGTCTGTCACTGTCTATGGTGAGAGGCATGTAAAAGAACCATTGCTGACTTTCGTAAAGAGTAGGCTGCAAAGTCGTCAGCGTGTTTCTGTCCCTTGCTAAAAGGGTTGTGACAGGAAGGGCATCCGACGTAAAAAAAAAACCTCTGCCAAATCAAACATGCGAATCAGATGATTCGCTGTGGCGACTCCTGAAAAAAGGGAAAAAGCCAAAAGGAAGACAGACTGCACTGACTGACCCATTCTCAGAGTGGAGACTGAACCATACCCAGTCTTCTATTTTGTCACTGGGAGGAGAGTTATTTAATTTGGAGATTGCTGTGTATAAACAAAACTCATCCACCGTCTCTACTTCAGCTGTGATCTCCGTTCCTGGATTACAAACCCCGGTGGCGGAAAAATCTCTCTCTCTCAGCGCACTGCTGATGGTGAGAGCACTCCTTGCCACGAGGACAAGAATTTAGAAACCCACCAACACAGCAGATCAAAAACACTGAGACTCAATGTAGCTGATAGACATGTCCATAAGAACATGCACACAAAGGCACCCCGCCCACACCAAATAAATATCCGCCCACACCCATGACTGTTAATTTTCATCTATGTAATTTTCAACCCTAAAAGAGCATTTTTGGAAAGGTACCCACTGGGTACTTGTGGGTACCCGAACGTTGCAGAACTCTGCCTTAGGCAGATTCTCCCATCATTTAGGTGAAAGCTGGTTTAACTCTCTAACCCCTGGAAGCTAGAGAGGTGAAAGAGCCCCATGCACGGGTTGTGGACCCCTGATATAATGCAATGCAAAGAACAATATAATGCAATACCTCCTCCTAGTGGTCAATTCTGAAAAGTATCGTGCTAAGAAATATAGTAATAATAATAATATAGTAATATTATAATAATATACTATATAATAATAATATAGTATCGTAATAAATGGAATTTATTATACTCAGTTCATGTCCTTTTATATGTAAAATATAAAATATACACAATATATTGAAGGACACCCCCCGGACCGCCACACATTTTTCGTGCCAGCGACCTTTTTGGTCCCAAAGCCGCCTCTCTTACATTACACGATAATGAATTACACCCTTAGGGGTGAAGGAAACTGCTCAGGAGCCCAATAGTGGCGAGTTGTTGAGACTGGGGCTTGAACTGTAAACCTTCTGATCAGTACCTCAGAGCCTTAAACATTGAGTCACCACAGCATCACGCCTTGCTTTCCTTCCATCTCTTCTACCGTTCTCCAATAGATCTTGCATCTAATGCTCACTGATTAATCACTGAAATCTAATTCCAAATGATTTCAGTATCATCCTCGAGACTTGTGTCTGTGTGTGTGTGTGTGTGCGTGTGTGTTACATACTGGGTGGATAGAGGAAGGCATAGGTGACATTAGTGCTGTTGTTGTACTCTTGGCATGTTGGACTTTGGCCATCTTGGATTCTCACATCAGGTCTCACACAGTCAGGGATCACTGCAGGTAAAGCTCCAGAACCTCCGACCTGCAAGAAGCAACAAATATTTCATCATTATTTACCTTGTATAATTTACATTATAGTCCTTCAGCCAAGTACAGCTAAAGTGGCTACATTCGGTACAAAATAATAAATAAAACATTCATCACACTTCAAACAATGATTACAGTGGGTTGCCTGGAAACAATTTAAAATGTTTATCATATTGCGTCTTCATTAACATCAAAATTCTTTAAAAACTAAATAATAAATACACCATACAACTTAATTGAACACTTTCCATTTGGGACTCGTAAAATCTTTCCAACAAACAACAAGTCATCCATGATTATTCCCTTCTGTTCTATTTCTGTTTCCATATTGCGGCCCAATAAAATAAATATAACTGAATCTTTTGTTTTCCCTCCTTCCCGTTCCCAAGAAACCAGTTCAGGTCCAGTACAATTCCCAAAACAACATGCATCATAGAAACTTAAAAAATCTTCAGTCATGGGAGGAAATAGACATCATCTTTACATGCAATGCTCTTATTCACCAGGACCTTCTCTAAATAACATTTGGTTCCCAGCAGGCAGTGGAAGCTGAAGCCAATCCCAACCTACTTTGACCGAGACTTGACATGCACCTTGAACACGACGCCAGACCACTGCAGGACTCACCCGGACATAAACCGCCATCCAAATTCACATTTAAAACAATGAACAGTTTATGGTTGGTCTAAATGTGCATGTTTTTGGACAGTGGAGGGGAACCATACGACCAAGAGGCTCACATTCAAATTGCACACAGGAAGGCCATTGACTGAGATTCAACCTCAAAACATCCTGCAACAAGATGGCAATTCTAACCATGGAGCCACTGTATCCCCTCCAATAAATAAATAAATAAAATAGTGTATACTCGGTACCATTTTCCAAAATTAATTGATTATTACTTATTACATTTTTTTCTTTATTTGTTTAATTGGCTTTTTTTATCTATTGTTAGAACTTCTGTGAAAATGTGATGTTTCTGTTCATATTCCTGCAAATATTAAAAATTCACAAAAATTGTAGTCACATTTCCTCCCTGAAAAAGTCAGCTTGAAGTCCAATGATGTTTACCCACATTTCAAGAACTCGAGGAGAGATGCGATGCAAACATAAAACTGACTGATACAGTGGTTTGTTTTAACTATACAATTTGTTTTAAATTCCTATTGCGAATTTGCTTCCCAGAAATCCAAAAGTGTTTTCAGTCAGACACGCCCCATTTAATTTGAACCTATGGACCTCTTAATCACCAGTTTATACTTGTGCCATAAATCAGGGATTGCAAATTGTGACTTCACTCACTAACCCAAAATTAACCATTGGACATTATCCTGTACTTTTCCACACAGATGCTCATCACCAGGGACATGGGAAGTGCAGGAATTTATGGGAAATGTAGTTCCTAGACTCCCCATACAGGAAATATGAAAATCATTTAAAATGCATTTGATATTAAATACTGGCAGAAAATATTACAAACAGAGGAAATTATCCTTTTCAACATCTGGGATGAATCTTCCTGGGATGCAGTGATCAACAGCTGGGTTAGGTCTTATATAAGTCGGCATTTCTGGGGCCAAGAAAAACTTTGAATTTCATAAGTTAGAGATTTAAAATTTCCATGGCATCTCACTCTCACTTACAGAGGCTGGTACCTGTCTCAGCCAATACTGGGCAAAGGTGGGGTACACTCGAAATAGCTCACCAGACACACACACACACACACACACACACACACACACACACACACACACACACACACACACACACACACACACGTGCACACACCATTAACACTCACACCTAGGCGTAGTTTGGAACAGCCAATTTGCCTAATGTGTACGTTTTTGTACTGTGGGTGGAAACCAGAGTACACAAAGAAAAACCCATGCACGCACTGGGAGAACATGCAAACTCCAAACAAACCATGTTCGCTAATTGGCTGTGCTCTGATGGGAGGGCCAATCACAGCGATCTCCACGGAGTCATGGGTATCTATGAGCTCATTCATACAAGAGGACGGGTAACGCTTTCCGTCCGACTGTGTGAGACCCCCCCCCCCCATCTACGCATGCATCACCGTTTGAAAAGAGGTGGGTGGCGAGCGTTGCATGACTCTACAGAGGGTCCCAGTGCAGTGGAAGATGTGATGCCTTGTTCCTGTACCAAAGCCCCCACATCCCAGTGGACCAAAACAGACCAGTAGTACTGGACTTCCTATGAAGACCCTCAAGAGACTGACACTGGATCAACTCGGACACATGGTTAGACAATATAAGCAGTCCATTCAGGTCTCCTACCAGCCTTGTCTCAGAGTCGAGAACACCATCATCTTCCTGCTTAACCATGTCTACACCCACCTGGATCGGCTGGCGAGCACCGGGAGGGTTATGTTTTTTTTTACTTTTTCAGTGCATTCAACACCATTATGCTGACCCTCCTGAGTGAGAAGCTGACAGCTATGCAGGTTGATGCCTCTCTTATGTCTTGGATTATGAACTACCTGACAGAAAGAGCACAGTACTGTGTGTCGGACACGGTGTTCAGCAACACTGGAGCACCACAAGGAACCGTCCTCTCCACTTTCCTCTTTACCCTCTACACAACTAACTTCAGCTACTGCACAGAGACCTGCAATCTTCAGAGATTTTCTGGTGACTCTGCTGTAATTGGATGTGTCAGTGGAAGTAATGAGACGGAATATTGGGCTGTGGTGGACTCCTTCGTCACATGGTGTGAGCAGAATCATCTGCAGCTTAATGTAACAAAGACAAAGGAACTGATTGTGGATTTTAGGAGATCCTCAACACCAGAGAGCCCTGTTCCCATCGAGGGCATCAATGTTGAAATGGTTCTCTGTAGGTGGAGAGAGAGAGAGAGAGAGAGAGAGAGAGAGAGAGAGAAGAGGAAAAGCATGAGTCAAGGACTGAGAGTAGGGACTTTGAATGTTGGAACTATGACAGAAAAAGGTAGAGAGCTGGTTGACATGATGCATAGGAGGAAGGTGGACATACTGTGTGTCCAGGAGACCAGGTGGAAAGGTAGCAAGGCTCGAAGCTTAGGAGCAGGGTTTAAGCTGTTCTACCATGGTGTGAATGGGAAGAGAAACGGTGTAGGAGTCAGCTTGAAGGAGGGGTTGATCAGGAATGTTCTAAAAGTGAAAAGAGTGTCAGACAGTGATGACTCTCAAGTTGGAAATTAAAGGCGTGATGTTCAATTTTGCTAGTGCTTATGCCCCACAGGAAAAATGTGAGCTAGAAGAGAAGGAGAGATTCTGGAGTGAGTTAGATGAAGTGATACAGAGTACCCCCAGAGGTGAAAGAGTGGTCATTGGTGCAGACTTCAATGGACATGTTGCTGCAGGCAACATAGGGGACGAGTAAGTGATGGGCAGGTTTGGTATCCAGGACAGGAACATAGAAGGACAGATGTTGATAGATTTCGCAAAAAGGATGGAAATGGCTGTAGTGAATACTTTCCTCCAGAAGAGACAGGAGAATAGGGTGACTTTCGAAGCGGAGGTAGGAGCACACAGGTAGACTACATCTTGTGTAGACGATGTAATTTGAAGGCAGTACAGTGACTGAAAAGTAGTAGTGGGTGAGAGTGTTGCTAAACAGCATCGGATGGTGGTGTGCAGGATGACGCTGATGGTGAGGAAGGTGAAGAAGGCAAAGGCAGAGCAGAAGACAGTGGTGGAAGCTGAAAAAGGAAGAGTGTCATGTCTTCAAGGAGGAGTTGAAACAAGCTTTGGGTGGTCAGGAACAGCAAATGTGATCAAGGAGACAGGTAGGAGAGCACTTGTGTCCTCTGGAAGGAAAGTAGAAAATGAGACTTGGTGGTGGAATAAGGAAGTGTTGGAGTGTGTACAAAAAAAGAGGTTAGCTAAGACAAAGTGTGACATTGAGAGGACTGAAGAGAGGAAGCAGGAGTACAGGGAGACACAGCGTAAGACGAAGGCAGCGGTGTCAGAGGCAAAACGGAGGGTGTATGATGACTTGTATGCTAGGTTGGACAGTAAGGAGGGAGAAAATGATTTATAGAGGTTGGCACAGCAGAGAAATAGAAATGGGAAGGACGTGCAGCAAGTTAGAGTGATTAAGGACAGTGGGGAATGTATTGACTGATGACGGAAGTGTGCTGGGAAGATGGAAAGAGTACTTTGAAGAGCTGATGAATGAGGAAAATGAGAGTGAAAAAAGAGTAGAAAAGGTGAGCGTTGAGGACCAGGAAGTAGCAAAGATTAGTAAGGGTGAAGTGAGGAGGGCATTGAAGAGGATGAAGGGTGGAAAGGCAGTAGATCCTGATAACATACCGGTGGAGGTATGGACGTTTCTTGGTGAATTAGCAGTAGATTTTCTGACACGAACATTGAAGAAGGTCTAAGAGAGTGAGCAGACGCCAGAGGAATGGGGGAGAAGTGTGCTGATGCCCATTTTTTAAGAACAAGGGGAGACGTGCAGAGTTGTGACAACTTCTTTTCCTTTTGGCTGTTCCCTTCAGGGGTTGCCACAGCAAATCATCCGCCTCCATCTCACCCTGTCCTCTGCATCTTCTTCTCTTACTCCAACGACCTTCATGTCTTCCTTCACCACATCCATAAATTTCTTCTTTGGTCTTCCTCTAGGCCTTCTGCCTGGTAGTTCCAATCTCAGCATCCTACTGCCAATATACTCACTATGCCTCCTCTGTACATGTCCAAACCATCTCAATCTCGCCTCTCTGACTTTGTTTCTAAAACATCTTACATGGGCTGTCCCTCTGATGTACTCATTTCAGATCATATCCATCCTCGTGACTCCCAGAGAGAACCTCAACATTTACATGTCTGCTACCGCCAGCTCTGCCTCCTGCCTTTCTTCAGCACCACTGTTTCTAAACCATACAACATTGCTGGCCTCATCACCATCTTGTACACTTTTCCTTTCATTCTTGCTGATACTCTCCTATCGCACATCACACCGGACACTTTTCTCCAACCATTCCAACCAGCCTGCACATGCTTCTTCACCTCTTTTCCACACTCTCCATTGCTCTGGATTGTTGTTCAGAGTTGTGGAAACTATAGAGGGATAAAGTTGATGAGCCATACAATTAAGTTATGGGAAACAATAGCGAAAGCTAGACTAAGGGCAGAGATCAGCATTTGTGAAGAACAGTTTGGTTTCATGCCAAGAGAGAGCACCACAGATGCGGTGTTTGCTTTGGGGATGTTAATAGAGAAGTACAGAGAAGGTCAGAGGGAGCTGCATTGTGCCTTTGTGGATCTGGAGAAAGCATATGACAGGGTGCAGAGAGAGGAACTGTGGTATTACGTGAGGAAGTCTGGAGTGGCAGAGAAGTATGTTAGAGTCATGCAGGACATGTATGAGAGATGTAAGACAGTAGTGAGGTGTGCTGTCAGCGTGAACGACAAATTCAAGGTGAAAGTGGGACTGCATCAAGGATCAGCTCTGAGCCCCTTCTTGTTTGCTATGGTGATGGACAGATTGACAGATGAGGTTAGACAAGAATCACCATGGACTATGATGTTTGCGGATGACATTGTGATCTGTAGTGAGATCAGAGAACAAGTGGAGGAAAACCTGGAGAGGTGGAGGTATATCCTGGAAAGGAGAGGAATGAAGTTTAGCCTCAGTAAGACAGAATACATGTGTGTGAATGACAAGGACCCAAGAGGAACGGTGAGATTACAGGGAGCAGAGATAAACAGGTGGAGGATTTTAAGTACCGAGGCTCAACAATCCAGAGCAATGGAGAGTGTGGAAAAGAGGTGAAGAAGCATGTGCAGGAAGGTTGGAATGGTTGGAGAAAAGTGTCCGGTGTGTTGTGTGATTGGAACGGATCTGCAAGAATGAAAGGAAAAGTTTACAAGACGGTGATGCAACCAGCAATGATGTATGGTTTAGAAACAGTGGCACTGAGAAAAAGACAGGAAGTGGAGCTGGAGGTAGCAGAAATGAAAATGTTGAGGTTCTCTTTGGGAGTAACGAGGATTGATAGGATCAGGAATGAGTACATCAGAGGGACAGCACATGTTAAAGATATTGGAGACAAAGTCAGAGAGGCTAGATTGAGATGGTTTGGACATGTACAGAGGAGGGATAGTGAATATATTGATAGTAGGATGCTGAGGTTTGAACTGCCAGGCAAAAGGCCTAGAGGAAGATCAACGATTTATGGATGTGGTGAAGGCAGACATGAAGGTCATTGGTGTAAGAGAAGAAGATGCAGAGGACAGGGTGAGATGGAGGCAGATGATTTGCTGTGCCGACCCCTGAAGGGAACAGCCGAAAGGAAAAGAAGAATAAGATCACCACCCACTGACTGCATTCATTCTCTCACTTTGTTTATGTAGATAATATTCATCATTCATTCATTTTCTGAACCGTTTAATCCTAATTAGGGTTACGGGGAGGCTGGTGGCCATCACAGCCGAATGTGGGCAAGGGCAGGGTCCACCCTAGATAACTCGCCAGGCCATAGCTGGTCGACACTCACACAAATATTCACACTCACATCTGAGGGTGATTTGGAACAGCCAATTAACCTTCTGTGCATGTTATTGGACGGTGGGAGGAAACCGGAGTACCCAGAAGAAACCCACAGGATCACAGGGAGAACATTTAAACTCCATACAGAAACGCCCGAGCTGGGAATGAAGCCCAGGATCTTCTTGCTGTAAGGTGGGCATGCTAACCACTTCGGCCTGTACTATATATATAAATATATATATATAAAATGTCATGGATATTTCTATATCTATAATTATATAACATTTTAATAGTAATAAACACGAGTTAATGACAAGACTGGAGCATGAAAACCTTTTTTGTTTAAACTTCAGGATTTAATAAGCACATGACTCAAACATAGCTGGCACCTCAAAGCAAGAACGTTCTGAGCTTGACTGATGTTTTTCTGAGTTTCCACATTTTCCACGCTTGTGTTGGTTTCTTGGTACTTCGGGTTCCAACCACAGTTCAAAAATCTGTACAGTAGGCGAACTGTCTGTGTTTCAAATTACCCTGGTGAGTGGGAATGTGTGTGTGTGTGTGTGTGTGTGTGTGTGTGTGTGTGTGTGTGTGTGTGTGTGTGTGTGTTTGTTGGCCCTGCAATGATCTGGCAAGCTGTTCAGAGAGTAACCTTCCTTTGATCAGAGTCGGCTGAGATGGACACCAAGGGCCTTGTGATTTTAATTCGGGTTTATTTAGGGCGAGTGAGGTATTTTTTTAGGATGCACTGTTTTTGTTTTCTTGTAGAAAATACTCAGGAAATGCGGCGTAGTGCCAAAACACCCCACCTTAACATCCACTGTTTGCTTTTACAGAACATTTACGGCTTGTTCTGAAGCAATTTCATGCAAATTCCATTCTCGATTTTATTTGTTTATTTATTTATTTTGGAATAAGGTGTTTTCCTTTTGCACGAATTGTCCAGTAAATGTTTTACAGACACTCCCCAACTTACATTCATCTGTTGTACTTTTTTTCGATTTTACGTTTTTTTTTCAAGAAAAGAAAAAAAGTCAAATTTTGAGTTTAGACGTACCTACGTAGTAAGCTAACGTAATGACGCAATGACGCTGCATTCATTGCTTACAAACTACAGACTGTTTTTATATATCTCAGTTATATAGCGTGTTACTCTTGTGTTGAGATGTCGTCTCTGTGATCTTTGTGTTTACACTGTTTTGCGGACTTTTTTAACCCTAAGGAAATATGATTGGTCAGAAGCGTAAGCCTACTAGCATGGGTGCAAGTCTCATACACAGAGATGCATTAACTATCCGCTCAGATCGGCACAATCTACCATGCATACTCAGTTAAGCAAAGAGAGTTGTAAAATGAATTAAAACCCGAATGCACAAATTACAGAGCAATTACAGATATTTATTATCTTTGGGCAGAATCCTAAGAGTGCATACTTGTTTTTATATTAATATTCATTAGGATTTGTACTTGTTCTTAGTATGCATCTCTTAAATAAAGTTTACTTACTTACTTACACAAAAGAAAAAACTCTCCGCTTTGCTGGGATTCACATCAGTGCAGGCTGTGTTCTAAATGAGTTCTACAGCACCCTTGTGCACTTGAAAGACCGGAAGTCTGTATAACCCACAGCAAGTACACTACTTTTGCAAGTACACTACTTTCGGTATTGAGCGCTTCACATATTGTAAGCGTTGATTGACTGTTTTAAGCATCATGTAAAGTAACTCGGTATAAATAAGTGACTTATTTGAAATTAATGTTGATATTATTTGATATATTATATATTATTTTACAATGTTATGTAAATGTATATTGTGTATATAAATAATAATTTATTTAGGGGTGTTTTATGAGACACGGTAATGGTATTTATGGATGTATAGTACAGTATGAGCATCACACGTCACTGTAACAACTTACGTTCACTTTCAAGTTACGTTCGGCCGTCCAGAACCAATTAAAAACGTAAGTCGGGGAGCATCTGTACTGTAATTTTTGATTTTATTTTATTTGATTTCCTTTTTTTGTTGTTGTTGTTATTCACGAAGGAAACTTTAGCTCTGTACTTAACTCATCCACGGTGAACACACACACACACACACACACACACACACACACACACATACACACACAAACACATGTAAGCAATGCAAACACAAACACACACACACACACACACACACACACACACACACACACGTAAACAGTGTGCACACAGACACACACAAACACACACACACACACACACACACACACACACACACACACACACACACACACACACACACGTTCAAGAAATTCCATCTGTCAGTAGTAGTTGTCCTTGTCCTGCACTGACCGAGTTGCATTATGGGAAGTGTTCACCATATAATTGGCAATTTTGTTTTTGATTTTAATTTGCTGTGCGCTTGACCTTTAGTGGATGTCTGATGGCATCATAAATGAATGAATCAGCTGTGAGGTGAAGTTTCTCATTGATTCATGGGTAATTCTTTTCCATCACATATGCAATTCAAAGTTTTTTAGTTTAGATCCGTTGCCTGGTGGAGATATTTATTTAACCTTACTCTATTTTTTTAAATAGACATTTGTAGTGGTTAGCACATTCATCCTACACAAGAAGGTCCTGGATTCTATTTCTGCGCTTGGGGCGCGTCTGTGTGGAGTCTACATGCCCTTCCTGGGCTTGCGTGGGCTTCCTCTGGGAACACTGGTTTTGTATCCACAGTCCACACAACATGCCAGGTTGGAGAAAGAGTGTGTGTGTGTGCACACATGTGTGTTTGTGTGTGTGTGTGTGTGTGTGTGTGTGTGTGTGTGTTGGCCCTGCATTGGCCTGGCGAGCTCTTCAGGGTGTATCTCACCATCACTTGAGATTAGGATGAAGCGGTTTGAATGAAGATGAATGAATAGAAGTTTGTGTGTGTTTTGTGCAAACCTGTGTCCCCACAGTGAACGAACTCCACAGAGGCATGAGCTGCCGTTTGCTGTAGGCACTGATGAATCCGTGATGGTGCAGGAGACAGTAATCTGAGCCGGCCTGCAGCATTACAGGTTGGCCGAACAGCAAGTGTTTGTGCTCACTTTGAGACACTGAAATCAAAAGAACACAAGCACACACAAACCATTCATAAAGTACAACTTTCCAATGAGTGCACTTTACCTTAATACACCTGCAGAAAATCAAACACACAAAAAAATATTGAGGCGGCACAGTGGCGTAGTGGTAAGCACGTCCGCCTCACAGCAAGAAGGCCTGGGTTTGATTCCCACCCTGGGTGTTTCTGTGTGGAGTTTGCATGCTCTTCCCATAATTGCGTGGGTTCCCTCCAGGTACTTTGGTTTCCTCCCACAGTCCATGAACATGCATAGTGGGTTAATTGGCTATTCCAAATCACCCAGAGTTCTGAGTGTGAATGATTGTGTGTAGGCTGAGCCTGCAATAGCCTGGTAAGCCATCCAGGGTGTACCCTGCCAATGCTCAGAGTCCGCTGAGATGGGCGCCAGCCTCTCTTCTACCCTAATTAGGATTAACGGCTTAGAAAAAAAATATATAAGTAAACATGTCACATATATAGATATATATATATATATATATATATATATATACAGTCGGCCCGCAATTTACGAAGACCCCTTTGTACGAAATCCCCGGATTACGAAAAACATTCAAATGCGCCAATCGCGCGAGATGCTCTCTCATTGGCTGTCTCTCAACATCCCATCCCGCTCACCTCCCAGATAGAGACAGAAGGAAGCTTCACGCTTTAGTTTTTAGTTTAGTTTTTAAGTTGTTTTAATTCAGTAATTGTTTAATAAATGTGGGCGCATTTGAGCTCATCTGGAATTCCGATCCCTCAAGGAATTAAGTTAAAGTTGAGTTTGTCAAGCAGGGAATACACTTTGAATTCACGTCTTGTGGGCGTGGCTCGCAGTGCGTCCGAGAGAGAAGGAGAGAGAGAGAGAGAAGAGAGAGAGAGAGAGAGAGAGAGAGAGAGGTGTGTGTGTGTGTGTGTGTGTGTGTGTGTGTGTGTGTGTGTGTGTGTGTGTGTGTGTGTAAATCATTGTTTTATACATCTATGTAAAATTCACATAATTATTACCTTGGGTAGCAGACAAGTTGAGGCGAGCGTTTGGATTGAAGCCAGCCTACGGCAAACATACAGTTAGACGACCATTAATATTCACTCAACAGGATATGTAAGGTCACACCAAGGAAACGTGCTAGGAGGCTCAGCAAGATTGTGAATAGCAAGCAAGGAGCAGTGTGGATTCTGCCCCAGTGGATATTTGTTAGCAATTGTTAGCAGTTAGCATTTTATCCATCAGTTTTGTAGAAGCTGTATAGCGAGGTGAATGCACTGCGGTAGAACTAGGCGAGATCTGTTCCCTGTTTGAAAGAGCCTCTGTTGAGTCAGGAATCAGTGTGCTATGTGAGTGTTTACCATGTGATTGCAGGAGCAGCCGAGTTGGTCCGTGGGATCCAGGCTGGTTAGGAGACACTGGCCTGGTGCACTCTGCTCCACTGAAGGTTGTGGTGTGAAAGGTGGAGAGCGGAGTAGATGGTTCAAACTTCCATGAGTTCCATTATTAGGGGCGGGAGTGATTTCTAATAAATCTATTTTTCAAAAGCAGAACAAATGTAAACTAAATGTCTGGAAATACAGGAGTAATAAAGTTCATTTTAGTGCAATCAGGAAAAAATATAAATAAATTTAATCTCATCATTTATAGTTTCTATATTTGTTCTAAAAGTGATGTAAATTATATTTATATTACTAAAGAGCAATACATCAGGGACATTTAAAACAGGTTACACTGTGATGACCATCAGTAGCAGTAAATTGGTTTATAATCAGTGTCTTAGGTGCTTGATCCTATTAATTAAATAATGGAGTCAATGCTGCACCAGCATTTATGATAAAATTGGCACATTACAGTAAACAATAAAAGATGCACTGAAAGACACCTCACTGATGCAATAAAGCCTTAAATTCATTTATTCCTTTTCTGAACTGCTTAATCCTAATTAGGGTCTCGGTGAGGCTGGTGCCTATCTCAGCTGATGCTGGGTGAGGGCAGAGTACAGCCTGGACAGTTCGACAGGCCCTCACAGGGCACAAACACGCTGACGGCTATGCAGTATAAAACAAGCACAAAACAATAAACAACCCAAAATCACCCATCAAAACTACTTACATTGTTCCATCTGTGTGTGTGTACGCGCATCTGCACCCGTGAGTGTGCGCGCTTATTTATGAGTGTCGTCTTCTTCTCATGCAATACCATCTGCATGTGTGTATTTATATTTTATTATATCTTATGTTATTTTTTTGAATATATAAATGTTATTATAAGCATTTATAGAATTGAATATGTATTTATTGATTTTATGTAATCAAATCATATACATGTACGTATATGTCAGTCGGTGGGGAGTGATCCTACTTTGTGGATTTCGATGGTCACGTGCGAATCTCGGTCCCAATTAACTGCGGAAAGTGAGGGCTCCCTGTATATAAATTTGAATCATTCTTCTATGATTTTTATGGTATCTTAAAAACAACCAACTCACCACACATAAGATTATAGAGCTCTATGTTGGTGAACGGCTCAACCTCAGTCTGAAATTTAAACTTGGGGCCGTAACTTAGAAACATTGCCTAGAAGAGAGAACATGAATGAGGGAGAAGTAGTTATACAGCTGAAGAAGGTCTGCTGGGGTGCATGATACTACACCATATAAGTACAGCACTAACACACCCACACACACACACACACACACACACACCTGCATGTTATGGTCATCGTTGTCATATCCATGATTTCCACCAGAGCAAAAACGGAGAGAACCTGGATATCTGGAGAGAAAAAAAAAGCAAAATAATCTTTACATGATCTCCACTCTCCATATGCAGTAAGTGATGTTGTGCACGTTGGGCTCAGGGTAATGTACCTCTCGAATAGCCAGCGTGAGTCAACGAGCACGTTGACGTCCTCAATGCGTCTGCTGTGTGCAAAGTGTAACCGTTTCGGAAGGTGTGGCTTCAGGTAGGGCTTTATCTTCTGATTAGGCTTCTTACACTACATACAGCACACACATCGGTATTGTTAATGTAATCCCGCGGCACAGCATCCTTCCTTCACCTCAGAACAAAAAGGGGGTTGTGTCATGCTTCGTGTACAGATATGTTTGTGGAAAAATGTGGTATTTGTCATCAACCAGTTAAAAAACCTGATTCTCACATGGGGTGACCCCGCTGGCGCAACAGTTAGCACTTCCAGCAAGAAGGCCCTGGGCTCGAGCATTTCTGTGTGGCGTGTGCATCGTTCTCCCTGTGCATGGGCGAGTTTACTCTAGGAACTCCTCCATTGTCCAAAGACATGAATGTGTGTGTGTGTGTGTGTGTGTATGTGTGTGTGTGTGTGTGTGTGTGTGTGTGTGTGTGTGTGTGTGTTGACACTATAATAGTTTCGTCAGCTGTTCAGGGTGTACCCTGCCAGCAAATGAGTGCATCAGGGAGTGAGGATCAGAGAGAGTTATCATTTTCCCAGGAATTATTTCTGTTGTGATGAATTGTCTGGTTATTTTTTATATAAAGATATATTTGATTCCTGAATACAGTGGTACCTCACTTAATGAAAGTCTCCCTAAACGAAAAATGCAGGTTATGAAATGCATTTTCCAAAAATTTTTGTCTCTGGATACGAAACAAGCTCACATTACAAAAGCACCATCTTAAAAATTCAAACATTCAAACAATGCGCGAGTTACTTTCCCATTGGTTGTCTCCCAACACCCCATCCCGCTGGCCTCCCATTGGCTAGGAGGGAGCTGAATCTCCATAATGCTTTGCGTGTGCCTTCGACCCATTGTTCGACACACGCTTGAAGGAGAGTTGTACTGTTGGTTCGTGTGGTTTTTTGAGTGTGAAATCGCAAAGGAGTATGGCCGACACCCCTTTACAATCAGGACGATATTGAAGCAGAAGCAGGCATTAAAAGTGGAGATACAGTGACAGAGGCGATTATTTCGGAAAAAGCAACCGCCATATTTAAGGACCTCGTGAAGCAACCCCCGGACTTTAAAGCTTGGTATGGGTGGTTTGAGAGATTTAAAAAAAGGCAAATAATTTTCTTTTACTTTTAACACATGTTGCATACATATTTCATACAAAATTTGGTGTACTTTTATAATTTTTAAAGGGTTTAGGGGATAGTATTGGGAGCCTTGGAACGAATTGTGCGTTTTACATGTACATTGCACCCCCTACTGATGGTACCTCAAGAGCCTGTAACAGTGAATTTCTCCATTGTGAGATTAATAAGGCTGTATCTTATCTTATCTTAAAATGCGATTCAATTTACGAAAAACACAGGTTACAAAAAAGGCTCTGGAATGGATTAACTTGAAAATTGAGGTACCCCTGTGCTTCAGATATTAAAAAAAAAAAAAAAAAAAAAAAAAGAGTCTGAATTACGTACCGTCATATTGGCGACTAAGCCTGCAGCATCAACTGAAAAGAGAAAACAAACCGAATGAGGTGTTGTCCAGTACTCGGTTAAATCCCAACACTATCAGCACTATTTTCCAGAGAGGAATAAAAAATTAGCTCAGCATGGTTGACATGTTTTTTTTGGCATGAAGTATTGTTATTATTATTATTATTATTATTATTATTATTATTATTATTATTGTTGTTGTTTTTAAAGTAATTTTCCAACTGTTCAGCCCACAAACGAAAAACATGCACATAATGCTAACTGGATATTTCCAACTATTCCTACATGTAAATCCATTCATTTATTTTCTGAACCGCTTAATCATAATTAAGGTTGAGTGGGGTGTAGTGGAGGCTGAAGCCGATCTCAGTCGAATGTGGGCGAGGGCAGAGTACACCTGTTATATGAATTTATCCATGTGCAAACCAGGGCCTATATCTCAGTCCAGGCCTTGAAATTCCCGGGTAGCCCAGACCGGTCCACTGTTCTCAACCAGCTCTCCAGCTCCTGACAGGTTTCTTGAATGGATGCTGAATCCTTAAGGCTACTGTTGAACACCTTGCCAAGACTCTTCACTGGTTTTTCAGAGACAGTTGGGATTGGTGCCCCACCGATGCTGAAGCGGAACCTGTCCACAACTTTGCCCCTCTTCAGCACCAGTGACCGTGATTTCGCCGGCTTAAACCTCATCCTTGCCCATCTACACAGCTCTTCCAGCCCTTGCAGAATCCACCTGCTTCCTGGTACTGACTCAGTGGTAATGGTAAGATCGTCCATATATGCCCTGATTGGTGGTTGCCGCACTCCTGTTGCAGTCTTTGGGCCCCAACACTGAGTTTCAGCAGACTTAACTAGCATGTTCATTGCCAAGGCAAAAAGGATCACAGAGATGGTACA
>CM045742.1:40277500-40292500 GCA_024760905.1 Plotosus lineatus | reverse complement strand
ATACATCCACCCATCAACACATCTATCCAACATAATAGTCATCCGTCAACCAATCCATCCACCAACCGTTTCGTCCAGCAATCTATCCATCTTTCCATCAGCCCAGCCATCCATCAACCCATCTATCCACCAACCCATGCTTCCAACAACCTAGCCAACCATCAACCAATCCTTTCATCAGTCTATCCATCCATACATTCATCCATCAACCAATTCACCCAACAATCTAGCCATTTATCCATTAATCCATCCATCAACTCATTCATCCAACAACCTATCCATCCATCAACCTGTATTTTCAACAAACTATTATTCCATTTATCTATCCATCCATCAACTCATCCAGCCATCCATCCATTCATCCACAAACACCTCCATTCATTCATTCATTCATTCATTCATTCATTCATTCATTCATCCCATCCATTGGGGTTTTAGATGATTTCAATAAAGATTATGGTTCAAGGTTGTCTGACTTTCAGAATGAAGTGTTTTAAACCCTGAACAAGGTGTCTGTTGCTGGGTAATCAGCCACTTAGATGTTTTTGTGTGTGTTTATTAATCGGATTCTGGGAATATAAAGTTCCTAGGTGGTCTGATTGATTAAGTCTATGACACATAATAAGGTAGTTTATTACTAATATCTGATTGGACTTCAAGTGTTTGATGATTTATTATAACATATATCACGTATGAGTCATGATGCATGGTTCAGGTAAAATGTTATTAGATTCATGCAGTGTGATGGAATGTGTTTGTGGCTGTGTGGATTCTTACCGGTTGTCCTAGGTACCATCTACCTTTGTCCTTCTCTGCATTAGATAGGCTGAATGAAGCATTAAACTCAGGGTCATACATGTTGTTATCCACTAAACCATGAGACTCGGAGTACAGACCCTACAGAAAAAATGAAGAACATTTTTATCTTAGCAACATTATTGCTATATACGAGCTCCTATTTCTACATCTATACATCTATAGGCTGCAGCTCTCAATCCTACAAGGTTCTACCACTGCCACTCTGAGGCCTCCATGGTACATATATTAAAATCTCAAAAAAGGAGACATTGGACTGTGTAAGTAAACCAACTTACGAAAAGCAAACCCACACCTGTATGTAAGGAACATACGCCACACAGAAACACCCTGACCCTGGCAATCGGACCCAGGATCTTCTTGCCAAGAGACAGATGTGGTAGCCACTACACCACCATGCTGCCCCACCCTATCCTGATCCATCTACAGGCACCAGTTCACATTATTACATGGCCTACAATCTATCACTCCAGCCATCCTGGCCAAAAGGCTGTCATTAACTAATACGGGTAACACTGCACTGTTTCACTAGTACAATGTTATATAGTGCAGGACCACAAATGATCTTTGATCAGAACCAATATACAGTCTGTCTGGCTTCCTTTCGGCTTTTTCCCTTTTACTCAGGAGTCGACACAGCGAATCATCTGATTCGCACGTTTGATTTGGCAGAGGTTTTTTCGTCGGATGCCCTTCCTGTCACAACCCTTTTTAACAAGGGACAGAAACACGCTGACGACTTTGCAGCCTACTCTTTACAAAAGTCAGCAATGGTTCTTTTACATGCCTCTCACCATAGACAGTGACAGACATGGCCCGCCTTTGATAACCCAGTTAGCTGCACTGGGGGGGAACAGTGACAACCTTGTGGAGAGTGGGACTCGAACCCCCAACCTTTGGATCAGTGATCCAGCACACTATACCACTAGACCACCACTGCCCCTAGGACAGAATAGGTGCCCCAGAACCAATATACAGTATATGTATAAAAATAAATATTTGAAGATTGGCGGCATTTTAAGATGCTTTTTATGCATTTTTTTTTTACAATACAATACCTGTCCTAATGGCAGGGGTGGCCTAGTGGTAAAGGTGCTGGATCACTGATCTTAAAGTTGGGGGTTCGAGCCCCACTCTCCACGGGTTGTCACCCCCTGTACTCTGCCCTCGCCCAGAGTCGACTGGAATGGGCATCAACCTCCCTGCAACCATAATTAGGATTAAGCGGTTACAGAACATGAACCTGTTCTGTATTCTGGATGTTTGTGGGGTTGGTGGCGTAGTGGTTAGAGTGCTGCGCTCATGATTGGGAGGTCTTGAGTTCAAATCCTATTGAGACCACCACTTGTGTTAACCACAAGTGTGCCTCTGTTTACCTTATTCTGGAAGTTTTCCTCACACATGTGGTAGCGATAAAGATGTTATGCTTCAAAATTCAAAGAGATTAGCAGTTTACTCAATGCAATGACTAGCCCTTCAAGAATCAGCTATCAGGCCATGAACACATTTCCTCAAGAATGCAATTACTGGGTTACATATGTGAAACGTCTCCCTGACACATTAAGCCTGTAATGTACGTGGTACTGACCGTAGCAATGGAGTAATGGTTGGGAAATGTTTTACTCGGAAATACAGGCTGCATGGATGCAGAGGATGTCCCGCATTTACCTGGAGCAGAAACACACAGACATAATATATCCCTGACGACATTAGCAAATGCATCATGATCCATTTCTAGGAACTTACGCAATTTTTCCAGTACTGGAATGAGGGAGTGCCATTTGTGCTGATACTCTGCTCGTAAGCCATCAAGAGAGACGATTAACAGAGGCTGCTTTCTAAAACTGCATACGAGACAGAGAGCGTTTGAGAAATACATTTCATTTAGCAGATGAGTTCACGCTACCTGCCATAAACTAATCTCACACTTCCGTGCTTCTTTCGATAGCCTTTAGCTTGATTGCACCACAAAAATTGGGTCATGGTATTTTTCTGACAAAACTTCATCAGCATCACAACTTTTATTTACTTGGGTACATCCTTCACTTACATCTTGAACACTAAACCACTTGAGGTTCACTTTCTCATGGCCCTGAACTTCTCTTCCACTATCTGAGCTACAATTTTGAATCTGTGCCATTGGGAAAGGAAAAAGTATTTGATAGGAAGATCTAGTTATTCCATCTCTTCATATTGTCAGTTGAGTTCAATCCTGAGTCCTGACCGGAGCAATTTAAGCAGCAATCCCATGGTGATTATGCATCATAACAAATGCTAAAGGTGGAACTACAAAATATTCATATTTGGGATTTTTTTTTCTTTTTTTTTTTTGGCTAGGCACAGTATGCGGACATAATTCCATGTTCAGTGCTAATTTATTAAAATTGATTCTAGTAATAAATGCTGTCATCATTAGCACCATGTGACACTACACTCTTAAAATATTAAGTACTTTATACCCCCATTTCTCTGGAGCATGGCAGACTTAAGAAAGCAAAAATGTTGTCATCTGCAAACTTTGGGAAATTATTCCCTCATCTTTTGTGTCATTCTGTGTCATTCCGTAGTTATTCCTCAAGTCTTACTCCACTTCTGTATGCTTTCGGCAGGCCAAAATATTCCATGAAAGTGGTTTTGTACATGTTCAAAAGCACGTTCACGGAAAAAAAATTCTGTGAGTGTTCCATGGGGTCACTTTGGCATACTTTGCCGTACCTGTTCCTCACATGCTGTGAACGTTCCGAGAAGAATTTCCACTTTTCCGTAGGATTTTTACCCGTTTTCCATGTAAAAATGCCGACGCTCTTCCGTAGACTGTGTTCCGCGCCTTTCCGCTACGATCCTTGCATGCTGTAGTCCAGTGAAATGGGGGTATAAAACTATTACGCACTGTAACAGTTTGACATTTAGGAGGTATCTTCTAAGGTGCTTATTTTTACACTTATCAAGAGTACGATACAACGATACAGCTTTATTAATCTCACAATGGAGAAATTCACTGTTACAGGCTCTTGAGGTACCATCAGTAGGGGGTGCAAAAATAGATACATATACAAACATACACACATACATATGAATTATATAAGTAAATAAATAAATAAATAAATGTATGTCTGTCTGTCTTCCTTTCAGCTTTTTCCCTTTTACTCGGGAGTCGCCACAGAGAATCATCTGATTCGCACGTTTGATTTGGCAGAGGTTTTAACGTCGGATGCCCTTCCTGTCACAACCCTTTTTAGCAAAAGACAGAAACAAGCTGATGACTTTGCAGCTACTCTTTACGAAAGTCAGCAATGATTCTTTTACATGCCTCACACCATAGACAGTGAGAGACATGGCCCGCCTTTGATAACCCAGTTAGCTGCACTGTGGGGACAGTGACAACCTTGTGGAGAGTGGGACTCGAACCCCCAACCTTTGGATCGGCGATCCAGTGCCCTATGCCACTAGACCACCACTGCCCCCTAACATTGGATTTTTTTTTTCCTTTAGGTGCTGCAAGCAATGACATAGGAGCAACACACTTATAGAGAGCATATAGCACCAAAATTACCAAAATGATCCTCTTACCACACAGGTGTCAAATTCAAGGCATGTAGGCAAATCCAGCCTGCCAACTCGTTTTATGTGGCCTGAATGAGTTTTCAAAGATTACGATTATCGTATATCCTTTGTATTAACCATTACCATGAAACCTAATTCATCGTCCTTTTCATATATCATCCATTCCACTAGGTGGTAGCAGCAGCCTTTTGCAAGTAAAAATGTAGTCATTCATGACTCAAAAAAAGACTGTATGCTTGCTTATTGCTGTTAAGCTTTGTCAGAAAATGCGAGTAAAGAGGAAACGAGGTCACATTTCTAAACATCATTTTGCAATGGATTTCATGGTTGATTTTTAGTCCAGATGTGCAGTGATTTATTTGGCCCTCAATCACCTTTAAATTTAGTGTAGTGGCCCTCAGTGAAATTGAGTTTGATACCCCGTCTTACAACATTGCCTTGCAACAATTAACCATGTACAGTTACACTACAGGTGAACAACACAGTTGCACATAGCTTCGTACTATTTTCAGATTATGAATTGCTGCGAAACATCACAAAGGTTATTACAAATGAAGATGTCATGATGAAGGAAACGATGTAGCTCGCAAAATGGATGGTCAGCCTGTTTTCACTTATTCACACAAAGTGGTTGTAAGATCAAGACTTTAGCATGTAGCATTGCAGTCAAAGTTGCTAAGGATTGCACTAAGGAAGCAGCGTTGATATTCCAAAGGTTCCTAGTTGTGTCACAGTTAGGTGATCTTCAGCTAGAAAAGGTGGTGGTCAATGAAGGCCGTCCATACCTAAGGTCTGTGCTTCAAGACCATGATTTGGGTGCAGTCATACAGACGAATCCAAGAGGAGATCACTATGTTCTAGATGGTTGATCACTTTTGCTTTTGAAAAAGATGCACCTATAGTTCAGCTGCAGATGTAAATGTCTCATTCACTGGCAAAAAGCATGCTAGTGCCACTGTAGTGATTGATGGGTTTTGGATTATGGGATTGGACCAAGCATAAAGACCAATAGGCAGTAAATTATGAAAGTAACCAAAGAATATTCACAACAGATGGGCTGTGGAGCAATTTGAGCTAAAGGACATGCAGATGTTGAGGTTGTAATAACAGCCTTTAGAGTGTCTGCATTCAAACCTCAAATCCTGAGCCAGAAAATCACATATGTCCTGATAATTATGCTGTGTTATATAGATGTTTAACTGTACTGATGTATATTTCCACTCAGACAAGCCAATAACAAACATCTACAGTATCAAAGCACTCAGGAAACACTTAGTAAAGCAGCCCACCACAAATATCCTCTTTCTTCATATGTTTACTAGATGACGACTCAATCTCTGGAATGTTTGGGTTCAGGAGGATCTTATGACAAATTATTTCCGAGAATTAAAAAAAAAGCAATAAGAACCTGTTGGTTCCCGACTGGAACATTAATAAGGTGCCTGACTGTTAACCAGAAGATCGCAAATTTGAGTCCGGTTTAATGCCATAGCCGTTCACGACCGAGAGCCCATTGGAGCTAATTGGCCAAATTACTGATCCCATGGTTGGGGGGAGGAAGGGGGGTGTTCAAGCCCCACTATCAAAGGGTTATCACTGCTGTCCCCCCAGTGCAGCTAACTGGGTTATCAAAGGCCAACAATGTCTCTCACTGTCTGTGGTGAGAGGTGTAAAAGAACCATTGCTGATTTTCATCAAGAGTAGCTGCCTGCATCACCATCAGCATGTTTCTGCCTTCCGATGGCCTTGCAAGCTATCCAGGGTGCCCTCGCCCAGAGTCTCCTGAGATGGGTGCCAGCCAGCCTCGCCATTTAATTAGGATTACGTGTTTCATAAAATGAATGAATGAATGAATCGATGAAAATAACAATAAGTGAAAATAAATTCGGTTTAAAAAGTTTGAGTTTAAAGATTAGCAGCCAGGTTATATTAGGCTACGTTTTTTAAAAAATTGCCAAATGCATCAGTGTTGTCCAACTTTTAATATGCTTTTCTTTTCACTAAAAATACAGAAAAATAGGTAAAGTGCAGTGGTATCTCACCTTACGATAGTCCTAGCAAACAAAAAATCCCGGTTACGAAAAAAAATTTCCAAAATGTTTTGTCTCCGTATACGAAGAAAGTTCTCCATACGAAACGCACCAAACGCGCCATTCAAACATTAAAACGCACAATTCAAACATTCAAACAATGCACAAGCTGATCTCTCATTGGCTATCTTCCAATATCCCGTCCCATTGGTCTCCCATTGGCTAGGAGGGATGACACAGCTTCCTCCCATTAGCTATCTCACAACATCGCGCCCCTCTGGCCTCCCATTGGCTAGGAGGAATGATGCAGCTCCCTCCGATTGGCTGTTATGGAGCTGCAGCTCCCACAATGCTTTTCGAGTAAAGAACAGAGTTACTGATGTTTCATGAGTTTTCTGAGTGTGCTCATTGCTTTATTTTTTGACTCAGGCTTTTAACCTTCCATAAACATTTGTAAGATTATAACTCTGCTAAGAAGACATGATCAACACACACACACACACACACACACACACACACACACACACACACACACACACACACACACACGTGCATGTGATTTCCGGTGTGAGTGAAAAAAAGAAGCGGGCTTGTGGCATGCGGTTGAGTGATATCGCAAAGGAATATGGCCTAACCCGTCTACCATCGGTAGATATTGAAGCAGAAGGAGGTCTTAAAAGGTATAGTTTTATAAATTTTAAATGGCTTAGGAGGTAGTATTGGGGGCCTATGAACGAATCACACGTTTTACATGTAAAATGCGGTTCAATTTACGAAAAATCCAGGTTAAGAAAAAGGCTCTGGAATAGATTAATTTCAAAAGGTGAGGTACCACTGTACTTAAAAGGGTTTTTTTGCATTTATTGGGAGGTCACATAGTTATTTTGACCCAACTATTTATATAGTGTTATAGCATTTATTTCCTGGTAACTCTTGTATGTCCCTTTATGGCCCTGAAAGATATAGTGACCTTTTTACCTTGAGATCCAGTAATTATCCCCAGTGGATAGTTTATGGATTGATGTGGTGTAACAGTTTAATATAAAGTTAAGAGAGGACAAAAGGAACATGTATGAGCAGTAAAAAGAAAATTACTTGGCAGGGCACTTAGGGCTACTTATGTTCACACACTTATCCTGCACCCATGGCTTCATTCCTAAGAGAAAAAAAAAAAAAACACTTAATAATAATAATCATTTTAACTGTGATTTATCATCATTGTCACCATCAATCATCATCATCATTATTAGTGTGTGTGTGTGTGTGTGTGTGTGTGTGTGCGTGTGTGTGAGATCTCACCATTGCAAGCGATGTTATAGTTTGTACAGCAATCACCGGCACTCATACAGTCAGGCGAGCAGTGACACTTACTACCAGAAACACGTTTTTCCCCACAACGCAACGGTGTACACTCCCAGCTCTCGACTACACACACACACACACACACACACACACACACACACACACACACACACGCGCGCGCGCATGCAGAGAGAGTTCTTGCTTTTAACAATGCCTTAACATATTGAAACAAATACATCTTCTAACTGTATTAATTTAAAAAGTTTGAAAGTCATGAAGTATTTGTTATTTAATATGAACCATAATTATCACTCAGTTTATGAAGCAGTTTATGTGGTCATCATTTACCCGGCTGGCGACAGATATCCGTAAAATCATAACAGCAGCTGTTACTCTCCAGGCACTGCGTATCACACCGACAGCCTGGACTCTCATTGTCGTAGGGTACATAACATCGGTTCCGACATGAATCAGGCACTGAGAGACAGAGAAAGAGAGATTATTTCGAGTTTATACATTCATTCTCTGAACCATTTAATCCTAATTAGGGTCATGGGGAGGCTGGCGCCCATCTCAGCCAATGGCAAAGTACACTCTGGACAGCTCAAAAGGCCATCGCAGGGTGGAAACATGCTGATGGCTATGCAGCTCCTCTTGTCGAAAGTCAGACATGGTTCATTTACAGCCTCTCACCATAGACAGTGAGAGACATGGTCGGCCTTTAATAACCCAGTCGGCTGCACTGGGGACAACCTGCCGATTGTGGGCCTTGAACCCCCATCCTTGGGATCAGTGATGCAGCACCTTACCGCAAGACTATCACTGCCCGCCACGTTTATACACGGTTATATAATACATAGTAATATTTATGAGCGCTTATAATGTTATTGACTTGAGAGAAAGGAAGAGAGAGAGAGAGAGAGAGAGAGAGAGAGAGATAGAGAGACCATATGTGTGAGATAGAGACATAGAGAAGAGTGTACTAGAACATATGTAATCAACGTGGATTGATGTGCATGTGTAATAGATAACAGCACATTGTTATTGATTGACAAGAGTGTTATGACACCGACAGCTGATCAGCACGTGCACACACAGCCCGTGTATAAAACAGAAAAAGTAACTCTCTCAGCCGTGAGGGCAGAGTACACCCCGGATGGCTCGCCAGGCCATCACAGGAACATACAGCTACTCCTGAAGAAAGAAAGCAATGATTCTTTTACATGAACCTCTCAGCACTGACAGGGAGAGACATGGTTGGCCTTTGATAACCCAGCCAGTGCACTGGAGGGACAGAAGTGGCAAGCACCTACAGTGGGGTTTGAATCTCCAACCTTAGGATCGGCAATCCGACATCTTACCACCGGGCCACCACTGCCCTCTTCTTCATTAATACTTATCTTATTCCAGTTTTCTGTGACCCTCGTAGGATTGATCAGTTCAGCATTGAATGAAAGAAAGAAAGAAATTTAATTTATTAATGTTGAATATTTTTATCTCTGAAGTAGAAAAGACTTACACTTGTTCTTGCACTCTTGCAGCTGAAGTCCAAGCCCTAGACCCAGTCCCAAGATGATGGTCACAATAAATACAGCTAAAGTGCCAATCTGGACACACACACACACACACACACACACGCATGTAAACAGTGCACACACACACACACACACTCAGGATCTGTAGAACAACACTTGGAGTGTTTTAGAAAATTATTGAAGACAACACTACTCTGAAACAATCTAAGGAATATTTAAAAATTTTTATTTTCTTGTCAGGTTGATGTCACATTTCGGCACTTCGTTAAACCCAGAGGAAGTGGGCACACACCCATAGAAACAGTGAGCACATACACCGGAGCAGTGGGCAGACATATTGCGGTTACCGGAGGGCAGTTGGGTTTTGATGTCTTGTTCAAGGACGCTTCATCCATTAAGGGAATCGGGGGGGAAGGGAAGCCCCCCCACCCATCACACTAATCGCCGTTACATATTTTTCCTGCTGGTCCCAAAGCCGATTTGCCAACCATTAAATCATTGCTGCACAGAGATCACAACCAACACATCTGACTGAATGCCACAACAATCCGTAACTGGAAGTCCATGTGAGCTAATTGGCCGAGCTCTCACAAGGAGGAAGAGATGGCATACACTTATTTCCATGTCACTTCAGTGATTAACAGCCAATCGTGTCCATCTGTGGATCATTCTTACGAGGGGCAGATAGTGCTGTCAGGCTGCCTCCAAATACACATGTACCGCAGTTTGAAAAGAGCCGGGTGGCTAGCATTGCATATCACGGAAGGGACATGTGTATGCTTTCACCCCCCTGGTGGTTGGTGGTCATGTGACAGGGAAGGTAATACCTAATATGTGGGAACTGGATATGACTCAATTAGTGAGGGAATGGGGAAAAAAATCCCAAAATATAAAGGTTATTAAAAGATACAATGGCGCTTCAAAACTGGGAACAAATATATGTGTAATTATCTACTGAAGGTAAGGTGGATATCGCTGAATAGTCCTGAGACAAAATGCTGAGGGTAGGATGATTTAGCCAATTCAAAATTGATTCTGAGAAAGGAACGACATTTGGAATGAAATCTTTTTAATGGCCAAGAAATAGACCCAAACATATATTATTATTACTGTATTATTGGAGGGGAACCGAAGTTTAATCTTCAGTACGACTTAATGCTGGTGGATGGAGAACAGCACACTGTATCCGTTCTTCTCAAGCTGGAAGCTCCTTTACCTTTCTTTCTTTCTTCCTTTCGGCTTTTTCCCTTTCTCGGGAGTCACCACAGTGAATCATCTGATTCGCACATTTGATTTGGAAGCGGTTTTTACGTTGGAAGCCCTTCCTGTCACAACCCTTTAGCAAGGGACAGAAACACAATGACAGCTTTGCAGCTACTCTTTACGAAAGTCAGCAATGATTCTTTTACATGCCTCACACCATAGACATATGAGACATGGCCCGCCTTTGATAACCCTGTTAGCTGCATTGGGGGGACAGTGACAACCTTGTGGGGACTCAAACCCCCAACCTTAGGATCAACGATCCTGCGCCTTATCCACTAGAATACCACTGCTATTTACTTCTGCTAGCAAACCGGTTTCTTCAGTCTACATGAAAAGCAACAAAGTATAAAATTTGAGTACTTAATAATAATAATAACTATTTTTATTTTTTAAGAATTTGGATGCTTTTCCACTAAACATAATTTTGTTGGACTTCAGGAACAGGCCTTTAGCTAACCAGCTAGCTCCGTGCTAACCAGCTAGCTTTGTGCTAACCAGCTAGCTCCGTGCTAACCAGCTAGCTCCGTGCTAACCAGCTAGGTCCGTGCTAACCAACTAGCTCTGTGCTAACCAGCTAGCTTTGTGCTAACCAGGCTCTTCTTTAAGGTATTTTATGGTAAACATATATGTATCTAAATTTTAATGCAATAATAAGAGTGATATATTACTTATAAATCCAAAGTTAAGAATAAAAATCCACTTTTCTCTCCCTTTTATCATGTATGAATAATTACACCCCCCACCACCCCCAGGCTGAAACCACACGAGGCTCTGACCTCCTACACATGTGGCTGTAGGATAATTAGTAAATATAAACTAAATATAGGGAGAAAAATCACTTGTATGTTGCTCTCCAGAAGAAAATGCTGTCTGGTCTGTGTGTGTGTTTGTGTGGTAGGGGGATTAAGGCAGGTGCACCTTGTTAAAAGAAATTCCCTGAAAACTATCTGAATATCAATAGCAAATAAATCATGTAAGTGTTTATGGACTCGGTATCTGTATGATGAACTCTGAACTAAACCCTGTCTATCGTGAACTATGAACTTTGTACGTCTTTCCTGACAGCTTATTATAAACTTTTATAAGGACTAGTTTGAAATAATATTTCTGGATTTTAATAAATTTAAGTCACAAACAAGAGTTATTTCATTAAAGGGCCAGAAAATTATTGATATATATTATATCTGTACACATTAATTATGCATAATAATAGTAGGTAGTTTATTGGATTTTTTTTACACCCGAGCCTAGCAGCTCATCAGACCGGTGCTTATTCCCAGTTCCCGCAGCATGACGTTCCCTCTCAGTCCAACTCCTCCTGGATGGGACGCTAGTCCATCGCAGGTTACCATCCCAGTATATTTTATTGGTACCGATTTATACTGCTGGGTAGACAGAAGCACACTTGTGGTTAAGACCTTGCCTAGGGGTCTTAGCACAGTGGGGGGGGTCTAACTGGGATTTGAACACCCAACCTCCTGATCATGAGCCCAGCACCCTTACTATGACGCCAAGGGCCATGCAATAATAGTATCACATAATAATAGTGTGGTAGCATAATTAAAAGGTCAACACATATTTATTCATTTTCGAAACCACTTAATGCTAATTCGGGTCACTTTGGAGCTGGCACCCATCTCAGCTGACTCTGCCCGCAGGCATGCAACACCCTAAACAGCTAGTCAGATCATTGCAGGGCCAACACATGTGCAGCCATTCACACTCACATCGAGAGCTAATTTAAAACAGATAGTTAGCCTACTGTACACATATTTGGACTGTGGAAGGAAACTGACGTACCCAGAGGAAACCCACACAAGCACAGGGGGTACATGCAAACTCCACACAGAACCACCCGAGCTGGGACTCGAACCCAGGACCTACTTGTGTGAGGTGCACTGCGCATTCATTAATATTCTGAACCGCTTAACTCTAATTAGGCATGTAGAGAGGCTGGTGCCCACCTCAGCCCAACTCTGGGTGTTGGCAGAGTATTCTCTGGAAAGCTCACCAGGCCATTGTAGGGCAGAAACACGTTGACGGCAATGCAGTCTACTCTATGAATGACAGCGATGGTTCTTGTACATGTATCACCACAGACAGTGAGAGACATGACTAGCCTTTCATAACCCAGTGAGCTGTACTGTGAGGGACAGCAGTGGCAAGCCGGTAATAGTGAGGCTTGAAACCCTGGCCTTAGGATCAGTAATCCAACATCCTACCACCGGGCCACCACTGCTCCTATAAAGCTATAATACCGGTATATAAGATAATTGTACATCAGACAAAAAAGTGTCGTCATAGAATTTTATGTTCCTCAGTCACTTGACTTGGGTTCTGAAAGCGGGTTCTTCTCTTTGTGTGGTACCAAATTGTACATAACCACAAATTGGATGAGATGGCGTTACACCACAAATTGTCATTTAGCCGTCAGAGTATGATCACATCTCTTATATAACAAGGTACCACATCCTCATTACTTAATAATAATAATAATAATAATAATAATAATGCAGCTTTTAACGTTCTTGAGTCTTTATTAGTGGTGCGGTTACCGTTTTCTCACTGAGACCAGTTTCCAGCTATCAGAACGCGACAAGTAAAACAAAATAAACACTCAAAATTTATTTCCACTGAATTCAATGTGAACTTTACTCATAATGTATCCATCTTATATAAAGTTTTTTAAATTTGTGTGGTGTCTACTTACAATAATGTATTTCCTCCTGCTTTTCAGAGTTTTCATTTTCATGCTGGTGCGCAGGACGAATCGTTGGAGAGCAGTCTGTGAAAGACGATAATAAACAATAAATATGTGAGAAGCGAGCAGGCCATGAACTCTGGAGCTTTTAAAGTGGTGTGTGTGTGTGTGTGTGTGTGTGTGGGGGGGGGGGGGGGTGTTACATTTATTAATGATCAACACGTGTAAGCAACAGAGTATTTTTATGAATTGACCAGACTTTGGCAGCGCCTCACTTCTCAGAGGATTGTAGGAGGTTTAAGACCAGGTTTTAAGGTTCCATTTAAAATTAGGTTTAGGTCCAGGTTGGGGTTTAGCTTTTAATTCTGAGAGTTATGGTTAGGGGAACGGCAATATCAATAAATTTCCCCAAATATTATAAGAGGAAGATAATCTGTGTATGTGTGTGTGTGTGTGTGTGTGTGTGTGTGTGTGTTTCTGGCTTTATTGGGACATGTCCTCCTTGTGGGGACAAAACACGAGTCCTCATAATATAATTTTAGGTTTAGGCTGTCTGTGTCAAGGTAAGTCTATGGTAAATTAATGTAGAGTACGACTACTGTGTGTGGTCTACTGCACTCATAGACACAAATGTGTGTGTGTCTGGGTGGGGTGGGGGGGTGATGGGGGGGTGGGGTGGGGGGGGGGCGTATAGGGATATATTCTTGTTATGTTAACAAAACACAAGTCCCCATAATGTAATGTTTGGCTGAGGTTAGTGTCGCCAAGAAGTGTGTGTGTGTGTGTGTGTGTGTGTGTGTGTGTGTGTGTGTGTGTGTGTGTGTTATTTATTTGTTCTTCAAACATTAACTTCAGGTCATATACGAAGTACATTAATGATGTTCCCATACTGTGTAGATTACATATTACGTACACATTATTGTTTATATTGTTATTATATTGATTATAATGTTAACAGTGACCGTCACTCAAGCAACGTGTGGTTTGGGCCCTGCGAGATAGAAAGGTTTTCTCTCATTATTTTTGTATTGGATTGTTGTTCCTCGCCGGTTTGAGATGACTTGTGCTTTTTGATCAAGCGTGTTAATTATCATGCTGGAAGTCGCTGTTACGCAACGGATCCATTGTGGCCATAAAGTGACACAAACACGCACACACACACACACACACACACACACACACACACACACACACACACACACACTGTCAGCAATAATATTCAGATAGACTGTACTATTCGCCAGAATATCGGCTGGTGTTATCGGTCACGTTGTATGCCGAGAAATATTATTCTCTCAATTACACCCCATAATTGCATGGTGCAGGCTGACTGATCCAAAAGTCGGGTTCTCAAGCTCCACCGTCACCAAGTTGTCACAGCTGTGCATTTCCTCCTCCCCAGTGCAGCTGACTGGGTTATCAAAAGCCACTCAAGTCTCATTGTCAATGGTCAGTGTGTTTCTGCCCCATGATGGCCTGGCAAACTGTTGCCCTCGCCCAGAGTCGGCTGAGATAGGCAACACCCTTCCAGTGATCCTAATTAGTATTAAGCAGGCCCGACAATGAATGAATGAATGAATGAATGAGTAATTTATTATATTTTTAATTACTTCACTCTCTTCCGCTTGTTGTGGGGTCAGGTCATGTAGGTTGCAGCATAAGCAGTGATGTTCAGATATCCCTGTCCACAGCCACTTTCTCCAGCTCTCACGGGTGGATGCCAAGATGCTTCCAGACCAGCTGAGAGACGTAGTTCCTGAAGTGTGCTCTGGGGGTCTTTCCCAGT
>CM045742.1:40262500-40272500 GCA_024760905.1 Plotosus lineatus | reverse complement strand
TGACTGGAAAGGTCAGGAATGCTGCTGTCCAGGATGACCGATGATCAACCACACATTCGTAAACTCGATCTAGGCCGAATTCTGAAGGCACGAGACCAGACAAATAGGAAGGGCGTTTGAGAGTTCAGAGTGCCACCGATTAATTTTGACTGCACAGACGATACCACACTGATCGACTGGTCGATGGTGCGAGTGACTGAGCCACCTGTCACAATGAGTATCCGCGACGATGACCTCCGAGAATTCATACGAGAACCAACTACGCCCGTCGGCACATTCGACAGATACCCATGCCACACACAGGCTGTGGAGGGGGCATCAAGGTGGTGACTGAGGCATCACAGTCTGTATGTAGCGACAATCAACGTGACGGCTTTATCCGTACAAGACTGGAGTTGAGGGCAAAAATGCCAGTTTTTGATACAAAATGAGACTTCAATATGTGACAGTGATATCGACACATCTGAATATGTGTGGCTTTTTTGAGACAATATATGTTAACACTGTGTCAAACTGCCTAAAATATATGTTTTTGATAATATAGAAGCAAATTGGATCACGATATCAGAATTAAACATTTTCAGTAAAGATGCCCAAATATGGTAATTTTCATCGCTCTAAGATATCAACTTATCAATATGAACTTTTAAAACCTTTTAGATGACACCTCTCCACATCTTTTTATTGCTATTCCAAGTAAAAATAATCAAAAATTTAGTTTTTTACAATTTTCACTCCACCCTACTGTGCGTGTGTTTGTTTCTGTATAAGTCTGATGATATATATATATATATATATATATATATATATATATATATTTATTTATTTATTTATTTATACTAGTATATATAATAGTTTATTTAATAATAGAATAGAATACAATCTACAGTGTCCGGTTATTCAGACTGTTTGATCTATTATCACGTCATCTTCTCTCATTTGGATTATAATGCATTAATATAAGGCCTGCTATCTCTTTATATGTTTGCACAGGACTATTAGTTATCAGAGGAAGTCAGAAAAGAGGTCTGGAAGGCCCTGTTTTAAATTCATTTACTTCGTGAAAAGCACAACCCCACGCCTGAGGGAAAGATTCCATGAAATGTTTCGGTGAGATAAACTTCAAGGTCACATTATCAATGGAGCCAAAAGCAGACTGGACTCCATACAAGTCATGAATTATTAAAGTACACCCGGAGCAATGGCAATACGGATTACATTTTATTTCTGTCTGCTTGGTTCCTTTTGGCATCGATAAAGAATGAAATTAAAAGCATGTCATACAGACGTGGACCTCGTACTCTGATTTTCAAAGCTAAATCTAATGGAGCCGGATGTTTTATAGGGTGTGGATGTGGGGAACTGGGACACACTTTGTGTAGGGAAGAGGCTGTTACCGCTTCATTATAAGGATTTTTTGTTGTTGTTTTTGTTGTTTTTTTCTTTGTTTTTTTTTTTGCAAAGTATATTTCTCTGAATTGAAGCTGGTGCTGGTCTGTAAGGAAAAGGCAGTTATTACTTCTGGAGTTGAGCTGCAGTCGTTTTATAGCTTAAGTTATAATCAGTTATAATGTTTATACTGTAATGCGTCACGTATTCGGTAACTATTAGGCTGTATGTTATCAAAGGTAACTGATAATGTACAGCACGTGTACAGATTACAACTGATCTGAGCCAAGATACAACACAGGATGTTTTTTTTTAATGATTTAATTACAAACACAGCCATTGTGAACAGTATATATATATATATATATATATTTTTTTTTTGATTTCAGAAAAACGAGACGGTGTTATATATTTATTCTTGGTAATGCTAGCATTTGTTTATTACGTATATTAATTAATGTTATAATTAATTAATAAATGCAGCCATGAGGCGGGGGGTGGGGCACTAACCAGTGTCCCTCCCCCTTATGCCGGTCCCAAGCCCGGAGAAATGCAGAGGGTTGTGTTAGGAAGGGCATCCGACGTAAAACCAATGCAAAACTTTTATGATGCAAATCAAAAGTATTACCCCCATACCGGATCGGTCGAGGCCCGGGTTAACAACGACCGGCATCAGTGCTGTCAATCAACAGGGTGCTGATGGAAATTGGACGACTGTTGGTCGAAGATGTCGAAGAAGGAGAGGCGGGAGGCGTGTCCATAGACAGAGAGAGAAGAGGAAAGGCATGAGTCTAGGACTGAAAGTAGGGACTTTGAATGTTGGAACTATGACAGAAAACGGTAGAGAGCTGGCTGACATGATGCAGAGGAGGAAGGTGGACATACTGTGTGTTCAGGAGACCAGATGGAACGGTAGCAAAGCTAAAAGCTTAGGAGCAGGGTTTAAGCTGTTTTAGCATGGTGTGGATGGAAGAGAAATGGAGAAGGAGTCATCTTGAAGGAGGGGTTTGTCGGGAATGTTCTAGAATGAAAAGAGTGTCAGACAGAGTGATTAGTCTCAAGTTAGAAATTGAAGGTGTGATGCTCAATGTTGTTAGTGCTTATGCCCCACAGGCAGGATGTGAGCTAGAAGTCGAGGTTCTGGAGTGAGTTAGATGAAGTGATGCAGAGTACCCCCAGAGGTGAAAGAGTGGTCATTGGTGCAGACTTCAATGGACATGTTGGTGCAGGCAACAGAGGGGACGAGGTATGTGATGGGCAGGTTTGGGATCCAGGACAGGAACACAGAAGGACAGATGTTGATTGATTTTGCAAAAAGGATGGAAATGGCTGTGGTGAATACTTTCTTCAAGAAGAAACAGGAGCATAGGGTAACTTATAAAAGCAAAGGTAGGAGCACACAGGTAGACTACATCTTGTGTAGGCGATGTAATTTGAAGGAAGTCAGTGACTGCAAAGTAGTAGTGGTTGAGAGTGTTGCTAAACAGCATAGGATGTTGGTATGCAGGATGATGCTGATGGTGAGGAAGGTGAAGAAGGCCAAGGCAGAGCAGAAGACAAGTGGTAGAAGTTGAAAAAGGAAGAGTGTCGGGTTGTCTTCAAGGAGGAGTTGAAACGGGCTTTGGGTGGCCAGGAAGTGCTTGCAGATGACACAGGTAGGAGAGTACTTGGTGTGTCTTCTGGAAGGAAAGTAGATAAGGAGACTTGGTGGTGGAATGAGTAAGTGCAGGAGTGTGTACAAAGGAAGAGGTTAGCTAAGAAGAAGTGGGACATTGAGAGGACTGAAGAGAGTAAACAGGAGTACAGGGAGACACAGTGTAAGGCGAAAGTAGCAGTGGCTAAGGCCAAACAGAGGGCATATAATGACTCGTATGATAGGTTGGATACTAAGGAGGGAGAAAATGATCTATACATGTTGGCACAGCAGAGCGATAGAAATGGGAAGGACGTGCAGCAAGTTAGATTGATAAAGGACAGAGAGGGAAATGTATTGACTGATGACGGAAGTGTGCTGGGAAGATGGAAAGAGTACTTTGAAGAGCTGATGAATGAGGAAAATGAGAGAGAAAAAAGAGTAGAAGAGGTGACCATTGAGGAGCAGGATGTAGCAAAGATTAGTAATGGTGAAGTGAGGAGGGCATTGAAGAGGATGAAGAATGGAAAGGCAGTTGGTCCTGATGATATACCTGTAGAGGTATGGAAGTGTCTAGGAGAGGTAGCAGTAGATTTTCTGACAAGAACTTTCAACAAAGTCCTAGAGAGTGAGCAGATGCCGGAGGTGTGGAGGATAAGTATGCTGGTGCCCATTTTTAAGAACAAGGGAGACGTGCAGAGTTGCAGCAACTACAGAGGGATAAAGTTGATGAGCCATACGATGAAGTTATGGGAAAGAATAGTGGAAGCTCGACTAAGGGCAGAGGTCAGCATTTGTGAACAACAGTTTGGTTTCATGCCAAGAAAGAGCACCACAGACACAATGTTTGCTTTCAGGATGTTAATAGAGAAGTACAGAGAAGGTCAGAGGGAACTTCATTGTGCCTTTGTGGATCTGGAAAAAGCATATGACAGGGTGCCAAGAGAAGAACTGTGGTATTGCATGAGGAAGTCTGGAGTGGTAGAGAAGTATGTTAGAGTGGTGCAGGACATATATGAGAGATGTAAGACAGTGGTGAGGTGTGCTGTCGGCGTGACCGACGAATTCAAGGTGGAGGTGGGACCGCATCAAGGGTCAGCTCTGAGCCCCTTCTTGTTTTCTATGGTGATGGACAGGCTGACAGACGAGGTTCGGCAAGAATCTCCATGGACTATAATGTTTACAGATGACATTGTGTTCTGTAGTGAGAGCAGAGAACAAGTGGAGGAAAATCTAGAGAGGTGGAGATATGCCCTGGAAAGGAGAGGAATGAAGGTTAGCCTCAGAAAATCAGAATACATGTGTGTGAATAAGAAGGACTCAGGAGGAATGGTGATGTTACAGGGAGCAGAGATAACGAAGGTGGAGGATTTTAAATATTTAGGCCCAACAATCCAGAGCAATAGAAAAGAGGTGAAGAAGCATGTGCAGGCAGGCTGGAATGGTTGGAGAAAAGTGTCTGGTGTGATAGGAGAGTGTCTGAGGGAGGCGCTGAGGAAAAGGCAGGAGGCAGACCTGGAGGTAGCAGAGATGAAAATGCTGAGGTTCTCCCTGGGAGTAACGAGGATGGATAGGATCAGAAATGAGTACATCAGAGGGACAGCCCATGTAGGATGTTTTGGAGACAAAGTCAGAGAGGCTAGATTGAGATGGTTTAGACATGTACAGAGGAGGGATAGTGAGCATATTGGCAGTAGGATGCTGAGGTTGGAATTACCAGGCAGAAGGCCCAGAGGAAGACCAAAGAGGAGATTTATGGATGTGGTGAAGGAAGACATGAAGGTCGTTGGAGTCAGAGAAGAAGATGCAGAGGACAGGGTGAGATGGAGGCGGATGATTTGCTATGGCGACCCCTGAAGGGAGCAGCCGAAAGGAAAAGAAGAAGAATTAATGTATCTGGCAGTTAATATCAGTGACTCACTGTTTTTATAAAGCACACGTCTAGCACACAGCCATAATATTAATTCTGTACAGTGGACGTGTATAACACGTGTAGGGGACTCAGCCTGTAAACGGATGCAGTTGGTGACTTTATATATAGTAAGTTCTTTTGTATGCGGAGTATATAACACTACGTATTAAATTATTATCTCAATGTAAATGATCTGAAAGGGAAATTCATGAAGGCAACAGATTCTGAATCGGTAGCACTGATCCTTCTGTAGATATCATATACAGTACTACGATATAGGACATGAGTAACTGACAGGACCAACCCCGCCACTGCCATGTTCAAGGCGTGATGAAGCACATTATGCAGCATAAAGATTAGATTTTTAAGAACAGGAAAGTTATTATTATTATTATTCATTCATTCATTTTTCGAAACATTCATCATCGTTCATTTTCTGTAACCGCTTAATCCTAATTAGGGTCACAGGGAGGTTGGTGTCCATCTCAGCCGACTCTGTGCAAGGGCAGAGTACCTTCTGGATGACTCACCAGGCCATTTCAGGGCAGAAAAACGCTAATGGTGATGTAGCTCCTCTTGACAAAAAAACAGAAATGGTTCTTTTACACGAACCTCTCACAGTGAGAGGCATGGCTGGCCTTTGATAACCCAGATAGTTGCACTGGTGGGGGACGGCAGTGACAATCGTTGACAGATCAGTAATCCAGCCTCTTCCCACCAGGCCACGATTTTAATTTAGGCTTTGAACTGAGTTCAGGATATAAGACATTTCTGCATATTTTCATACCAGTGATTTTTTTTTTTTTTTTTATCTCAACTTATGTTTTAATCAGCCTGGGTTTATTGTCTGTGGTGGAAGGGTACCATTAAAGAATCCATGTTCTGATGACATAACAACAACAAAAAAACATTAAGAATGTAAAATCATCTTTTTTATATAATGGACAAAAGTAACTGAATTAATTAAATTACATTGTGTATTTGGTGGGCAGTGATGGAACTGTGGTAAGGTGCTGGATGACCATCCTAAGGTTGGGGGTTCAAGCCCCACTCTCAACAGGTTGTCAGTGCTGTCCCCCCAGTGCACTAACTGGGTTATCTATGGCCGGCCATGTCTCTCACTGTCTATGGTGTGAGGTTCATGTAAAAGAACCATTGCTGACTTTCAATAAAAGCTGCAGCATATCCGTCAGGTTGTTTCTGCCCTGCAATGGCCTGGCAAGCTGTCCAGGGTGTACTCTGCCTTTGCCCAGAGTTGGCTGAGATGGGCACCAGCCTCCCTGTGACCTTAATTAGGATGAAGTTTTTCAGAAAATGAATGAATGAATGTATATTTGGCAGAAATTTAAATTGAACATGGGAAATAATTTTTTTTTATAAGTATGATAATATGTCAGGCCCACCAGGGGGTACTGTGTAATGTACATTGTTTTCCCTAATCAGGGGGTCTATGTGTTGTAACTATTACATTATATTAGAGCATCACTGCCCATCAATACAGAGTGTTTAAAAATCATTACTTTCACCCTATAATTAAACATTTTTTTATGATTTGAATGGTTTCATTCATGATGACTCCACCCATTGCACAGGAAAAATATGATGTGAATCACATGCCCTTCATATTAACCATCCCTGTGAAACATTATAATTGTGATACCCAGCACTCATCATGAAACACCAACAATTTTTATCCTTATTTAGCTTTGGTCAAATCCCAATCCCCCTCCCCCCCACCCCCATCCCCTATTAGATCTCCCCTATAATACAGCAGCTACTGACCACTCAAGGCTAGCATGTGTCGGACAGGAAGTGAACCATATCTGTTTTGAACTGCTGCTCATTGGATTTCAAATGAAAAGTGCTCTCCGCCCACTCCTACATCCATGTGCTCACAGACTCCAATAGTTGACTAGTTTTGCTGTGGTGCATAGAAAATAGAATGTCTGCATGATTGCTGGGACATTGTCAGGATTTGAATTAGACTCCCTGGAGGCAGATCTTCAGGACCAGGGTTAGTGACCAGTGTTCTAAAATAACCGTCCCCAACCTTTTTCACTATGGAGCGGTTTCATGTGAAACAATACCTTCACTGACAGGTATAGAAACAACTAAAAGCAAAGTGTGTAAAAATACAGCTCACCATCCCACTGAATTAGACAGATGTTCGCCAAAGACGTTTTTTTTTTATTATTATTCATTTTTGCAAGCTTTTTTTTTTTTTTTTTTTGGAAATACTACATCAGATGACTGAGACAAGTGATTTTTCAAAATAAAAGATCTTTCTTCTTCTTTTCTTCTTTTCCTTTCGGCTGTTCCCTTCAGGGGTCGCCACAGCAAATGATCTGCCTCCATCTCTCCCTATCCTCTGCATCTTCTACTCTTACTCCAACGACCTTCATGTCCGCCTTCACCGCATCCATAAATCTTCTCTTTGGTCTTCCTCTGGGCCTTTTGCCTGGTAGTTCCAACCTCAGCATCCTACGACCAATATACTCACTATCCCTCCTCTGCACATGTCCAAACCATCTCAATCGAGCCTCTCTGACTTTGTCTCCAAAACATCTAACATGTGCTGTCCCTCTGATGTACTCATTTCTGATCCTATCCATCCTCGTTACTCCCAAAGAGAACCTCAACATTTTCATCTCTGCTACCTCCAACTCTGACTCCTGTCTTTTCCCCAGGGCCACTGTCTCTAAACCATACAACATTGATTAATAAAATATTTTTTTTTGTATTCAGCTTTTTTGAGGGACCAGTACCAAATGACCCGCGGAGTCCGTGGCCCGGTGGTTGGGGAGCTCAGTTCTCAAAGGTTTTTGGGAGACAAGAAGGTAATGCTTATACTCCACAGCTAACCTTCCCCTCAGTCTTTGCTTTTCAGTAAATATGAATTGAAATATATTTACTAAAACTGAGAAATGCATTTTTATCTTTGGATACTTAATATCTGTGCATGAAGAAGTCATTCCATTCATTCCATTTATTGCTATGGTATAATTCTGAATGGATATGTAGTATCACATTAGGTAGGTGGATTGTTGTGACCCAGAAATCCGTTCCATTCAGACAGCATACCAAGTTTCAACAAAGACGGTGGGGCCAGATGTTGAAAAAGGGGAATGCTTCATTTTTTATTTTCAAAAATTGTGATTCACCGCACAGTCAGCTGATAGGAACACTACTCGTTTAATAATAGGTAAACATGATAATTCCACAAATACATTATTATTTACGAATATTTACTAGTAATGTAAACTGTAAAAAACAGGTATATGGCGAATGTCTTTTGTGGAGAGTCATCTGTAGGATAATGTTATGTTGTGATCACGATCATCACAGTAAATCTGGAGCAATAAATTCTACATTAAATCTCTACATATGCAAGCGAACATGCTAATAAACAGTTAACTTACACACACACACACACACACACACACACACACACACACACACACACACACACACACACACAGTTACACCATGTCTTTTATGGTCTATATCAGATATGTTTAGTGAGTGATAACTTCGGACTGTATGGCACAGCATTCCATCGTTATTTTGTTTGAAAGGAGCAATAAATATGAGAAAGTGTATAAAAACTGTCCACCTATTTGGTGAGAGGTGATGTGGTGTTCAGTGATGCGGCGTCACAAGTTAAACATTTTCCTCAAAACTGTGCAGATAGGTTTTTAGTGACAGTGTGCTTGTATATGGCAAGTTGATGGAGCGGTAGAAATGAAGTCCCGTCAGCAATTCCACATCACGTACGCGAGCCGTGTGAGTGCGCAGGATCTCCTCCACCCAGCGAGATGGCTCCTCCAAAATCTGAGAAATAAATATACAAGAACGAGCGCAAATTAAGTAAATTATTTGTTTTAGAAAATACCCATTGGCTGAAATTTTTAGGCAGGGTTACAGTCAATGAAAGAGAAAATGGAGGCAAACTCCAGTTCAACTCAAATTGAAAAGATTTAATAGACGTTTACAGGGATCCCTCACTTTCCATGGTTAACTGGGACCGAGATCCCCACGCGACCACCGAAATCCACAAAGTAGGATCACCCACCCCACAACTGACGTATATGTACATGTATATGTGTATATAATATCAATAAATACATATTCAACGCAGGGGGCAGAGATAAGGACGGTGGAGGATTTTAAGTACTTAGGCTCAACAATCCAGAGAAGTGGAGAGTGTGGAAAAGAGGTGAAGAAGCGTGTGCAGGCAGGTTGGAATGGTTGGAGAAAAGTGTCCGGTGTGATGTGTGATAGGACAGTATCGGCAAGAATGAAAGGAAAAGTGTACAAGATGGTGATGAGGCCAGCAATGTTGTATGGTTTAGAAACTCTGGGGGAAAAGACAGGAGGCGGGGCTGGAGGTAGCAGAGATGAAAATGTTGCGGTTCTCTTTGGGACTAACGAGGATGGATAGGATCAGGAATGAATACATCAGAGGGACAGCACATGTTAGATGTTTTGGAGACAAAGTCAGAGAGGCTAGATTGAGATGGTTTGGACATGTACAGAGGAGGGATAGTGAGTATATTGGTAGTAGGATGCTGAGGTTGGAACTACCAGGCAGAAGGCCTAGAGGAAGACCAAAGAGAAGATTTATGGATGTGGTGAAGGAGGACATGAAGGTCGTTGGAGTAAGAGTAGAAGATGCAGAGGATAGGGAGAGATGGAGGCAGATCATTTGCTGTGGTGACCCCTGAAGGGAACAGCCGAAAAGAAAAGAAGAAGAAGACATATTCAACGCTATAAATTTTTATAATAACAATTAAACATTCAAAAATAATCCATGAGATGTAAATAAAATATAAATACACACACATACAGACGTGCATGCACGCACTCAGATGCGCACTTCACAACAGTGTAAGTAGTTTTGATGGGAGGTTTTGGGTTGTTTTTTGTTTTGTGTTTGTTCAGGTTTTTTTTTTTTTTGTATAATTTGCCTTGTTTTTGTAGCATTTTCCTTAACATTTTCCCCTCTTCTTCCTTAATTTCCTTATTTTTTTAATTCGATGAATATTAAAAAAAAAAGAAAAAAACAA
>CM045742.1:40250000-40260000 GCA_024760905.1 Plotosus lineatus | reverse complement strand
TCTTGCTAGGAGGCAAATATGTCAACCACTACACCACTGTGCTGCCTCTGATCTGCACATGGAGGTAAAATAAGAGCAATATGAATGTCACATGATCACAGTCTACCTGAACTTATACACAATTTTATTCTACTACCATATTTTCTAGACTACAAATTGTACTTTTTTTTATACTTCGGCTGAATGTGCGACTTATACTCCAGAGATTCCACTTATATGTGAAATTATTACATATAATTCTGTTTGTCATAATAATAACTAACATAATTTCAAATATTTGTTATTTTTACTTTCACAACCACAAGAGGGCACTCTAGGCTTGGGAACTAGTACCTGCTCATCCTGTACCATTGAAGAAATGTCCCCAAAAAGAACATCTTATTGTGTAGATTACAAGCTGCAGTTAGTGAAGTATGCAGCAGAAAGAAAGTTTGGCGTGAATGAGAATTTTGTTGAGGGGACGGGAGAAAAGCGGAGATTATTATTACTGCAATGAAGAAAAACAAAAAAAGCTAATCGCGAGCTACAAGCTAGATGGCCACAGCTAGAGGAACAAGCTCGTACATCAGTGCTTGAGCAACGTGCCTCAGGAAGAGGCTTGAAAACGGTGCAGTTGCATCTCCATGTCCAGGTAGTTGTCAAGGAGATCAATATAAATGACTTTGCGTGAGGTCCTTCTTGGTGTTACCGCTTCATGCAACACAGCCGCCTCTCTATCAGAGCGAGGACCACAACGTCACAAAAACTGACAGCAGCTTTCCAAACCAAGGTTGACAGTTTCCGTGAGTTTGCGACGAAAGTCCAGTGCAACTTATATATGTTTTTGTCTTCTTTATTATGCATTTTTGCCCAATGAGACTTGTACTCTGGAGTGACGTATAGTCCAGAAAATATGGTACTTAAATTTAAGAGTAAAAGACACACTCACTTTTAAAGGCCGGGTACACAGGAACCGTGTTCGTGATTAGTGAAGCATGGTATCTGGATTCAGAACTGATGGCTAAACCTGTGAAGAAACAACAAACAAGAGCCACTTAATTGAAACTCTCTGGGGTCGAAGCGCACGAAGCTCCCAACTGTGGACAGTGTGGTAATACAGCAGAATAATGTTGATGCTCATACAACCTCCTGTACATGCAGTCAGTACATGTACCGCTACAGCTATCCTGAAATAACAGACATTAAGAAAACAGCTTGAGTTCAGCAAGCGTCTAATAGCAATGCTACACATGCTAATGTTAGCATGAGCTGCTAATCAAAACATGTGACGCTCGTGGTCACATGACCAAAATAGTCATCATCATCATCATCGCTATGGATTTTGAATGTAAATATAAACTCTATAGTAATTCAGAGGGCTCGGACTAAAGTTCATTAAACTTGTGAACAATGATACTGATGGCAAGGTAAACATGGCTTGCCTATCAAAATTACGTGATGTCACAAGGCATGTGACTAAAACAGAAAAAAACAAAAAAAACGAGGAGTGTTGCATTATCATTAATAACCATTAGGCATACTCAATGAGACTGGGTGTATTGTCATTCTCAGCACTGTGAGAAATAATTTTATTTATTTTAATGTGGAGGAGGGTGGTTCACAGTGAGAAGTGCGTGGGTTCGAGTGCTGTGCTTTTGGGTACTCCCGCACAGTCCAAAACTATGCTCATTAGGCTGACTGTCTGTTTCTAATTGCCCCTAGGTCTGAGTGTGAATAGTTTTGAGTGTGTGTGTGTGTGTGTGTGTGTGTGTGTGTGTGTGTGTGTGTGTACAGGAGTGAGAGATAGAGAAAGACACTAACATGGCGGATACAGGAATCCACGGACAGTTTCGTGATCCTGGTTGTTGGAGTTGCAGGTCTGTGTATGTTCAGGACTAACCCGGATGTCCGCTCTCACACACTCAGAGTCTGGAAGAGGCGGGGCGGTGCCATCTAGCTGCAGAGATGTACAGGACACGAACAACAAACCACACATTCTGTACAGTGACTAGAGAGAAGCATAATGAGGTCGGCGCTGACATTCAGCATGACCTTTAACCTTTCATATAGATCACAGATATAGTACAGTGGTACCTCACCTTACGAAATTAATCCGTTCCAGAGCATTTTTCGTAACCTGGATTTTTCGTAATTAGAACCGCATTTTACATGTAAAACGCGTGATTCGTTCCAAGGCCCTCAATACTACCCTTTAAAAATGATAAAAGCAGACCTTTTAAGGTACTTACTTTGTGTTGACAATGTCTTCTTAGCAGAGTTATAATCTTACAACTGTTTATGCAAGATTAAAAACCTGAGCCAAAAAATAAAGTTGCACACTTGAAAAACTCATGAACAAGCTGCTGCTCAACAGAGCTGCATCATTCCTACTAGCCAATGGGAGGCCAGCGGGGTGGGATGTTGGGAGATAGCCAACGGGAGGGAGCTGCGTCATCCCTCCTAGCCAATGGGAGGCCAGCTGGGTGGGATGTTGGAAGATAGTCGATGGGAGGGCAGCTCGTGCATTGTTTGAATGTTTGAATGGTACGTTTGGCGCGTTTCATAAAGAGAACTTGTTTCAGAATTTTGGAAAATGTTTTTCGTAACCTGGATTTTTCGTTTGCTGGGACTAGTGTAAGGTGAGGTTCCACTGTACATATGAATATGAATATTGAGTCGATATCAATAATTTTACACGCACACAGTATTCACCTGCATACTCACACCCTGTCTTGGATGGCTTAGATTAAATCCAATAGATTTTCTAAACCTTTTCGTCTATTATACGAGTGTTGCGATGTCTTTCTTTCCAATTTACATTTTCTGTGGCACTGTTAGCAAAACACTCAATGACCAAGCAGCGTTTCCTGTGGGACCTCCAGCTTCCTCCTCCATACCAATTACATGCCCTATAGGCGAACTAGCAGATCCAAATTGCCCCTAAGTGTAAGTGTGTTTATGTGTGTTGGCCTTGTGAAGACCCGCCAAACTGTCCACAGTGCTTCATGCTCTCGCCCAGACTCGGCTAGGTTGGGCACCAGCCTCCCCATGACCCTAATTAGAAAAAAATGGCTTGAAAAATAATTGAATAATTATTTTCTTCATGTTTTTATTGCCCCCGGTACAACTAATTGGGTTTTCAGAGGCCGGCCATGTCTCTCATTGTTTGTGGTGTGAGGCTCTAAAAGAACCAGTGCTGACCTGTGCAGCGTGTTTCTGACCTGCGATGGCCTGGCAAGCTGTCCGGGGTGTACTCTGCCCTTTCCAAGAGTCAGCTGAGTTAGGCGGCAGCCTCCCGGCAACCGTTATCAGATTTAAGCAGTTAAGAAAATGAACGAATGGATGTTTCTATAGCAACCATTTTACCATGTGAGAATATGGGTGGGTTTTTTTTGTCCAGAACTTCTGTTCTGTCCAGATCTCCTAATTAAACTTGGCGGTTATTGCACTTAGGCAGGGTAGGTGTTCCTGTTTTAAGTTGCCTCTAAGTGTGAGTTTGAATGGTTGTATGTGTGTGGCCCTGTGATGGACTGTGATTTGGATCCTTATTAATAAACCAAGAGGCACGGAGAAAATATGAGTGTATATAGAGCCGTACATACAGAACTATGGAAGTATAGAACTGTGGCCATGATTAAATCCTGATCTCATTAAAATAATCTATAATATATAATTATCCAACCATTTTAACACCATCATGCATCATGTGTCACGTGGGGTCCACGATGTGTAAGAGTATAGTCATGTGACTTATACCTGTGTTGTGATGGTGAATGCTGTCCACAGAGGCATGTGCAGATCGTAGCTGTACGCACTGATGTAATCCGATTGCTGCAGCAAGGAGTATGAAGTCTGGAACAAAACAGCTGGACGGCCAAATGGCAGGTGGGTCACATCTACAACAAACACCCAGTAATGTGTGGGTTTAAAATAAACAAATAAATAAATAAAGCAGTGACTGTTCCACTAAATACGCGTGAAACAAACACACACAAATCTTTTTTTGTTTGTTTGTTTTTAATATTACATTCATATTAAGTGATTAATTACTGCAAAATTAATAATCACAACAGTTTTCTAAGCCGCTTAATCCCAATTAGGGTCGCGGGGAGGCTGCCGCCCGTCTCAGCTGATTCTGAACGAGGGCAGGGGTACACCCTGGACAGCTCGTCCGTCCAGCACAGAACCAACATTCACACAACCTTTCACACTCACACGTAGGTGTGTTTTAAAATAGCCAATTCACCTACTGGGCATGTTTTTGGATTGTGGGAGGAAACTGGAGGAAGCAGAGGAAACCCATGTAAGGATGGGGAGAACATGCAGCCTCCAAACAGAACCACCACCCATGCTGAGAACCCAGGCCTTCGTGCTGTGAGGCGGACGTACCAAACTCTACGCCACCAATCGTCAAAATTTAATACAGATATCAAAGAAAACAGTAAATCAGGGCAGTGGTGGCCTGGTGGTAAAAGTGCTGGATCACAGATTCTAAGGTTGTGGGTTCAAGTCCCATTCTCCATGGGTTGTCACCAATGGGCTGCCCCCCTTCCCTGTGCAGCTAACTGTGTTATCAAAGGCCAACCATGTCTCCCACTGTCTATGCTGAGAGGTTCATGTAAAAGAACCATTGCTGACTTTCAATAAGAGGAGTTGCATAGCCGTCAGCATGTTTCTGCCCTGCGATGGCCTGGAGAGCTGTCCAGGGTGTACTCTGCCCTCTCCCGCAGTCGGCTGGGATGGGTATCAGCCTCCCCGTGACCCTAATTAGGATTAAGCGGTTACAGAAAATGAAAAACCACTCAATCATATGTTTATTTTCAAAGCCATTTAATCCTAATTTGGGTCGCAGGGAGGCTGGGGGTCATCTCAGCCAACTTTGAGCGATGGCAGGGTACACCTGGATACCTCAGGAGGCCATCGCAGGGCAACAAACACCAAATCATTTACACTCATTGTGTCACATTTAAGGCCAATTCAGAACAGCCAGTACACCTACTGTGAATATTTCTGGACCGTAGGAGAAAACCAGCATACCCAGAGGAAACCCAAACAATCACGAGGAGAACATGCAAACGCCACATAGAAAATTATCTTAGGAGCTTAAGAAGAGGAAGGTCTTCCACAGGTTTGGTGAAAATTCCTGCATGGGCGTGGTCGGAATCTTGTTCTGATACAACAGCTCAAAACAGCTGGCGATTACAATACTGCTGGGTGGAGGTAGCAGTGACAACGCCGTCCATGACACGTGACTCTGAAGAATAAGTCAAAAGAACGTAGGTCCGAGGTTTATTTCGGATTAAATTGCAGGTGAAGGGGAGCAGCTCTTCTCTTTATCCTGCACCCAGCTCGAGGTAAACTAAACACGTGGTTGTGGGTTTTATGGCGGTGGTGAGCATATTGCAGGGAAATGAGAACGTTTTAGTTCCATTATTTTGTTTCCCGAAGCGAAAATCACGCCCTGATGGATACCAATCCAGAATTTCTCACACAGCAGATAATAATTTAGTTAAAAATAACAGAGGGCTTAACTGTTTAATAAAGCAGCTCCTTCTGCAAAAAATCCACCAGCGTTCTCCTCAATCATGTTCTGTGAAAGATAAAAAGCGTAAAAAACACAGTAAGCAAAGTTTTTTCAGTTTAATTCAGTCGACTGCTAGTCACTAACCATATTACACACGCTGGGGATGAGCAACTGGCAGTGGTGACCAAATATACATATCTATCTGCACCATTTTATATGGAAATGTCAATGGAATACATGTAGTACTGACCATTATTATTAACCAAAACACTTCAAAGTGCAAGATATCTCGATTTATTCTCTACAAATAAGAGTGAAGCAATGTAAACAAGCAAGCCTAAGTGATACCCGTTTACTCATTTGGATTTCGTGATTTGTCTACACAAAAAACATGTGATGTCATTTTTGGGGAACGAAGCACGTGACAAATTGGCACCAGCAAAAGAGTCAAATATGGTGACACGCAAAAGGCGAGTACAGGGATCCCTCACTTTCTGCGGTTAATGGGGACCGAGATCCACCCCTCCCCCCGTGACCACCAGTTTCCGTGAAGTAAGATCGACCGCCACTCCGAATGACGTATACGTACATGTATATGTGTATATAATATCAATAAATACATATTCAACATATAAATGCTTATAATAACAATTAAACCTTCAAAAATATTTATGTAAATAAAATATAAATACACACACCCAGATGTGCACCTCACATAAAAATGTAAGTAGTTTTGTTGGGGGTTTTGGGTTGTTTTTTTTGTTTTTGTTTGTTTAGGGTTTTTTTTTTTTTTTGCATAATTAGCCTTGTTTTGTGGCATTGTTCTTAACTTTTCACTTTTTTTCCCTTAATTTCCTTTTTTTTTTTTTTTTTTTAATTTTTTGATGAAAAATTTTGCACTGAAGCCGCAGAAACTGAAGCATGAAGTAGCGCGTGATCCCTGTATTCAAAACTAAGTCTGTACGGAAAAGAGCAAGAACAACAGAAATGAGGATTGCGATCCCAGATCATACGGTAGAGGTAGCGGGAACTACGTGAAGAATCAGATTTCTGCGTGACGAGTAAATACGTTTAAATTTACAGCATTTAGCAGGCGCTCTTATCCAGCGCGACTTACAGACTACAGAAGTGTTTTTTTTCCTTGAGGGATTAATACAGTGTGTGTGTGTGTGTGTGTGTGTGTGTGTGTGTGTGTGTGTGTGTGTGTGTGTGTGTGTGTGTGTGTGTGTGTGTGTGAGTGGTACTTTGACTTATGAATTTAATCCGTTCCGAAGGCGAGTTCGTAAGCAGAAAAGTTCATTAGATGAAACAATTATTCCCGTCGGAAACAGAAAACCAATTAATCCGTTCCAACCCCCTCCCCAAATTCATATAATCCACCACAAGTACGTATATATTTGAACTAATATATTACAGATAAACATATAAAAACAATAAATATTTCATAATAATACATGTACATTAACATTAATAATAATTAATAATAAATAATAATAAAACAAGAATAAACAATAAGTCAACCAACCCTTCCAATCATTGACTGCGTCGAAGATGTCACATGGACAGGCAGGAGGTAATGGGTAACAGAGGAGGAGGAGGAAGGCGAGGAGAATTTCATGCCTGTACACGCTACGAATGCCAGCGAGGAAAGGCCCGTGGTGAGCTCCCACAAGGCCAGTGTTTATATTTCCAATAATAATTTCAGGGGGTGTTCCTGAGCTCATGCAGTGATTTACAATGTCAATGCAGTGTCACCTAATGTGACATCACCGGTATCCAGTGTGGAATCCCAGTAATGTGTGACATCACAGGTATCCAGTGTGGAATCCCAGTAATGTGTGACATCACAGGTATCCAGTGTGGAATCCCAGTAATGTGTGACATCACCGGTATCCAGTGTGGAATCCCAGTAATGTGTGACATCACGGGTATCCAGTGTGGAATCCCAGTAATGTGTGACATCACAGGTATCCAGTGTGGAATCCCAGCCTTGACCCTTGGGCATGAAGATTGATCGATATTATTGTAATATTTGGAGATATTATATAATGTGCAGATAATGATGAGATATTCAAAGTCTTTGCAATTTTGCATTAAGGAACATTATCATGAAATTGTTCCACAATTTGTTGACGTTTTCTTTGTAGATTCATGAATCTTCACCCAGTTGCCTGTTTTATACGACACCCGTATCACTAACCCGTCAACAATTACCCAGATGAGATGCCAGATGTTCCTCCCACTGTTTCGTTTCAGTACGACCTGCTTTTCCAGCATTGATTACCCGGTTCCAATTTTTATGAGACATGTTCCTGACATAGTGGTTGCCCGGTGGTAAGGTGATGGATCCCAAGGTCAGGGGTTCAAACCCCACTGTCAGTGGTTCTCACTGCCGTCCCCCCCAGTGCACGCCGACCATGTCTCTCACTGTCTGTGCTGAGAGGTTCATGAAAAAGAGCCAATGCTGACTTCTGACAAGAGGAGCTGCAAAGCCAGAAGCGTGTTTCTGTCCTGTGATGGCCTAGCGAGCTGTCCAGGGTGTACTCAATTCCAATTTTACACGTTTAATATGTTTCTCGTTTCTATTTTGAAAAGAAAAATTGATATTCATGAGGTTTGGAAATCACTGCATTCTGTTTTTATTTTATATTTTACAGAGATTCACAATGATTTTGAAATTAGGGGAAAGAAGATTATTACACAATATGATGTCGTTGTTGTTGTTGTTGTTGTTGTGGACCTCAGTGAATAAATGAGCTCTGCATGTGTGTGTGTGTGTGTGTGTGTGTGTGTGTGTGTGTGTGTGTGTGTGTGTGTGTGTGTGTGTGTGTTTTGTGACCTCATTATCGCAGCTACAGCCCAAGTTATAGAAGGCCAGTGATGTGGAAGCAGGCTCTAGAGGTTTTGGTGATGTCACTTCCTCTGGCTGTTTGGGCCTATAAGGGGGATCTTTGAGGACGGAGTTCAGGCTTCCATGGGTACCATTGTTAGGAGCAGGAGTCAAGCCCAGGAGGTCTACACACACACACACACACACACACACACACACACACACACACACACACACACACACACACACACACACACACACACACAAAACATTAAAATGATTGACACTAATGATCTGACCAATCCCATTTCCCAAAGGTCCCCCCCACACAATTTTACTAGCTCCATACAGTTGGTCCATATTTCCTGTTTAGCTGCTGTTTTATGTTATTCATTCATTCATTCATTTTCTGAACTGCTTAATCCTAATTAGGGTCACAGGGAGGCTGGCGCCCATCTCAGCCTACTCTGGGCGTGGGCAGGGTACACCCTTGACAGCTCGCCAGTCCATCGCAGGTCTTGTTTAATGTCATCTAAATTTTTATTAAACATGTTGTTGGGATATTACGAAACTGTACAAAACATAGAAGGAAGTATCCAAACTTGTTGGCTGGGATCTCGAGTGGTGCGTCAAAAAGATGTGACTAAATTGTAGATCGCAAGTCCGAATCTGGGTTGACGCTGAAGCCCTCAATGAACGACAGTTCATGGGAGCTAACTCTCACGGTAGAGAGGGATGGTATACGCTTACTTCCCTGTCACTCACTGTGGTCTCCAGCCAATCTTGGGCGTCGGTGAGCTCATTTGTGCAAGGATGCGGATAACAGATAGGAGGATAGGATTTCCCTTTGAGTGTGTTACACCGCCCCAAAATATGCACAACATCACATGTCACGGAAATGGCATGTGTATGCTTATGCTCCTCCTTGGTTGGTCATGATCATGTGATATGGAAGGAAATACTTGATGCGTGGGAATTACAACTAAAATTACGTGAGAAAATGTGAAGAAAAAAAAGTTTGCCAACACAGCTAGCAGTTGCGTTGCTAACTGGTTCATATTAAGTCCAACATCGAACATAAATTTTGACGTGTTCGTTTGTACAAATTGCATTGGGAGCATTTGTGCTACGATGGTTTTCATAAGGGCTGCCAAAAAAAAAAAAAAAAATGACTTGCCGCTTGCTTGTATAAAAACTGGGAGGTATTTAGAAACCATTAGATGGTCGGAGACGAAATCTCACCGCACATTATGTTGTAAAGCTCAATATTCTCAAAAGGTGGAACTTCTGTCATGAACTTGAAGCTTGGTCCGTATCCCAAAAATATGGTCTGAGAAGAGAAGTTAGAAATGTCACTAAAGAAACGTGTTATTTTGGAATCACATCAGTGTTGAGCTGAACAGATTCACCTGCATGCTGTTCATTTTGTTATCATAGCCGTGATCGCCAAAATATCCACATCTGCCAGGAAGCCGGTTCCTGCAACACCCACCATCATTAACACCAAATCCTTCTTCAGCATGCGATCTTACATGATGATAATTTTCACACACACACACACACACACACACACACACACACACACACACACACACACACACACACACACACACTCTCTCTCTCTCTCTCTCTCTCTCTCGCTCTCTCTCTCTCTCTCTCTCACACAC
>CM045742.1:40232500-40247500 GCA_024760905.1 Plotosus lineatus | reverse complement strand
TGGGCCTTCTGCCTGGTAGTTCCAACCTCAGCATCGTACTACCAATATACTCACTATCCCTCCTCTGTACATGTCCAAACTATCTCAATCTAGCCTCTCTGACTTTGTCTCCAAAACATCTAACATGGGCTGTCCCTCTGATGTACTCATTTCTGATCCTATCCATCCTCGTTACTCCCAAAGAGAACCTCAACATTTTCATCTTCCTGACTTCCTGACTACCCAACTACCTGTTTCAACTCCTCCTTGAAGACAACACGACACTCTTCCTTTTTAAGCTTCCACCACTTTGTCTTCTGTTCTGCCTTTGCCTTCTTCACCTTCCTCACCATCAGCATCATCCTGCACGCCACCATCCTATGCTGTTTGGCAACACTCTCACTTGCTACTACTTTGCAGTCACTGACTTCCTTCAAATTACATCGCCTACACAAGATGTAGTCTACCTGTGTGCTCCTACCTCCGCTTTCATAAGTCACCCTATGCTCCTGTTTCTTCTTGAAGAAAGTATTCACCACAGCCATTTCCATCCTTTTTGCAAAATCGATCAACATCTGTCCTTCTGTGTTCCTGTCCTGGATACCAAACCTGCCCATCACTTCCTTGTCCCCTCTGTTGCCTGCACCAACATGGCCATTGAAGTCTGCCCCAATGACCGCTCTTTCACCTCTGGGGGTACTCTGCATCACTTCATCTAACTCACTCCAGAATCTCTCCTTCTCTTCTAGCTCACATCCTGCCTGTGGGGCATAAGCACAAACAACACTGAGCATCACGCCTTCAATTTCTAACTTGAGACTCATCACTCTGTCTGACACTCTTTTCACTTCTAGAACATTCCTGACAAACACCTCCTTCAAGATGACTCCGACTCCATTTCTCTTCCCATCCACACCGTGAAAAAACAGCTTAAACCCTGCTCCTAAGCTTCGAGCCTTGCTGCCTCTCCACCTGGTCTCCTGAACACACAGTATGTCCACCTTCCTCCTCTGCATCATGTCAGCCAGCTCTCTATCTTTTCCTTGCATAGTTCCAACATTCAAAGTCCTTACTCTCAGTCCTAGGCTCACGCATTTCCTCTTCTCTCTCTGCCTACGGACACGCCTCCCGCCTCTCCTTCTTCGACGTCTTCGACCAACAGTAGTCCAATTTCCATCAGCACCCTGTTGGTTGATAGCACTGATGGCGGTCGTTGTTAACCCGGGCCTTGACCGATCCAGTATGAATTTTGTTTTGACCATTTGCATTTTTTAATGTGGCAGAAGTTTTACGCCGGATGCCCTTCCTGTCGCAACCCTCTGCATTTATCCGGGCTTGGGACTGGCATAAGGGGGAGAGACACTGGTTAGTGCCCCCCCCCCAGCGCCTCATGGCTGCATCATCCAGTGCAGCTCATTGAGTTATCAAAAGTCGACCAGCTTCTTCTTCTTCTTCTTTTACTTTCGGCTGATCCCTTCAGGGGTCGCCACAGCAAATCATCCGCCTCCACCTCACCCTGTCCTCCGCATCTTCTTTTCTGACTCCAACGACCTTCATGTCTTCCTTCACCACATCCATAAATCTCTTCTTTGGTCTTCCTCGAGGCCTTCTGCCTGGAAGTTCCAACCTCAGCATCCTACTGCCAATATACTCACTATCCCTCCTCTGTACATGTCCAAACCATCTCAAACTAGCCTCTCTGACTTTGTCTCCAAAACATCTTACGTGGGCTGTCCCTCTGATGTACTCATTTCTGATCCTATCCATCCTCGTTACTCCCAGGGAGAACCTCAACATTTTCATCTCCGCTACCTCCAGCTCTGCCTCCTGCCTTTTCCTCAGCGCCACTGTTTCTAAGCCATACAACATCGCTGGCCTCACTACCGTCTTGTACACTTTTCCCTTCATTCTTGCTGACACTCTCCTATCGCACATCACACCGGACACTTTTCTCCAACCATTCCAGCCTGCCTGCACACGCTTCTTCACCTCTTTTCCACACTCTCCATTGCTCTGGATTGTTGAGCCTAAGTACTTAAAATCCTCCACCTTAGTTATCTCTGCTCCCTGTAACATCACCGTTCCTCCTGGGTCCTTCTCATTCACACACATGTATTCTGATTTTCTGAGGCTAACCTTCATTCCTCTCCTTTCCAGGGCATACCTCCACCTCTCTAGATTTTCTTGCACTTGTTCTCTGCTCTCACTACAGATCACAATGTCATCTGCAAACATCATAGTCCATGGAGATTCTTGTCTCACCTCGTCTGTCAGCCTGTCCATCACCATAGCAAACAAGAAGGGGCTCAGAGCTGACCCTTGATGCAGTCCCACCTCCACCTTGAATTTGTCGGTCACACTGACAGCACACCTCACCGCTGTCTTACATCTCTCATACATGTCCTGCACCACTCTAACATACTTCTCTGCCACTCCAGACTTCCTCATGCAATACCACAGTTCTTCTCTTGGCACCCTGTCATATGCTTTTTCCAGATCCACAAAGGCACAATGTAGCTCCCTCTGACCTTCTCTGTACTTCTCTATTAACATCCTCAAAGCAAACATTGCATCTGTGGTGCTCTTTCTTGGCATGAAACCAAACTGTTGTTCACAAATGCTGACCTCTGCCCTTAGTCTAGCTTCCACTATTCTTTCCCATAACTTCATCGTGTGGCTCATCAACTTTATCCCTCTGTAGTTGCTGCAACTCTGCACGTCTCCCTTGTTCTTAAAAATGGGCACCAGCACACTTCTCCTCCACTCCTCCGGCATCTGCTCACTCTCTAGTACCTTGTTGAATGTTCTTGTCAGAAAATCTACTGCTACCTCTCCTAGACACTTCCATACCTCCACAGGTATATCATCAGGACCAACTGCCTTTCCACTCTTCATCCTCTTCAATGCCCTTCTCACTTCACCCTTACTGATCTTTGCTACATCCTGCTCCTCCATGGTCACCTCTTCTACTCTTTTTTCTCTCTCATTTTCCTCATTCATCAGCTCTTCAAAGTACTCTTTCCATCTTCCCAGCACACTTCTGTCATCAGTCAATACATTTCCCTCTCTGTCCTTTATCAATCTAACTTGCTGCACGTCCTTCCCATCTCTATTTCTCTGCTGTGCCAACCTGTATAGATCATTTTCTCCCTCTTTACTATCCAATCTATCATACAAGTCATCATACGCCCTCTGTTTGGCCTTAGCCACTGCTATTTTCGCCTTACGCTGTGTCTCCCTGTACTCCTGTTTACTCTCTTCGGTCCTCTCAATGTCCCACTTCTTCTTAGCTCATCTCTTCCTTTGTACACACTCCTGCACTTCCTCATTCCACCACCAAGTCTCCTTATCTACTTTCCTTCCAGAGGACACACCAAGTACTCTCCTACCTGTGTCCCTGATCACATTTGCTGTGGTTGTCCAGTCATTTGGAAGCACTTCCTGGCCACCTAAAGCCTGTTTCAACTCCTCCTTGAAGACAACACGACACTCTTCCTTTTTCAGCTTCCACCACTTTGTCTTCTGCTCTGCCTTTGCCTTTTTCACCTTTCTCACCATCAGAGTCATCCTGCACACCACCATCCTATGCTGTTTGGCAACACTCTCACACACTATGACTTTGCAGTCACTGACTTCCTTCAAATTACATCGCCTACACAAGATGTAGTCTACCTGTGTGCTCCTACCTCCGCTTTTATAAGTCACCCTATGCTCCTATTTCTTCTGGAAGAAATTATTCACCACAGCCATTTCCATCCTTTTTGCAAAATCTATCAACATCTGTCCTTCTGCATTTCTGTCCTGGATACCAAACCTGCCCATCACTTCCTCGTCTCCTCTGTTGCCTGCACCAACATGTCCATTGAAGTCTGCACCAATGACCACTCTTTCACCTCTGGCGGTACTCTGCATCACTTCATCTAAGTCACTCCAGAAACTCTCCTTCTCTTCTAGCTCACATCCTGCCTGTGAGGCATAAGCACTAACAACATTGAGCATTACACCTTCAATTTCTAACTTGAGACTCATCACTCTGTCTGACACTCTTTTCACTTTTAGAACATTCCTGACAAACTCCTCCTTCAAGATGACTCCGACTCCATTTCTCTTCCCATCCACACCGTGATAAAATAGCTTAAACCCTGCTCCTAAGCTTTTAGCTTTGCTACCTTTCCACCTGGTCTCCTGAACACACAGTATGTCCACCTTCCTCCTCTGCATCATGTCAGCGAGCTCTCTACCTTTTCTTTGCATAGTTCCAACATTCAAAGTCCCCACTCTCAGTCCTAGACTCATGCCTTTCCTTTTCTCTCTCTGCCTACGGACACGCCTCCCACCTCTCCTTCTTCGACGTCTTCGACCAACAGTAGTCCAATTTCCATCAGCACCCTGTTGATTGACAGCACTGATGGCGGTCGTTGTTAACCCGGGCCTCGACCGATCCGGTATGGGGTAGTACTTCTGATTTGCATCATAAATGTTTGGCATTGGTTTTACGTCGGATGCCCTTCCTGACACAACCCTCTGCATTTCTCCGGGCTTGGGACCGGCATGAGGGGGAGAGACACTGGTTAGTGCCCCCCCCCCCACCTCATGGCTGCATTTATCAAAAGTCGACCATGTTTCTCACTGTATATAGTGAGAGGTGCAAAAGAACCATTGCTGACTTTCAAATAGAGGAGCTGCATCACCATCAGAGTGTTTCTGCCCTGCAATGGCCTGGCGAGCCGTCCAGAGTGTACTCCGCCTTCACCCGGAGTCAGCTGAAATGGCTATCAGCCTTCATGTATTAACCTAATTATTCCCTCATTAGAATTAAGAGGTTCAGAAAATGAATGAATATACTATGTGGGAACATGAAAAAAACAAATTACAATTAAAATGTTGTAGTCTACTTTTTAATATTTTATCCGAGCTCTACATGCTCAAAAGCTGTAATTGCTGTGTGGATAACAGTGTTTTTTATAGGCTACTAATTCAGAGTTTAGTATATACCGCAATGAAATGTAAGTGAACTGCCCTCTGCTGAAGTGTTTCCTATATAGAACAACAAGAAAACATACGTAATATGAGTGTAAAATAGCGGAGCACTCGAATGATGCCATTCCTGTGTTGTGAACCAGTGTGTATAGGTGTGTGTGTACAGTATAGTGTACAATTGATGTGTGCATTGTTTTGGTGTGTGTTATGTGAAGGTGAGCTGGTGTGTAAGTGTGTAGTGATGTGTTTACTGTAGGTGGGTGCAGTACCGTGATCGCCCACTATCATCACGTTCACACAGCGGTGCAGGTTCATTTGTTTCAGACCGTTCATCAACTGACCGATGATGTTGTCGATATCTCTGAGCGGGTTATCCAACTATCCAGTCAACACAAACACACACACACACACACACACACAGACACACACACACACACACACACACACACACACACACACACACACACACACTTTACAGAATTATGTAATAGCGTTGCAGCGCTATTGAAATGTGTGTTCTAGTGTTACCTCACTGTTGTGTGGCCCCAGTCTGTGACCGAATGCATCAGGCTGCTCCGAGTGGACTGCATACACGTACGGCCTGAGAACGACACACTGATTTTACGGTGATTTTAATAATTGTATTTTTCTTCTTCTACATGAAAACATTTTGGTTTATTTTTTATTTTTAAAAATAATATTAGATGGGAAATGTTATGATTATCACATCTGCTGCACAGCAAGAAGGTCCTGGGTTCAATTCCCAGCTCAGATGTTTCTGTGTGGAGTTTGCATGTTTTCCTTGTGCTTGCGTGGGTTTTCCTCGGGTACTCCGGTTTCCTCCCACAGTCCAAAGACATACACAGTAGGTTAATTGGCTGTTCCAAATCACCTGTAGGTGTGAGTGTGAGTATGAATGGTTGTGTGAGTGTTCGCCCTGCTATCGCCTGGCGAGCTGACCAGAGTGAATCCCGCCCTCACCCAGAGTTATCTGAGATGGGTACCAGCCTCTCCAGAACCCTAATTAGGATTAAGCAGTTCAGAAAACGAATGAATGAATTAGGTGGGTCGTTATGGATAGTATGGAGGTGAGCTATTTCCAAACACCTGGCAACCTTTCCTAAAGCTCGGGTTCTCTGTCCTTTAAATCTGCACATTACACAACAATCTGGTTTTGGTTTCTGAAAATTGGATTTTATGAAAGATAAACTCCTAACCTTTCATTATCAGGAAGGTGGAGCCAACCAAGCATGGTCAGAATCCTTCTTTCCAGTGGAATCACCCTACACACACACAGAGAGAGAGAGAGAGAGAGAGAGAGAGAGAGAGAGACAGAGAGAGAGAGAGAGAGAGAGAGAGAGAGAGAGAGAGAGAGAGTTTTTAAAGGACTTATTCAACCATGAACATGAAACAGAGGTGCCTCTGTTGTCCAGCAGAGGGTGACACCACACACACATCTGAATGTTCACCCCGCCCCCCCAGAAAAAAAAAAAAACACACACACACATACACACACACACACACACACACACACTGTTCAGTGCAATTCTTGGTAAACCTTTGTGTTCTGTTTTGCTCACATATAGCGTGTGGACTATTAAAATTATTTATTCATTTATTTATTACGGCGAGTCCTAAAGAAGATAAAGTAGAAAACGAGAAAAAAAATAAAATATTACACTTCATTTATTAAGACAAATAATCCTATAGGAGCAAAGTATGTGAACATTGATCATGAGAACTATAAATAAAATTTTGTTTAAATGTTAAAGTTGTGTGTGTGTGTGTGTGTGTGTGTGTGTGAGAGAGAGAGAGAGAGAGAGAGAGAGAGAGAGAGAGTAAAAGATGGTGGGGTTGGGGGGTCGACCCCAGACTCTAAATAAACATGGCCTTTTTGTTAGCTTATGTAAACTAAAGTAGGACAAAGGGGTAGATCAGTTCAACAGTCAAGGATGAATAGGCTGTGTGTGTGTGTGTGTGTGTGTGTGTGTGTGTGTGTGTGTGTGTGTGTGTGTGTGTGTGTGTGTGTGCTCCTAAAAGAGAGGCATCTTTGTGTGAGTAGATGCCTGGAGGAGACAGAAATACCATGTGCTTGTTGGATCACTATTTTTTCGCTGTCGGAGCCCCAGATCTCTACTCTGACTCAAGGGAGGAAAAAATACACCCAAACAAACACAATACTAACTGTCCATCAACTCAACTGTCAAACTCTAACATGACAGAGCAAAGGTCGGTGGAGAGAAGAGAAAAAAGTATTTTGCTGCAAAATCAGTGACGGTTCAGTTCTGTTTACTTTGACCATTGACCATCAGTGAAGGTTCAGCGAGTTAATGCGTCATCATTATAAAGTATTGCATTATAATTATATAACTCCGCCTTCAATGATGTAAATAAACAGATAAAAAAAACCAATCAATAGCATACAGTATAAATCCTTTAAAAAACAAACAACAACAAATAAAGTTGAGTTTATTATCCAGGAAATATAGGAAAAGAGAGCAAATTATTTAAATGTATAAAATCAAATGGATTTTTTTCTTCAGAAATTAATTTTGTGAATATAAGAGCAAATTAATATAATATAACCAAGCACATACATCTCCTTAAATCGCAACCTTATCGTGGTCGTTGTGGAGGGGTTTCCATGTCCTAATGATCCTATGAGCTATGTTGTCGCAGGCAAAGCAAACAGGTCCTGTCTGAAGGACCAGACAAAGTGCGGTTATAAAGACCCTTATAGAGAGAAATATAATGTCACAGTTTCCCTTGCCCGGACACAGGTCACCGGAATCCCTCCCTGGAGCCAGGCCTGGGGAGGGGCTCAGAGGTGAGCGCCTGGTGATCTCCATGGGCAGACGCCCAGTCCTGCCCAGCCTGAGTAGGAAAGATGGGTCCACCCTCTCATGGACCCACCACGTGTGGGAGGGGCTATAGGGGTCGGGTGCATTGTGAGTTGGGCGGCATCCAAAGACATGGGTTCTGGTGGATCGATCCTCAGCTACTGACTCTGACATGGAATGTCATCTCTCTGGCAGGGATATTAATCTATAATCTATATCGAATATATGATATATATACACTACACAAAAAAGTTAAGGATATTAGTCAATAAAAAAGTGAAATTAAGGCCAATTCACAAAACCTCAAAAAATATCTAGACATTTCCAAATATCCTTAACTTTTTTGTGTAGTGTATATACAGGGATCCCTCGATACTTCGTACTTCAGTTTCTGTGGCTTCAGTGTATTGTGGGTTTTTCAAAAATATTCATTGAAAAATTAAAAAATAGGGAAATTCAGAAAAAATAGGTAAAAAAGTTAAGGAAAAAGCAACAAAACAAGGCCAATTATGAAAAAAAAAAAAAAAAAAAAAAAAAAAAAAAAAAAACAACCCCAAACACCCCAACAAAACTACTTACGTTTTTATGTGAGGTGCACGTGCATCTGTATGTGTGTTTATTTATATTTTATTTACAGCTTGTGCATTATTTTTGAATGCTTACTTATTATTATAAGCATTTATAGCATTGAATATGTATTTATTTATATTATATACACATATACATGTATGTATACGTCAGTCAGGGGAGTCGGTCCTACTTCGCGGAAACTGGTGGTCGCGGGCGTGTCTCGGTCCCCATTAACCATGGAAAGTGAGGGATCCCTTTATCTGTCTATCTGTCTATCTATCTATCTATCTATCTATCTATCTATCTATCTATCTATCTATCTATATATATATCATAGATTCATGGATGTGGTGAAGGAGGGCATGAAGGTAGTTGGTGTAAGAGAAGAAGATGCAAAGGATAGGGTGAGGTGGAGGCAGATGATTCGCTGTGGCGACCCCTGAAAGGAAAAGCCAAAAGAAGAAGAAGAAGAAGAAGAAGAAGAAGAAGAAGAAGAAGAAGAAGAAGAAGAAGAAGATATATATCTCCCCGGCTCAGGCGTTTCTGTGTGGAGTTTGCATGTTCTCCTTGTGGTTGTGTGGGTTTCCTCTGGGTTCTCCGGTTTCCTCCCACAGTCGTGTGTGTGTGTGTGTGTGTGTGTGTGTGTGTGTGTGTGTGTGTGTGTGTGTGTGTGTGTGCATGCATGTTTATTTGCTCACCAAGGCCAGAAGAACGTGGCTGCCTTCACCCCCTGCTTCTCTGAAGTTATCCAGATCTATAGGAGGAAATATTCAGAAATAAAAATGACAGGTTGGTGATTGCTTTTAAATCTAACAATACCTTTGTTCTATTATTTTAATCCAATCTTCGATTTTTATCATTCTTCTGTTCTATGGCAGTTGCTGCCGTAGAGTTCTGATGCTGATCTATTTATTAAGAAAGGGTAGCGCTTGAACTTACAGGTTGTCCACCCCACCAGCGATGGTTGAGTTTCTCTCTTCCATGCAGGGTAAAGGTCGCATCAAAGACTGGGTCGTACATTAAATTCGCCACAATGCCGTGAGATTCCGGGTAGAGCCCCTGCACGGAGATACACAGAAACCTCCACACTAGGTTCTATAGGTTTCTACTCTGATGGTGAAAGGAAAGCGTAAGGTTCGAGTTTACCGTGGCGAGTGTGTAGAGGTTGGGAAACGTTTTCGTAGGGTACATTGGCCTCATATGAGGAGAGCGTGTTCCACACGTTCCTGTCAGAGAGTACAAAGAAACCAAGTATATTAGATATCAAACAGTGACTCATTTAAATTTATGACAAAAGTGTAAATACTGAAAAATGAAGCGATATAATAAACCAACACTAACACAGCCAGTGCGCTCGTCATATTATTACATCAAAGAAATACTGTATATTTACGCAATTAGCTAATTAAATGTTTAAAATAAATGATTTACATTTACAGATCTCATTTATAGACACTTTTTTATTTTTCATTGCATTTGTACAAGTGTACAAAAAGGGGTAAGGGCCTTGCTCAAGGGCCCAACAAGCAGCAGAAGAGCAGGACTGTGGATTGAACCTCTGACCTTTGATTTAAAAGCCCAGATACTTAACCTCTGGGCCACCACGACCCCAATGACACGCCCAATGACACGCCCACTTTATTGGGAGTAATTTTGAGTGTCTGTGTGTGTGTTTGTGTCTGTATTTGTATGTGTGTGTGTGTGTGTGTGTATGTATTTGTATGTGTGTGTGTGTGTGTGTGTGTGTGTTTGTGTGAGTGTGTGTGTGTATGTGTGTATGTGTGATGTTTGTGTCTGTATTTGTGTGTGTGTGTGTGTGTGTGTGTGTGTGTGTTTGTGTCTGTATTTGTGTGTGTGTGTGTGTGTGTTTGTGTCTGTATTTGTGTGTGTGTGTGTGTGTGTTTGTGTGATGTTTGTGTCTGTATTTGTGTGTGTGTGTGTGTGTGTGTGTTTGTGTCTGTATTTGTGTGTGTGTGTGTGTGTGTTTGTGTCTGTATTTGTGTGTGTGTGTGTGTGTGTGTGTTTGTGTGATTGTGTTTGTGTATGTGTGTATGTGTAATGTTTGTGTCTGTATTTGTGTGTGTGTGTTTGTGTGTGTTTGTGTCTGTATTTGTGTGTGTGTGTGTGTGTGTGTGTGTGTGTTTGTGTGATTGTGTTTGTGTATGTGTGTATGTGTAATGTTTGTGTCTGTATTTGTGTGTGTGTGTTTGTGTGTGTTTGTGTCTGTATTTGTGTGTGTGTGTTTGTGTGTGTGTGTGTTTGTGTATGTGTGTATGTGTGATGTTTGTGTCTGTATTTGTGTGTGTGTGTTTGTGTGTGTTTGTGTCTGTATTTGTGTGTGTGTGTGTGTGTGTGTGTGTGTGTGTGTGTGTGCAGGATTTCACCCCTCTCTGTTCAGTGGTAGTTGTGTGATGGGGAAAGTAATGCTTTATGGGTGGGAATCGGACACAACTAAATTGGGGAGGAAATGGGAAAAAATCCAAATAAATACTTTTTTAAATAAATAAATTCACAGCTTGTGACGGTCACTTGAAGCGTGCGGGGTCGTCATTATTACAGTTTTAAACTGCAGGGGCCACTCTGAGTTTGAAGGGACTTTCACCAGGCACAAATTTATAATTACAATTTTGCATAGTCAGATAATAAAATTTCACCCTTTGGGTGTCAGATTAATATTTTTGTTCAATTATGTTTATTTATTTCATTTTATTATTTATGATCCCTCTGCACTGATCGCCTGAAGTTTTTGATGTGTTCTTTAACAGACTCAGGCTCCACCCTTTTACCAAGTTTGATGAAAATCAGATTAGTAGGTTTTTTTTTCCATAATGTTGCTCGCATAACAATTTAATAAATGTTTGTTTAAATCAGTTTAATACAAGTTCTGCATCCGGAATATCATCTCGATTCAAACTAAAATCTTACAAGTGCCTGTCAGACTCATAACCCTCCACCAAATTTGATAAAAATCGGTTTAACAGATCTTTCTTTCATTCTTTTTTTCTTGTTTTCCCAGAATTCTGCTTACAGGTAAAAAAATATATATATAAATAAATAATAATAATAATAATAATAATAATAAAAATGCTGATTTAATTTGTGCATTTTTCAGTCTGCATTTCCCAGCTGACAAAATATTGGTACATTCAAATTTTAGACACATTTATGCAGGAAAATCGGGTTTCCTAGTAAAGTAAACATAAATAATGCAATAAACATAAACATAAGTTGTTGAAATAATCGTAAAGTAGAATCCAGAAAACCGCCTTCAGCAGCATGTATAACTCGAGTTAAAATACTTGGAACTTAAAAATCATAACTACGAGGTGATGAATTAGGTTTTGTACTTTTGCACTCCGCCGTCCTTTTTATTTCCACCAATCCGCAGATCAATTCACGAGAAAGTAGAAACAAAATAAACGAGCATTGAACCAGAGGCCATGGTGGATGGTAGGTGTTTCAGATATAAAAGTACATACTCTCTTCTTTCATTCATTTTCTGAACTGCTTAAACCTAATTAGCTCCCATCTCAGCCGAAGGTAATCTCATGCCAGGGTAAACCCTGGACAGCTCACCAAGCCCTTGCAGGGTCAACACTCACACAACCATTCACATCTTGGGGCGATTTGGAACAGCCAATTAACCTACTGTGCATGTTTTTTGACTGTGGGAGGAAACCCACGTAAGCACAGGGAGAACCTGAAAACTCCACATAGAAACACTGGGAATCGAACCCAGGACCTTCTTGCTGTGAGGCGGACATGCTAACCACTAAGTCACCGTGCCGCCCACATTTTGTATGTTTTTGAAGATGTATAATTCCTGCCAAAGTCTGAAGATGCTTCCTACTCAGTTTATGGATGTTGGGAATGACAGATTTTCCTTTGTTGATGTACGAGGCACGGAATCCATCCAGAGAAATGATAAAGAGAGGAGAACGCTCAAATCTGCACAGAGAAAACACCACAGTTAGGACTCTGAGAGCCGATCATGTACGGTAACTGCACTGTTTTTATAAATTATATTTTTATAGAAACATGTGTGAGTTAAAGTGTATTTGAGCTGCACCTTAAAGTCTGAAAACACCGAGACGGCGAGTCTGACATTTCAGAACATCCTATATTTAAGAAATTTGTTTAAATTACTTATTTGTAAACACTCACCTTCCCTATCACTGCTTGCAAGTGTTTTATGTGTAGCTTTTTTTTTTGCCTTACACGTGTAAAATTTAATAAAGCATATAATTTCCTTATTATATATAATAGGGAACCATCAATAAGGGTAAACAGCACAATATAAGCCCCTCCCCTTTTTCTTTTAGATATACTGTGACATCTATGAAATATTTAAGAAATACTTAGAGCGCTCCATTTATTTTTTAAACCACTTAATCCTAATTAGGGTCACAAGGAGGTTGTCGCCCATCTCAGCCGATTCTGGGTGAGGACAAAGTACACATTGGACAGCTCGCCAGGCCATCACAGCTTTAGAATACATCACCTTATTAATTTATTTATATAAAAACTGTACTTAAAGGTTTCCTCTATATTATTATTATTATTATTATTATTATTATTATGTTAGTTTTCTTCGGGTACTTCAGTAGATTGATGTCCTTTTCAGGGTCTACCTCTTCTCTTACCTAGCATTGGCTTCCGCTTTCCACATGACCCTGAATTGATGCATTAATTATCCATGGAAGGAGGGCAGGAGGGGCGGAGCAATGGAATACACATGGCTTGTTGGTTAAGGTGCTGGTTTACTAATCTGAAGGTCAAGGGTTCAAACCTCACTGTCACTGACACCCCCCCCCCCCCCACACACACACACACACAAAAACTGATCCAGCATCAAAAGCACTAAATCTAACACACGCTCCATCAGTATGCCAGAACAGGAGTATTGGGAGAAAATTACAGAGATATAACTGAATATCATTTGCACAGCAGGGAATCTTTAGGCAATGACTACAAATAATCTAAACAAGCGATAGAGTGTACATTAAAAAGAAGAGGGGGTCAAAGAACTGATCCCTGAGGGACACCACACATAACAGGAGCAGTACAGGATGCATGCTGACCTAATGTGATAAACTGCTGTCTATTTGTCAGATACCTCCTGAACGACTGACGGGCTCTTCTGGTGATACCAACAGAGGAAAGGCTGATTAAGAATATCAAGTGCTGAACTTAGGTCAAGGAGGAGGATGTTTAGAGACACGCAATCAGTAGACAGAAGGAGATCATTGACAACATGCAGAAGAGCTGTTTAAATTCTGGGCTGTGAAAAGGCTGATGTCATTAAGAAAGGTATGATGTGCAGTGCACCACTCTTTCTTAAAAAAAAAAGAAAGAGATGGTGAATACAAATCAGGTTTGTTCAGGATTGGGGTAAGAGTTGCAGTAGGGAGAAAACAAAAATAATTAAATAAAAAAGAAAGATGAATTCATTTTTTAATATGCCAACTGGGTTTTTGATTTTATTTCCCACAAGTAAAGGGTGGCAAAAGATTACATATAATAATGGGATCAGAGACAGAAGGAGAAAAAAGCGCTCTGCATAACATTGGTGCTCAAACGCAGTAAATATACATGGAAGTTGGCGCCAATATCAGCAGACTCTGGGCAAGGGCAGAGTACACCCTGGACAGCTGACCATGCCACCGCAGAGTAGAAACATGCTGACAACAAGACTGGCCTTTGATAACCCAGGTGGCAGCACTTGGGGGAGAGCAGTGACTACTTGGTAATAGTGGGACTTGAACCCTGATCAGTAAGCCCCTGATCTTCGACCTTTGGCTCAGTAACCCTCAAGGTCATTGTTAGTTTTTGAATTGTTATTTATCAGCCCTTATGAACACTGACCTTAGGCATTTCTCACACCTGGGCAGTGGTGGCCAGGTGGTAGGGTGTTGGATTACTGATCCCAAGATCAGGGGTTTAAGCCCCACTATCAATGGGTTGTCACTACCCCCCCCCCCCCCCCCAGTGCAACTAACTGGGTTATCAAAGGTCTCTCTTTGAAAGTGAATGATGTATGTCAATTTAAGTGTAGACTCTGATAGACAGGGCCAGAGTAAATATATATAATAGACCTCTTCATGACACTCACTGATATTAATGCACACGATATCAATCCCCATTATAAACTTCAATCTGGAGTATATCTTACTGGTAGCATAAAAGCAATATATTCGTGCACATGACCACTTTATATGTCATATATACAGTGGTAACTCGCCTTACGATAGTGCCAGCAAATGAAAAATCCAGGTTATGAAAAACATTTTCCAAAATTTTTTGTCCCTGCATACGAAACAAGTTCTCCTTACGAAACGCGCCAAATGCGCCATTCAAACATTCAAACACGCCATTCAAATATTCAAACAATGCATGAGTTGCTCGCCATTGACTATCTCCCAACATCCCGCCCCGCTGTCCTCCAATTGGCTAGGAGGGATGATGCAGCTCCCTCCCATTGGCTATCGCCCAACATCCCGCCCCACTGGCCTCCCATTGGCTAAGAGGGATGATGCAGCTCCCTCCCATTGGCTATCTCCCAACATCCCGCCCCACTGGCCTCCCATTGGCTAAGAGGGACGACACAGCCCCCTTGAGCAGTTTCATGGAG
>CM045742.1:40220000-40227500 GCA_024760905.1 Plotosus lineatus | reverse complement strand
CAAACAATGCGCGAGTTGCTCTCTCATTGGCTGTCAGCAATTGTCACCCCTCACACCATAGACAGTGAGAGACATGGCCAGCCTTTGATAACCCAGTGAGCTGCACTGGGGAGGGCGCAGTGACAACCCGATGATAGTGGAGCTTGAACCCCCAACCTTGGGATCGGTGATCCAGCACCTTTACCACCAAGCCACCACTGCCCAGTTTTAATAATATAAATCTGTAATCTAATCTAAACAAATCTAATCTCCACTTGAGTCAAAACATTTCAATAAGCAAACAAACTAGCACACAGTGTCTGTATGAACTCATACTACATACTGTTAATATGTTAGAAAAGTCGATTGCAGTGCCGAGAAAAAATATTTTGAAATACCTACAGTTATGTAGATGGTAAACGCCACTAAAATTTCCACTAGACACCTAAATCACACTTTTATCATCTACTGCATACAATGATACAAAAGTGGCGATTTCCAATGTTTACGAATTTCGCAAACACATACAGGTACATTGCAGTAGTCAAAGTAAATAAATAGAAAATCAAATATAAAGCATCAAATGTACATTTTGATGTAATATGTATTCATGTTTCCTTCTTTAAAAACAGAACAAACTGCCCAACCTGAAGTTAATGCTAGCTAACTAGCTTGGTACTATCACTGAATGGTGTGTCACAGCTAGAAAAATATATATAAAAATTAATTATTCATTCATTTGTCAAACTGTTTAATCCTACTAGGGTCACAAGAAGGCTGGAGCCTATCTCAGTCTACTGTTGGTGGCGGCAGGGTACACCATCAACAGCTGAACACGCAAAAAACTATTGTAATGCAAAGCAAGCAATCAACTATGGATGGCAAGGCACTGGCTGAAGATTTCAGGCACAAATCAGAAAATAAAAGAAAATCCCAAATGCTTTATCAATGCCTAAGAGGACAGTAAGGTCCATGTCGTGAAATGAAAAATGTTTCACAGTCCAACCAAACGGAATGAAAGAACGCCGCCTAAAACTGTGTATGGTGTTAGTGAGAAGCGTTTAGTACAGACACCAGCAAAGTGTTGTTTTGTGCATATAGTACTAGTCATAATATAACAGTGAACTAATCTGATCAAAGATCCTTGATGTGATCTATTTTCTCATACCTACGTGATCCATATTTTCAGTTAATGATGTTAATGAAGTTCAGCCATAATAAAAATATTTCAGTCTTGTTTTTCAGAGCAGGCATTCAACACAGCATTTGGATAGCACGAATAATTGTCCTTTCACTCGCTGAATAATCCCATACAGTAGCTACAGAGCTAACATTCAAATATTAATATTTGCAAATTGTCAAATAAAGCCAAGCTCTCAGACCAGAGTATAAAACTGTATTAAAATATATCTGCATATATTAAATATTCACGCAAGCCAAGCACGGAACATATACACAAACACACGTAATACTGTACTTATAATAATCGATTTCAGGGTGGCACGGTGACCTAGTGCTCATACGTCCGCCTTACAGCAAGAAGGCCTAGGTTCGATTCCCAGCCTGGGCGTTTCTGTGTGGAGGTTGAATGTTCTCCTTGTGCTTCTGTGGGTTTCCTCTGGGTATGCTGGTTTCCTCCCACAGTCCAAAAACATGCACAGTGGGTTAAATTAGCTGTTTCAAAACACACTTAGGTGTGAGTGTGAATGGTTGTGTGACTATTGACCCCGTGATGGCAAGCTGTCCAGGGTGTGCCCCGCCCTACCCTGGAGTCCGCTGGGGTTAGCGCGAGCCTTCCCGTAACCTAAATTAGGATTAAGCTGTTTAGAAAGTGAATGAATGATAATAGGTGGTTTCCTTTTGGTTTTAAACTACCGGTATTATCACTATCATCACTCATTCATTTTCGAAACCTCTTAATCCGAATTAGGGTCACAGGAAGGCTAGTGCCCATCTCAGCCGACTCTGGGCAAAGCAGAGTACACCCTGTGGAGCTCTCTAGGTCATCACAGGGCAAACACATGCTGACGGCTATGCAACTACTCTTGACGAAAGTCAGCAATGGTTCTTTTACATGAACCTCTCACCTCACCACAGACAGTGAAAGATATGGCCGGCCTTTGATAGCCCAGTTAGTGCACTGGGGGGACAGTGACAACCTGTTAAGAGTGGTGGGACTTGAACCCCCAACCTTGGGATTACCTTACAACCAGGCACCACTTCCCTGACAAATGTTCTTGATGTAATGAATTTGTAATTTTCCAAACAGGAAGTCAGCCATGTTTTAACAAACTAAATCCCACCTATTTCCCCCTATTGACTCTATCCAGTCATTACAGAATTTGAATCACAACATGGAGAGATTAACTGAATCAAGATATTAAGGTTCTCAATTTTTTTTTTTTGTTTTTTTTTTTTTTTGTTTATTTATTTATTTATTTTGTGGTCCTTTTTATGCACGTTGCACAGATGAATCTGAAACAGAATGTTTGGCCATATCTGAACTAAACCGATTTTGTTTAACGATATCCAGCTTGGTGTCATTCCTTGATGATAAGAAGCAGTATCAGCTCTATCAATATGATGAACACACTGTACACTATTAAAGTATTTATCTGGGAACAATGTGAATTTCCTGAACTCAGACAAAGAGAATGATGTAAGATCTGAGGAGGACCAAGGCTTGCTTAACCCATTAAACGATGAATGAGGCATCTTCTGTACAGTATGGAGTTATGACCTCATAGTTGAAATAAATAAATAAATAAATAAATAAATAAAGAATAAGCCTTTCCTTTCTGCTTATGAGATTAGAAAAAAAAAAAAAAATCTATTTTTTAAACGTTTCTTTTTACTTTAGATTTTTTAAAGCCAAAGCACAAACATTATTTACACAACAGTGGGCAGATTTTTTTGTCGCAGAGTTAAATGTGTGTTAAAGGTCATGTTGTCCCTTCTTTCTTTCCCCCGTGTGTCTGGTTTTATGACAATGAATAGAACTGTCAAGACATCCATCAACTGGACAGACATTTACACACACACACACAACACACACACACACACACACACACACACACACACACACACACACACACACACACTATACTCCCATAAAAATCTGACAATCTGCAATACAGGCAATAGATAGAGATAACGCTGCTGTTATGGAGGAAGCTAGCTTTCTATCTCAACTCCTGAGGATAACCCGTATGCGATTTTTATGGGAATAAAAATCATTTAAAAAAGAAAGCAGCAACGCAGAGAAACAGGCAGAAGGCCAATAGAGTCAACAGAGCCAGGATTCAGTGTTCAAATAAATAGCACCACTCCAGAAGTGTAGCCAAACAAAAGCTCATTGAATTAATTTCACTCAAAGTGTGGACATTGATTCCACTGCAATAACATCTATTTTGTGTCCAATGTACAGTATTCATTTATAATTTTCAATATACAGGGCTCCCTCAGCTTTCCACGGTTAATGGGTACCGAGATCCCTCCGCAATTGCCGATTTCCACAAAGTAGGATCGACACCCCCCCCCCCAACTGACATATATGTACATGTATATAATATCAATAAATGCATGTTCAACGCTATAAATGCTTATAATAACAATTAAACATTCAAAAATAATGCATAATAAATATAAATACGCACACATACAGACGTGTGCGCACGCACACACTGAGCACACCTCACATAAAAATGTAAGTACAGTGATACCTCAGCTCACGAACATAATTGGTTCCCAGAAAGTGTGTGTGAGGTGAAAAGTTCGTCTTCTGAACATTTATTTCCCATAAGAAACCATTAAAATGAGAATAATCCGTTCCCAGGTCCCCATAAAACATAATTTTCTACTAAATAAGCCTTAAAACTACACAAAAATATACCTTATTTTATGTATAATAAATGTGCTATTGTATTGTAATTAAAGAAATAAACTGTACTGTATAATAAAGTGGTTTTATTTACCTTTGTGATGGTAGTTGATGGCTTGATGGAATGGAGTGGGAGGAGGAGAGAGGGAGGGACTTACTGTTTGGAAGGAGTGTTTGGAAACGCCTACTGTTTGGAAACACCCTTAGCCACACACGCACCCTTAATAGCTTCCTTGTTCTTAAGGATGGTGGTAGACTTAGCGTACTGGTACTGGGACGCTGAGTCACACAAACGCACACCTCGTTCGTGTTTTTCAATGATCTCCGCCTGTGGTGGGGTCTTTTTCGGTCCCATAATAGCAAAAGTACACTCAATATGGTCCAAAATGTCTAGCAAACACAAACCACGTCCGCACTCAAAGAAAGGGGGTGACGAACTGTGACGCCGTGAGCGTGCGTCAGCTTCTCGTGGCCGCCACCGTGGCACTGTTCGACCGCGTGGTTTGATTCGTCCGCCGAAAACTAGTTCGTCAGCAGAGACTATATGCTCGCAAATTTAATGTTCTTGAGGCGAAAAGTTCGTGATCTTAAGCGTTCGTCAGCGGAGGTTTTACTGTAGTTTTGTTGGGGGGGGGGCCTTGGGTTGTTGTTTTTTTGTTTGTTTTTTGTTTGTTTTTGTTTGTTTGGATTTTTTTGCATAATTGGCCTTATTTTGCAGCATTTTCCTTACCTTTCCTCCTATTTTCCTTAATTTGCTTATTTTTTTTTATTTTTCAATGAATATTTTTGAAATACCCACAATGCACCGAAGCTGCAGAAACTGAAGCGCGAAGTAGCGAGGGATCACTATATTTCACAAACTTTTTTTTTTTCCAAACTCAAACAGAAAGTCACATTACTGCAGAAATTGTAACAGCGTATGTTCATTTAATCCTCCAGTTATATTTCCCATCAGTATTCACATCCACAGGAATTCAGAATGCTGTTGATTTTATCATAATGTCACCACAATGAATTTCAAATGAACCTCCCCCAAGATCTTATTGAACGAGGTTTGTGGAAAGAGCCAGTTATCCAAATGTCCAGGGCTTCAAACTGCAGAAAAATACCCACGCAAACATGTGGTGAACATGCAAACTCTACACAGACACGCCCTCACCGAGCCTGGAACTTGATCTATTTGGGAAGTTCAACCTTTTTTAAACAAACATGCTCAGAGGTTTGAACTTAACTGGACGAACAATTGAAAATGTGAAGGATTGTTCTTGATACTTTGCAGTTCTTCGTGGTTCTTCGCAGTCAGGGACAGCCTGAAATTTGAGACTAATGGACATCAACAAGTGCTTCGTTCCTCCCTTGAGATTCTTAGATAGGCTTTTACTGTCGCTGCCTTTGGTTGCTGCTTATTCCTGGGCCTTTTTGCCTTCAGTTTTGTCTTCAGGAAATAAAAGCATGGCTTGAATGAGTTGACTAGCAGCCAATTAAGAACATTACTGGTTCTACCTTAAGAAGTTCTGTGTGTTTTGGCTCTTTATCCATTTGTCTTGATAAGAGGCTTCCAGTCAGTCTTCCACAGAATTTGACTGAATCTGAGCAGAGAGTATAGCACCATACACTTCAGATTTCATCTTTTTTTTCCCTATCAACTGCTTATTCTTCTTCTTTCCTTTCAGCTGTTCCCTTTTTCTCAGGGGTCACCACAACGAATCATCGCATGTTTGATTTTGCATAGGTTTTTACATCGGATGCCCTTCTTGACACAACCCATTAGCAAGGGGCGGAAACACACTGGTGGCTATGCAGATACTCTTGTCGAAAGTCAGCAATGGTTCGTTTACATGAACCTCTCACCATAGACAGTGAGAGACATGACCAGCCTTTGATAACCCAGTTAGCTGCTCTGGGGGACAGTGACAACCTTGTGGAGAGTGGGACTTGAATTACAACCCTACGATCAGTGATCCAGCACCCTTTACCACCAGGCCACCACCACCCTATTTTTCCTATAAGTTGCAACATCATGAATAATAATCAGTAAACTAGTTCCACTGGCAGCCATGCATACCCATGTCCACCATATTTGAGAGATGGTGTAGAGTGCTTTGGATAAAATTGACGTTTACTGTCCTTCGCAGACACCCTGACCCAGAGTGACTTACATGTGGTAATTGCAGCTTGGTGGTACTATCGCTCGAACCCCTGACCTTCGGATCAATAAGCCAGAACCTTAACCCGTCACCCTTTGAGCCACCACTGTCCTTTATGGGTGCTTTCTTTTATTCGCAATACTCTTTAAATCGTTCTGGTACAAGTTCCTCTTGGTTCAATCTGTCCACAGAATCTTTTCCGAAACCAGTCTTCTTGCAAAGCCTTATCTGGGCATTACCACAGGTTTGCATCTTGTGATCAGCCCTCTGTAGATATATTCTTGAAGATGTTTCTTGACTGTAGCCTTTGATCATCACCAGTTTACTTCTTCAAAAGTCTTCATGAGCTGATTGAATGTTGTGAATGATTCTTCCTTGACCAGGAAAAGAAATCCATCATCCAGGTTAGATGTGTTCCATGGTCTTCTTCCTGGTCTTTTGATGTCGCCAAACAGACCAGAGCATTTCTTCTTTTGAAAGCATGCACTAAATTATTGATCTGGGCAGTCCTAAAGTTTCCACATTTTTTTTCTGGCAGGTGTGTTTATTTATTTATTTTAACTTAATGAAGGCTCCTTTACTTGCATTGAGTAATATTTTGTCAGTGTGGCCGCCTCACAGCAAGAAGGTCCTGGGATCGATTCCCAGCTCGGGTGTTTCTGTGTGGAGTTTGCATGTTTTTCCCCGTGCTTGTGTGGGTTTCCTCCGGGTACTCCAGTTTCTTCTGGCAGTCCAAAAACATGCACAGTAGGCTAACTGTCTGATCCAAATCACTCCTAGGTGTGAATGTGATTATCAATAATTGTGTTTGTGTTGGCCCTGCAATGGCCTGGTGATCTGTCTAGGGTGCACCCAGCCCTCACTGAGAGTCAGCTGATATGGGCACCAGCCTCCCTGCAAACCTAATTAGGATTAAGTGGCTTAGAAAATGAATGAATGAAGAACTCTTTGAAACTCATATTGCAAGAACCCATGAACAGCCACCAAATGCAAATTTAGTGCAAATAATTCCAAACATTTTAGTTAATATTTGTGTAACTAATTAAATTAAAGGTAAAATTTCACACTTCACTCACATATGCATTGTTTAATTTGATATTTTCAGATAGTTTCAGTGGTGTAAAGAGGCTGTCCAGATATTTATGAACTTAACTGTTTGATGATATCTTCATTCATTTTCTGAACCGGTTGATCCTACCAGGGTTGAGGGAAGAGCCAGCTAGCCCACCATCCAGGTCTTCAAACCTTCAGAAGAAACCCAGGCAAGCACAGGTAGAATATGCAAATTCTGCATTCGAAACGCCATCACCAAGCATGGGACTCGAACCTGGGACATTCTTGTTGTGGGGGCGGATGCTTTAACCACTGCACCACTGTGCCATGTGTTATAAAGTCCATTTTGTGTGATGCTTTCTACTCATAGGGCAGTGGTGGCCTGGTGGTAAAGGTACTGGATCACTGATCCTCAGTTTGTGGGTTCAAGCCCCACTCACC
>CM045742.1:40200000-40212500 GCA_024760905.1 Plotosus lineatus | reverse complement strand
TGATGATGATGATGATGATGATGATGATGATGATGAGAGTTCCTTATCATTATTTTCCTTCATTCCTTAAGCGGATATTATTCGCAGCCAGGATGTTCGTAGCCAATAAATCTGCTTGTACCTCCAATGGATGGCGAATGTTTACAATCAGGTGTACTGTATATAACACCGCCCAGACCGACTCTCCATATTTTGTTACTACATTATTTATTTCTCGTTTCGAACGGCACAATGAATCATGAAGAACAGGACCGGATGGGGGCAACAGTGGTGTGTAGGGGTTTGCATGTCTGCTTCACAGCAAAAATGTCCTGAGTTGGAGTCTTGGGCTCTTCCAGGGTGGCTCGCTGAGGCGTCTGCATATCCTCCCCATGTTTGCGTGTGCTTCCCCAATACAGCCATGAGGTGGGGGGGGGGGGGGCACTAACCAGTGTCTCTCCCCCTCATGCCGGTCCCAAGCCCGGAGAAATGCAGAGGGTTGTGTCAGGAAGGGCATCCGACGTAAAACCAATGCCAAATATCTATGATGCAAATCAGAAGTATTACCCCCATACCGGATCGGTCAAGGCCCGGGTTAACAACGACCGCCATCAGTGCTGTCAATCAACAGGGTGCTGATGGAAATTGGACTACTGTTGGTCGAAGACGTCGAAGATGCGGAGGACAGGGTGAGGTGGAGGCGGATGATTTGCTGTGGCGACCCCTGAAGGGAGCAGCCGAAAGTAAAAGAAGAAGAAGAAGAAGAAGTTTGCGTGTGCTTCCTCCAGTGACTCCGGGTTTTCTCCTCAGTCCAATGCCATGCACATTAAGCTATTTGAACTGTGAATGGTTGTGTGTAATGGGCCTGCAATGAACTAGCGAGCTGTTCAGGGTGTACCCCGTCTGCACCCAGCATCATCTGAGATCCTGCAACTCCAGTAGGATAAATATGTTGAAAAAAATAATTGAATGAATGAATGAATTCTTTTCATATGCAGTGGTACCCCACCTTATGATAGTCCCAGCAAACGAAAAATCCAGATTACGAAAAACATTTTCCAAATTTTTTTGTCTCTTTATACGAAACAAGTTCTCCTTACGAAATGTGTCAAACGCACCATTCAAACATTCAAACAATGCATGAGCTGCTCTCCCATCAATGACGTTCAAACATCCTGCCCTGTTGGCCTCCTATTGGCTAGGAGAGATGACGCAGCTCCCTCCCATTGCCTATCTCCCAACATTCCGCCCTACCGGCCTCCCATTGGCTAAGAGGGATGACGCAGCTCCCTCCCATTGGCGATTATTGAGCTGCATCTCCCATAATGCTTTTCGTGTAAACAACAGAGTTACTGTTGTTTCATGCTTTATTTCTTAACTCAGGCTTTTAACCTTCCATAAACATTTGTAAGATTATAACTCTGCTAAGAAGACATGGTCAACACATGCGCACGCACACACACGTGCAAACACACACACACACACACACACACATACACGTGTGTGATTTCCGATGCGAGTGAGAAGAAGAAACGGGCTCAAGTGATATCGCAAAGGAATATGGCCAAACCCGTCTACCATCGGTATGATATTGAAGAAGAAGGAGGTCTTAAAAGGTATACTTTTATAATTTTTAAAGGGTTTAGGGGGTAGTATTGGGAGCCTTGGAACGAATCACACGTTTTACATGTAAAATGCGGTCCAATTACGAAAAATGCAGGTTACAAAAAAAGGCTTTAGAACGGATTCATTTCGTAAAGTGAGGTACCACTGTATAACATTCGAAAAAAAGTAAGTGTGAGAAAGCATGGAAAATAATATGCTTTAGAAGACATGGTTCATTTGCTAACAAGCGTTTGAGGTTCCCACTGGGGTAGGGTAGACGTTCCTGGTGAATCTCGAGGTCAAACACACATCCACTGTTTGAGCAGGAGAAGATTTGAGACCTCTGCTGAACTTTGACCAGAGGTGGACAAACACGGTTGGACAAAAAGTGCACAGGAAGCACATTTCTCCCACGTAGGTAAAAAAAGAAGGGAAAAAAGAAAAAAGACAACCATCTCTTTCAGGTTGTGTTTAAAAGCCCCTGGTGAGAACCACAGACTCCTGCAGACACTCAGGCTTCCTAGATAGAAATCCCAATGTCTTCAATCACCAAACACACCCAAACACACTTATGAAGAGCAGATCGGACCTGGACGTGGCCACAGGAGGGAGAAAGAAAGTCAACACCACTGTTTACTGAGCATACGCCATACGCAGTGTGTTAGAGTCGGAGTCCTGCATTCTCTGACCATGTGATCAATACAGTGATAGTGTCGACAGACATTCTATAAACTCTTCGCATTGCGGGGGGGTCAGGATTTTTTTTTTTGTCTGTTTCCTCATTCTATAAGCAAAAAGAAAGGAATAAAGCTTTTCAGATATTGCTGTAATGGTTAAATAACTCTCAGAGGGTGTTGAGATTTAACCCGACGCCTTGAGTATGAACAGAAGTTTATTAATTTTCAATAATAAAGATGTTTCACTCCTCTTGTAAATGACACAATTATTATTCATTCATGCAATTTCTAAGATACTTAACCCTAATTAGGGTCATGGGGAAGCCGGGGCGCTCGTCTAGAGGCGGCTGTGAGCTAATTGTTAAAAAAATGGGTGGTACCTAAAGGTTTCTGGTTTGAATCCCAAACCAGTGGTAAAAATGTGTGGCAGTAGGGGAAGTGAGCTACAACTTCCCTTCCTCCATTCACATGACTGAAAGCAAGGCACCGAACCCCAGATTGTTCTCCAGGTACCCCAATGTATGGCAGCCCACTGCTCTGAGTGTGTTCGTCCTCACTGTTTACGTGTGTGTGTGTGTGTGTGTGTGTGTGTGTGTGTGTGTGTGTGTGTGTGTGTGTGTGTGTGTGTGTGCGTGTGTGTGTGTGTGCTTCAAGGAGTTAAATGTAGAGACAGTCTATATATATATATATATATATATAGTACTCCCTCACCACTTCAAGCTTCACTTTCTGCGGCATCAGTGTATCACGGGTTTTTCAAAAATGAGAGATTTCCTTTCGGCTTCTTCCCTTTATCAGAGGTCACCACATTGTGTGAGTGAGTGAGTGAGTGAGTGCGTGAGTGAGTGAGTGAATGTGTGAGAGAGTGAGTGAGTGCGTGCGTGCATAAGTGAGTGAATGCGTGAGTGCATGAGTGAGTGAGTGAGTGAATGAGTAAGTGAATGAGTGAGTGAGTAGGTGACTGAGTGAGTGAGTGAGTGAGTGAGTGAATGCGTGAGTGAGAGAGTGAGTGAGTGAGTGAGTGAGTGAGTGAGTGAGTGAGTGAGTAAGTGAGTGGAGTGGTGTGAGGGCGTGAATGAGTGAGGCAGTGAGTGAGGGAGTGAGGGAGTGAGTGAGGGAGGGAGGGAGGGAGGGAGTGAGGTGAGTGGTGAGTGAGTGAGTGAGGGAGGGAGGGAGGGAGGGAGTGAGTGAGGGAGTGAGTAAGGGAGTGAGTGAGGGAGTGAGGGGGTGAGTGAGTGAGTGAGGGAATGAGGGAGTGAGGGAGTGAGTGAGTGAGTGAGGGAGTGAGGGAGGGAGTGAGTGAGTGAGTGAGTGAGTGAGTGAGTGAGGAAGTGGTGAGTGAGTGAGGGGTGAGGGAGTGGTGAGTGAGGGTGAGGGAGTGAGGAAGTGAGTGAGTGAGTGAGGGGTGAGTGAGTGAGTGGTGAGGGAGTGAGGGGTGAGGAGTGAGGAAGTGAGTGAGTGAGTGAGTGAGTGAGTGAGGAAGTGAGTGAGTGAGTGAGTGAGGGAGTGAGGGAGTGAGTGAGTGAGGGAGTGAGGGAGTGAGGGAGTGAGTGAGTGAGTGAGTGAGGGAGTGAGGGAGTGAGGGAGGGAGTGAGGGAGTGAGTGGTGAGTGAGTGAATGAGGAGTGAGGGAGTGAGTGAGTGAGTGAGTGAGTGAGTGAGGGAGTGAGGGAGGTGAGTGAGTGAGTGAGTGAGTGAGTGGTGGTGAGTGAGTGAGTGAGAGTGAGGAAGTGAGGAAGTGAGTGAGTGAGTGAGGAGTGAGGGGTGAGGGAGTGAGTGAGTGAGGGAGTGAGGAAGTGAGTGAGTGAGTGAGGGAGTGAGGGAGTGAGTGAGTGAGTGAGTGAGTGAGTGAGGGAGTGAGTGAGTGAGTGAGTGAGGGAGTGAGGGAGTGAGGAAGTGAGTGAGTGAGTGAGGGAGTGAGTGAGTGAGTGTATATTTTTGATTGCCTCTGAGTATGAATGCGAGTGTGAATATGTGTGAGTCGGCCCTGCTGTGGTATGAAGAGCTGGTAAAAGTGTACCCTGCCTCCTCTTAGTGTTGGCTGAGAAGGGCTCCAGGCTTCCTGCAAACCCCCTGAAGGATAACGTGGTTTATGAAATGAAATTGGATGAAGAACGGCGAGGTTGGTGAGATCATCCAGGTTTTGTGTCACAGTGACACTCAGTGTTTAAACCAGGAAGTTTAGGTTCTATTAAAGTTCTTTGTCCTGCCTGAGTTGGAAGGGGGAGGGGCATGGGGGGAGTTGACAGTTTGACAGTCAGAGCTTTTACACGTTTTTTGTAATATTTCAATCCATTACTGATTTACTTGATCCAACAAAATGTTCCAAAACATTTAGAAATTACTGTGAGATTAAAAGCAGTGTTTTTTTTGCTCGTTTGCCTCGCAGCAGCAAGAAGATCATGGGTTTCATTCCCAGGCTCGGGGCATTTCGGTGTAGAGTTTACATGGTCTCCCTGTGGTCTAATTTCCTCCCACAATCCAAAAAATGCACACGACGCTAATTAGATGTTCCAAATTGCCCCGAGTTGTGAATGTGTGGGCAGTGGTAGCCTGGTGGTAAAAGTGCTGGATCACTGATCCTAAGGTTAGGGGTTCAAGTCCCACTCTCCATGGGTTCTCACTGCCCCCCCCCCCCTCCAGTGCACTAACTGGGTTATCAAAGGCCCGCCACGTCTCTCACTGTCTATGGTAGGGGGTTCATGTAAAGGACCATTGCTGACTTTCAACAAGAGGAGCTGCATAGCCGTCAGCGTGTTTCCATCCTGCGATGTCCTGGCGGGCTATCCAGGGTGTGCTCTGTCCTCGCCCGGAGTCGGCTGGGATGGGCGCCAGCCTCTCCGTGACCTTAATTAGGATTAAACGGTTACAGAAAATAAATGAATGAGTGTGAATGTGTGAATGGTTGTATGTGTGGTGCCCTGCAATGGTCTGGGGAGTTGTTCAGGCGCACCCCACCTTCTCCCATTGAGAGTGGGCTGAGATGGGCTGCAGCCTCCCCATGACCCTAATGAGGACTACACAGCTTAGAAATGTCATTGCTGATAAAAGGTCGTAGACTCAGCGCTATCATGCGCCATCTGTCGTTTATGGCCGTGTTTACTGCACTTATTTTCTTAAACATTCATCAGTGCTGATCGTCACATGACCTACAAGCATTTCATCCTATTGTGTGTGTCAGGTGTTGGGATGGGGGTGGGGACGGGGATGAGGATGGGGGTGGGGACGGGGATGGGGACGGGGATGAGGATAGGGACAGGGATGGGGGTGGGGGTGGGGTGGGGGGGGGTGGGGGTGGGGACAGGGGATGGGGATGGGGGTGGGGGTGGGGGGGTGTCATGTAACATCCTGGTGATGAGAATCAGAAGCATGCTTTACCATTAAGCACTGGTCTCCACACGACCGCTAATAATTACTCAAACAGATGCTGAGAGAACCCATACGTAACATGTGGAGCATGATACGTATAAAGTTATTGCACAGTGATTATCATCACGTTTATAAACCTCAGGAGTAAAAATTGAAGGCTCGTGGCCAAATATGGCCCTCCAACATATTTCATGTGCCATGCAAGAGCTTTTAAAAAATATGGTTATCATACTGAGTGACGCCGCAGAGCAATACTTAGCACATCCACAGCAAGGAGGCTTGTGTTCAATTCCTGGACTCAGGTGGTCTCTGTTTGGATTTTGCATGTTCTCCCTGTGCTTGCATGAGTTTCCTCTGGTGTCCTCCCTGGTGTCCTCATACAGTCCAAAAACATGCACAGAATGTTAACTAGCTGTTCCAAATCGCTCCCAGGTGGGACTGTGTGTGTGTGTGTGTGTGTGTGTGTGTGTGTGTGTGTGTGTGTGTGTGTGTTAGCCCTGCGATATCCTGAAAAGCTGTCCAGAGTGTACATTGCCTTGTCCAAGAGTTGGCTGAGATGGGTGTTACCATCCCTGCGCCCATAATTAGGATTAAGTGGTTTAGAAAAGGAATAAATGAATGAGTGGACTCTTGTATATTCGTTGCGTCAACCTATACCATCATCATCATCATCATCATCATCATCATCATCTTCTTCCGCTTAGTCCAGGGTCGGGTCGCGGGGGCAGCAACCTTAGCAAAAAGGTCCAGACATCCCTCTCCCGAGCTACTTCCTCCAACTCTCCCGGGGGGACACCGAGGCGGTCCCAGACAAGCCGAGAGACATAGTCCCTCCAGCGTGTTCTAGGACGACCCCGGGGTCTCTTCCCGGTTGGACATGCCCGAAACACCACACCAGGGAGGCGTCGGGGGGGCATTCTGACCAGATGCCCGAGCCACCTCAACTGGCCCCTCTCAATGCGGAGGAGCAGCGGATCTACTCCGAGCTCTCCCGGATGGCGGAGCTTCTCACCCCTATCTCTAAGAGAGAACCCCGCCACCCGGCGAAGAAAGCTCATTTCAGCCGCTTGTATCCGTGATCTTGTTCTTTCGGTCATTACCCAAAGCTCGTGACCATAGGTGAGGGTTGGAACGTAGATCGACTGGTAAATTGAGAGCTTCGCCTTGCGGCTCAGCTCCTTTTTCGCCACAACGGACCGGTACAGGCACCGCTTAATAGCAGAGGCTGCAGCGATCCGTCTGTCGATCTCTCGCTCCATCCTTCCCTCACTCGTAAACAAGACCCCAAGATACTTAAACTCCTCCACTTGGGGCAGGACCTCATTCCCGACCCGGGGGGTGCATTCCACCATTGTCCGACTGAGAACCATGGCCTCGGACTTGGAGGTACTGATCTTCATCCCGGCTGCTTCGCACTCGGCTGCGAATCGCTCCAATGAGAGCTGGAGGGCCCGATTTGATGAAGCCAAAAGGACAACATCATCCGCAAAAAGCAGAGACGATATCCGATGGCCACCAAACCAGAACCCCTTATCGCCTCGACTGCGCCTAGAAATTCTGTCCATAAAAATTATGAACAGAATCGGTGACAAAGGAAAAGCCTTGGCGGACTCCAACTCCCACTGGAAACGAATCCGACCTGCTGTTACCAATACGGACCAAACTCTGGCTCCGGTGATACAGCGACCGAATCGCTCGTAGCAACGGATCCGGAACGCCGTATTCTCGGAGCACGCCCCACAAGATCTTTCGAGGGACACGGTCGAAAGCCTTCTCCAAATCCACAAAGCACATGTGGACAGATTGGGCAAACTCCCATGCCCCCTCCAGAATCCTCTGGAGCGTATAGAGTTGGTCAAGAGTGCTGCGGCCAGGACGAAAACCACATTGTTCCTCCTGAATCCGAGGTTCGACTATCGGTCGGATCCTCCTCTCTAGTACCCCTGCATAGACTTTCCCAGGTAGGCTGAGGAGTGTAATTCCCGATAATTGGAACACACCCTCCGGTCCCCTTCTTAAAAATTGGGACCACCACCCCAGTTTGCCAATCCAGAGGTACAGCCCCGATGACCACGCGATGTTGCAGAGCGTGTCAACCAAGACAGTCCTACAACATCCAGAGCCCTGAGATATTCCGGGCGGATCTCGTCCAACCACTCGACCACCGAGGAGCTTTTTGACAACCTCAGTGACCTCCACTCCAGTGATGGGCGGACCCTCACCCGAACCCCCAGGGTCTTCCTCTTCCACGGAGGGCGTGTTGGTGGGATTGAGAAGGTCCTCAAAGTATTCCCTCCACCTCTCAACAACATCCCCAGTCAAGGTAAGCAGCTCCCCACCTCCACCGTAAACAGTGTTTGTGAAGAACTGCTTCCCCCTCCTGAGGCGTCGGATGGTGGCCCAGAACCTTTTTGAGACCAACCGATAATCACTCTCCAGGCCCTCACCGAACTCCTCCCACGCCTGAGATTTTGCATCTGCGACAGCCTCGGCTGCAGCACGTTTGGCCTGCCGGTACCCGTTTGCTGCCTCAGGAGTCCCACAGGCTAATAAAACCCGATAGGCCTCCTTCTTCAGCTGGACGGCCCCCTTCACCGCAGGTGTCCACCACGGGTTCGGGGATTACCGCCACGACAAGCACCGACGACCTTACGGCCACAGCTAAGGGCTGCCGCCTCAGCAATGGAGGCACGAAACATGGCCCATTCGGATTCCATGTCCCCCGCCTCCTCCGGAACGAGGTTGTAGCTCTGCCGGAGGTGGGAGTTAAAGGCCTCTCGGACAGGGGCTCCGCCAAACGTTCCCAGCAGACCCTGATTACACACTTAGGCCTGCCAGGTCTGGAAGGCAACCTCCCACACCACCGAAGCCAACTCACCACCAGGTAGTGATCGGTAGACAGCTCAGCTCCTCTCTTCACCCGAGTGTCCAGAACATATGGTCGCAAGTCCGATGACACGACTACAAAGTCAATCATCCAACTGTGACCTAGGGTGTCCTGGTGCCAAGTGCACTTATGGACACCCTTATGTTCGAACATGGTGTTCGTGATAGACAAACTATGACGAGCACAGAAGTCCAACAACGACACACCATTCGGATTCAGACTGGAGAGGCCGTACCTACCGATCACACCCTTCCAGGTCACACTATTGTTGCCCACATGGGCGTTGAAGTCTCCCAAGACAACGGCGAGTCTCGAGGAGCGTTCTCCAACACCCCCAAAGACTCCAAAAGGGTGGGTATTCTGAACTGTCATCTGGTGCATAAGCACAAATAACAGTCAGGACCCGCCCCACCCGAAGACGGAGGGAAGCTACCCTTTAGTCAACCGGGAGAACCCCAACATTTGGGCACCGAGACGGGGGGCAACAAGAATACCCACACCGGCTCGCCGCCTCTCCCCATGAGCAACTCCAGAATAGAAGAAGGTCCAGCCTCTTTCGAGATGGATGGTTCCAGAGCCCAAGCTATGCGTTGAGGTGAGCCCGACTATATCTAGTCGGTATCTCTCCACCTCACGCACCAAATCAGGCTCCTTTCCCGCCAGAGAGGTGACATTCCATGTCCCGAAGGTCAGAGTAAGCAACCGAGGATCAGTCCGACAGAACTCATGCCTTTGGCTGCCACCCATTTCACACTGCACCCGACCCCTAAAACTCCTCCCACGGGTGGTGGGTCCATGGGAGGGCGGACCCATGTCTCCTTTTCGGGCTGGGCCCGGCCAGGCTCCATGGGCATAAGCCCGACCACCAGGCGCACGCCTTCGAGCCCCTCCCCTGGGCCTGGCTCCAGGAGGGAACCCCGGTGACCCGCGTCCGGGCAAGGGAGACTGCTTCCTTTGTTGTCTCGTGTCTTTAGGGGTTTGTTTTGAATCGCACTTTGTCTGGACCTTCACCCCGGACCTGTTTGCCTTGGGTGACCCTACCAGGGGCATTTGCCCCCGACAACATAGCTCCTAGGATCATTAGGTCACGCAAACCCCTCCACCACGATAAGGTAGCGATTCAAGGAGGGGTCAACCTATACCATGAAATGTAATTATTCATCCATCCAGTAGGTGGAGCCATCTTTCCTTTTACAAATTGATTAATCGTAATTATGTTCACAGGGAATGGGGCAGTGGTGGTCTTGTGGTATAGGGCACTGGATCGCTGATCCAAAGGTTGGGGGTTCGAGTCCCATTCTCCACAAGGTTGTCACTGTCCTCCCCAGTGCAGCTAACTGGGTTATCAAAGGCGGGCCATGTCTCTCACTGTCTATGGTCTGAGACATGTAAAAGAACTATTGCTGACTTTCGTAAAGAGTCGGCTGCAAAGCCGTCGGCGTGTTTCCGCCCTGCGATGGCCTGGCGAGCTGTCCAGGGTGTACTCTGCCCTCACCCGAAGTTGGCTGGGATGGGCGCCAGCCTCCCCGCGACCCTAATTAGGATTAAGCGGTTACAGAAAATGAAAAATGTTCGCAGGGAAGGCTGGCACCCTTCTTCACCGACTCTAGACGTGGGCGAGGTACATCCTGGACAGACAGTGAACAACATGGATGGCCTTTGATAACCCAGTTAGCCGCGCTGTCGGGACAGCAATGACAACTCAGTGATAGAGGGACTTGAACCTCTGACCCTTGGATCAGTCAGCTGTAATCAGCAGGCGACCACCAACCCCGCAGCGGACCTATTTTAAGTAAATAGCTCGCCGTCTATGACTCAGGAAAGATTGCAAGCTGTCTTATCACCAAGTATCGTCAGAAAATTAAAGCAAATTAAGGAAAATACTAAGTATAGCTGAGCAGATTGCACGGTTGCCCCGTTTCAATAGATGTTGAGTGATTATTTGGCCCTCGATTACCCAGGAAGATGAGATTGACACCCCTGAGATATATATATATATATATATATATATATATATATATATATATATATATATATATATATATATATATATATATAATAGCGGAGAAACTCAAAACTCAAGTCACACCTAAGGTCGGGTCACTTTGGTACATGGCCTTTCTCATTAGCATCATAACCATAACTTCTCAACCAATGAGATCATTTGAAAACTAGCCAATCACAGACCATAGACACTTTTGCTTGTTCGAGCTGTTGTTCAACTACACTTTTAAAAGTTAAACCAGGAGTATCGCGTAATGAGTATACAATCTCTGATTAACTATTTGTAGTATGAATATTATTTTTGATTTTATAGGCTTTTAGAGAAAGTAAATATACTGTAATATTAATAATAGTTAATTACAGACAACCAAATTGAAATGGAAACGAATCCGTTTATTGGTCAGCACGGTGGTGCAGTGGTAAGCACGTCCGCCTCAGAGCAAGAAGTCCTGGGTTTAAGTCCTGGGCTCACTTTGGAGTTTGGATGTTCTCCCTGTGCTTGCATGGGTTTCATCCAGGTTCCTCCTCTCTCTTCTACCCCAGGTTCCTCGTACAGTAGAACGTTAGGCTGACTGGATGTACTGTAATTAGATGTAGTTGGGAATATGGGTGTGAACGCTCGTATGTATGTTGGCTCTGCAATGGATTGCTGAGCTGTTCAGGGTATACCCTGCTTTCACCCCTGTGTTTCTGTCTCATTTTCGAGGTCATGATAGAACTGCTCGCTCTAGAGGTGAGGCGATGGAACAGAAGAAAATAATTCAGCACATGAAATTGAATTAACATGGCGTACTGTCAAGTGTTTGTTTGTTTGTTTGTTTGTTTGTTTGTTTGTTTGTTTGTTTTTACTGCATCATATGACCTGCATGTAATTAAGTGGTTCTCCTTTGTGGGTCAGTCAAATGATATGGTCAAATGGACTTATCTCCTCCACTTAGTGGGTGACTTGTTGGAGGGATGGAGTTTGGGTCTGGTAAGCACCTATGACATTATAGATTAGATTTGGATTACGATCTGAATCCAGGAATCTATTAAAAGTTTCTTAACAAGCATTCATTAATAACAGATTTTTTTGCTGAAACTGCTGATCTTCATCAAATTTCGTGAATGGCTGTGACCGGGGCTGCAAAGAACTCATTAGATTTAAGAGTTGATCCATGTATGAGATCATGTTCAAAAAAATTAAAATAAAATCAAATCCAGAAATCCCCTGTACTGTCTTCTTCTTCTTCTTCTTCTTTTCCTTTCGGCTGTTCCCTTCAGGGGTCGCCACAGCAAATGATCTGCCTCCATCTCTCTCTATCCTCTGCATCTTCTACTCTTACTCCAACGACCTTCATGTCCGCCTTCACCACATCCATAAATCTTCTCTTTGGTCTTCCTCTGGGCCTTCTGCCTGGTAGTTCCAACCTCAGCATCCTACGACCAATATACTCACTATCCCTCCTCTGTACATGTCCAAACCATCTCAATCTAGCCTCTCTGACTTTGTCTCCAAAACATCTTACATGTGCTGTCCCTCTGATGTCCTCATTTCTGATCCTATCCATCCTCGTTACTCCCAAAGAGAACCTCAACATTTTCATCTCTGCTACCTCCAGCTCTGACCCCTGTCTTTTCCCCAGGGCCACTGTTTCTAAACCATACAACATCGCTGGCCTCACCACCGTCTTGTACACTTTTCCCTTCATTCTTGCTGATACCTTCCTATCACACATCACACCGGACACTTTTATCCATCCATTCCAACCTGCCTGGACGTGCTTCTTCACCTCTTTTCCACACTCTCCACTGCTCTGGATTGTTGAGCCTAAGTACTTAAAATTCTCCACCTTCTTTATCTCTGCCCCCTGTAACCTCACCGGTCCTCTTGGGTCCTTGTCATTCATGCACATGTATTCTTATATATATATATTTACACACATGTAAAATCCCCTCTACTGCACTGTACTTAATTAACACCAAAAGTACAGCTGATGC
>CM045742.1:40177500-40182500 GCA_024760905.1 Plotosus lineatus | reverse complement strand
ACGAGTTGTCACTGTCTCCCCCAGTGCAGCTAACTGGGTTATCAAAGGCGGGCCATGTCTCTCACTGTCTATGGTGAGAGGCTGTAAAGCAGGTGTCCCCAAAGTTTTTCCTGCGAGGGCCACATCACTTTTCCCTTCTCTGATGGGGGGGGGGTCAGTTTGTAACAGAAATAATGTGACGATCGCAGGGCTGCCTAAACATAAACATTTATTGTTTTCCAGTCAGCCATGCTAACCAAATATTGGGGCAGTGGTGGTCAAGTGGTATAGGGCGCTGGATCGCTGATCCAAAGGTTGGGGGTTCGAGTCCCACTCTCCACAAGGTTGTCACTGTCCCCCCCCAGTGCAGCTAACTGGGTTATCAAAGGCGGGCCATGTGTGTCACTGTCTATGGTGAGAGGCATGTAAAAGAACCATTGCTGACTTTCGTAAAGAGTAGCTGCAAAGTCGTCAGCGTGTTTCTGTCCCTTGCTAAAAAGGGTTGTGACAGGAAGGACGTAAAATCCGACGTAAAAACCTCTACCAAATCAAACGTGCAAATCAAATGATTCGCTGTGGCGACTTCCAAGTAAAAGGGAAAAAGCCGAAAGGAAGACAGACATGTATAACCAAATATTAGTAACCCTTTCCACGACCTTCACAGAAAAAAAGTCAGGAAATAATTAATAAATAAAAGAAACGCTGCTTGCGATCAGTTGAGCAACCCGAAAGCAGACGACTGGTTCAGCCGAGCCCGGCGTACAAATGTATTCTCCTGAGCTAGCGGTCCACTGTTTAGCTTTGAGAGTTTGTCTACTCGCATTTGGCCTTGCAAGCGATCAGACTTGTCTTTGTGACGGGATTCAGAGTGTCGGCGCAGATTGCATTCTTTGAATACCGCCACTGCCTCTTGACAGATGATGCAAACAACCTTTTCTTTATATTACACAAAAAATATATATAATCGTTTGTTCACTGCAGGTTTAATACCCTGCATTCTGAATCAATTTTATCTTCCATAACCTATTATTCTGTTTTATTTGACAGGGGAGAGTCTTGAATTTTTGTTTCAGGGGGTGGGGGGTTCAGATTGGGACACAGACGGCAGAAGGCTGGAATAGAATGACATATTCTAGGTGTGTATTAGTCTTCATTGTGTAACCACACTAAAAAAAGTAATCATAATACTCTCTGGTATTGTTCAGGGGGCCGGGCCAAATGTGGAGGTGGGCCGTATCCGGCCCGCGGGCCATAGTTTGGGGTCCACTGCTGTAAAAGAACTATTGCTGACTTTTGTCTGGAGGAGCTGCAAAGCCATTAGCGTGTTTCTGCTCTGTATTGGGCTGGCAAGCTGTCCAGGGTGTACCCTGCCCTCGCCCAGATTAACCAGAATTGAGATTAAATGGTCCATAAAATGAATGCGCATAGAAATACTGATGGCTAGTCTGGTTCACACGACATACGTACATTCCTTATCATGTGAATGATCAGTTTATACCTTTACATTAGTTTGACTCCGTAGCTTCACATTCACCTCTTCAAAATTCACGTTGCAGTAACACAGACCCCAACAACTGAGAGCGAGCTGCACCTTCTCTTCCTTTGTTTGTGTGTGTGTGTGTGTGTGTGTGTGTGTGTTCATGTTGGATGGGTTAGATGGAGAGGCAATCATTTTCTTGGCAGGATTAATAAAGAATAGCAAAAATGAAAAAAAAAAAAAAAAAATCTAATCAAAATCAAACTGTTTTAGATTCGCCTAGTATATTTCCTCCTACACATTTCCTGCTGCTTCTTCATCCCTGCAGATTTATAAATCTAATTCAGATCAACTACGATGATATTGTGTTCATACAGTATCACTTTATAAAGTACGAAGCTTAGTTTGTTTTAGCTGCCAGTTTAATCTGACAGCTCATCCTGTGGATTATAAACATTTACACTGCTGAATACAGGTAGGTTTAAAACAGAAAAGCTTTTAGTGTGGATTTACTTTATTACCTTTAATGAGAAGGTTGGGGTTTTGTGTAAGTTTCTGTGGTTGTTAGCGGGATTATTAAAAAAAAAAAAAAAAAAGTGATTTTTGGAGATGATCTGCAAATACATCTGAACTCTCTCAGTGTTGTTGTAGCGTTATCTGGCACTCTACAGATACCACTTCAGATTTGGAGATCCTGGCTCCTGGATGGTTCAGGATTTATCTTTTTCACCCTTTCATTTTGTTCTGTCATGAATTTTCTGCTGTTCATATTTTTCATGATTGCTGGGCTTGGCGGACATTTGTGCTCCCCAAGTGCTCTTGTAAGTCACATGTGTTCTATTAATGTCATGGAAGCAGAGACCGGCATAGACCTCTATTTATGGTAGGCCTCCGTCAGTCCTGAAGGACTATGGCTGCACTCTGGCTGGTACCCCAGCTGGTGATACCCCCCAGTGTGCAGAGCCTGGGTAGGGAGTAATGAGGGACAGGCTGTTACCCAAGCAGCAAGTCCCCCCCTGTCTCGGCGCCACCGGAAGGATCCAATGGAAGGGGAAAGAGTTCCAGTGCCGCTGCAGGAGAGAATTTACGGTCAATTTAGAACGGCCAATTAACCTACAGTGCACGTCTTTGGACTGCGGGAGGAAACCGGAGCACCCGGAGGAACCCCGCACAAGCACAGGGAGAACATGCAAATTCCACACAGAAACGCCCAGACCGGGAATCGAACCCAGGCCTTCTTGCTGTGAGGCGGACGTGCTAACCACTACGCCACCGTGCCGCCCCTCTATTTATATTGTAACAGGATTTAATACAATTCTGTGAAGGATTTTTCTCAGAACCCCGACACTGGTTCACTGCTTATCCTGATATTTGATCTCTTGTCACTACTAATAAACATCAATATCGAAGCCTAAACTGCACAGGGGAGCAATAGACAGGGGGCTCCATAACGGGTCACTGATCATAGATATTAGTGATGCAGGCCAACATACCCCAAGCCTATCACACTTTATACCGCATAATTTATTCATTCATTTTCTGAAATGCTTAATCCTAATTATGGTCGCTGGGAAGGCCATCTCAGATGACTCGACGGTGCGACGACGGGGTACACCCATCAAGCCATCACCGGACTAAAGGCTCACACAACCATTCACACTCACGCTCACACCCAGGGGTCCTTTGGAAAAGCAAATGAGACTACTGTGCATGTTTTTGGACTGTAGAGTGAAACTGGGGTACCTGGAGAAAACCAACACAAACACTGAGAGAACATGTAAATTCCGCACAGAAACGCCTGAGCTGGAAATCGAAAGATCTTCTAGCTGTGAGGCGGACGTGATAAACACGTCACCACCATATATACAGCCATATAGCATTTAGCCTCTTATCTTGTTTTGAGAACTTTTGGCATGCACTCAAATCTGTTAAATCTCATGCGTCCCATTTTGACCGAGTCTCAAACCAGGTGCACATACATTTCAGATGTAAAGACACGATCTACCCCATAATCCACCCCATGGGTGACATAGTGGCGTAGTGGTTAGCACGTCTGCCTAAGAGCAAGAAGATTCAGGGTTCTAGTCGGGCTCAGTGAGGGAATCCCTGCGTGTGCATGTTTGCAGGGCTTTCATGTGGGTTCTCTGGTTTCCTCCCATTGTCCAAAGATATGCACAGTAGGTTAATTGGCTGTTCCTAGGTGTGACTGTGAGTATGAGTGCTGGACTCTGTGTTAGCCCTGTAATAGACTGGTGTGTAAGCTGTACCTCGCCTTCCTCCTGAGTTGGCTGAGATAGGCACTTGCCTCCCCATGAGCCTCGAGGTATTAAGCGGATCAGCAAATAAATGAGTGAATCAATGAATGAATGAATGATCCCTCTAGCACTCGCCCAGTTTCAGAGAATATTGTGAAAATGATTCCGTACTTAAAAAGACATTGACTGCACGTACACCGCGTGTTTGTTCGCAGATGTTTATCAGATTTGCATGTAATTCATTCATAATGAATATTTGCTGAAAAACAATCGCTTGTGTTTTATATATACTACGCCTATTGCTGTTTGGTTTTATAATAGTTGCAGCAGAATAATGATTTATTATTGCAATCTGCCACTCAGAAGAAGACAGGATATCTTTCCTGAGAGTCCGGTTCCTCTTGAAGTTTCTCAGGGAGTTTTTACTCAGTGCTGAGTAGTTATAAGCACATTATTCCACATTCCTTTGATGTCTAACTGGGTGTTACTTCAAGGTCACGATGCCTCACACATGTCTCCACACCCCAAGTTCCTCGTGTCATGTTGAAAACTGATCGGTGAAATTTATGGAGCGTCATTCTTTGTCGGTCACGGCGGTGACCTGCCAGTCGCTGTGATCTCGAACTGTGCATTCCTTTGTTCCGCTCTCGGCATGTTCAGGCACATTCGACATGGACGATGGACCAAGAGGGAGGTAGGGAACATATGTGTGTGTGTGTGTGTGTGTGAGGAGAGAGAGAGAGAGAGAGAGAGAGAGCGAGATGCTTTATAGCCTGCAGCTTCCACAATACTGAAGTTAGCATAAAGAACAACTTGCTGTTGGTCATTCCTGTGATTTGAAAGATAGATTCTAAAATTAGATTTTGTTATACTGTATTAATCCTGCTTGGGAAATTATCACCTCTGTATTCATCCCATCCAAAGTGAACACACACACACACACACACACACACACACACACACACACACACACAGGTAAGCAATGAGCACACCCATTCTGAGCAGTGGGCAGCCACACACACACTGGAGATTTCCGGAGAGCAGTTAGGGTTTAGGTACCTGACTCAAAAGCACTTCAGCCATGATGGTGGAAGAAGAGAAGGTGGTTCTGACCCCACTCCCACCTCCACACCCCCCACTCATTTTCCCCCCTGGTTCAGGAATCGAACCCAAAACCTTTCAGTCTCAAAGCTGCAATTCTAACCATTAGGCTTTGTCTGCCCCAAGGAAGGGATATGAATCGATTGATTTGCATTGTGAACCAAAAAAATGTATCAGTGTTGGTATGC
>CM045742.1:40145000-40172500 GCA_024760905.1 Plotosus lineatus | reverse complement strand
TGTAAGTAGGCTCTGATCAAATGCTGCTGCAGCTGAATGAGGTCGTCGCCCCTCTCTGGAAGTGTGTCACAGGTGCACATCTCTCCATTAAATTGGTTGAAGCAAGTGAAGAACTGGTTCAGGGTGAACTGGTATTATGCTGTATGAGGAGTCTGCTGATATAAGCGTGTTCTTGTAGCATACTGTTTAATACAGCCATATTCCATTAAAATCCATTCATTCATTCATTTTCTGAACTGCTTAATCCTAATTCGGGTCACGGGGAGGCTGGCAAACATCTCCGCCGACTCTGGGCAAGGGCGGGGTACACCCTGGACAACTTACCAGATCATCACAGGGCCAACTCTAACACAACCATCCACACACACATTCAGATTCAGACCTTGGGGTGATATGGAGTAGCCAATTAGCCTGCTGTACATGTTTTTGGACTGTAGGAGGAAACTGGAGTCGTCTTCTTTTCCTTTCAGCTGTTCCCTTCAGGGGGTCGCCACAGTGAATCATCTGCCTCCATCTCACCCTATCCTCTGCCTCTTCTTCTTAGGAGGAAACTGGAGTATCTGCAGGAAACCCATGCAAGCGCAAGGAGAACATAAACTCCACATAGAAACACCTGAGCCCGGGACCATCCTGCTGTGAGGTGGACATGCTGACTATGACGCCACCGCGCTACCCAGTTTGTGAAATGAATGATATTCATATCTTTATAGCTACCGTGGTACACCATGTGTGGATTTGCATTCTCTCTGTGTCTATGTGAGTCTCCTCCATGAACTCAAGTTTCCTTCAACAGGCCAAAGATGTGCACTTAAATCACCTGTAAAAAGTAAGTAAAGTCCGTTGAGGGCAGTGGTGGTCTAGTGGTTAGGGCACAGGATCGCTGATCCTAAGCTTGGGGGTTCGAGTCCCCACAAGGTTGTCACTTGTCCCCCCCAGTGCAGCTAACTGGGCTATCAAAGGCGGGCCATGTCTCTCACTGTCTATGGTGAGAGGCATGTAAAAGAACCATTGCTGACTTTCGTAAAGAGTAGCTGCAAAGCCGTCAGCGTGCTTCTTCGACCTGGAGAGGGATGGGCTCCGCCAGGCCAAATCAGCCCAAGTCTCACCATGAAGGTGCCCCAAAGACATCCTCGGTGAAAGTCTGTTGGCCGACTCATCAGGCCGGTGCTTTTCCCCGGTTTCCATAGTGTGAAGCGACCAGGAGTTCAACCCCATCCTGGATGGGACGCTCGTCCATCGCAGGTTCCCTTCCCAGTATATTTTTACTGGTACCCATTTATACTGCTGGGTGAACAGAGGCACACTTGTGGTTGAGAGCTTGCCCAGGGGTCTTAGCACAGTGGGGGTCTAACTGGGATTTGAACCCGCAACCTTCCGATCATGAGCGCAGCACCCTAACCACTACACCACCGTCCCCACAAAGATGGAGAGTCTCCTCCATGAACTCAAGTTTCCTTCATCAGTCCAAAGCTGTGCACTTTAGGTCACATGACCACTTAAATTTCCCACAGGTGTGAATGTGAGTGTGAATAAATGTTGGGATGTGTGTGAGTCTGTTAGTCAGATGACCTGTTCAGGGTGTAACCCCACCTTTAACCTGCAGTCACCTGGGGTTGGTTCCAGTTTCCTGTGTCGATGGATGACATCATCAGCTTCAATTTTGATCCATATAGCATTATGCCCTCAGAAACTGACAGATGTATTATATAGTTAAAAAACAGGAAGGGAAGAAAGTCGAAAGCTCGCCAGTAATTTGTATCCAAAGCTCGTGAGGCGTCAGGTTTTTTTTTTTTTTTTTTTTTTTTTCCCCCTTCCCTCAAGTTGTAAATCCAGTAAAGGTGCGCTCGAGGCGTCGATAAGTCACGTCACTATGAAATACACATCGCCTCAGGGACCGGTGTGCGTGCGCGCGTGCGCGCGTGCGCGTGTGTATATTTTCTTCTCCCTCGTCGTCACGCGAGATTAAACGAGGTGAAGGAATGAATAGCTGCAGGGACAGACGGGTTGAGTGAGCGAGCGAACGAGTCGCACGAGCGACAAGCGCGCGCTCCAACATCACCAGCCACCCACACCTTCAACACTGCGCGTGAACTGAAGAGGAGGAGGAGGAGAGAGCGCGAGCTCCGGACAAGCAGCTGTGGAGCGCGCGGGGGTTTCTCCACGAAACAAGAAAACCACAGTTAGTTTTAAAATTTGTTTCAACATACCAAAATTGTTTGAGGAATTTTTTACACAGACCCTTAAACGACCTTGGTTTTTTTTTTTGTGTGGAAAAAAGGGTAAGAAAACTCAGAATTATTATTATTATTATTATTATTATTATTATTATTATTATTATTATTATTACTATTATTATGTTTGTTGTTGTTGTTGTTGTTGTTGAAACAACAAGGTATTCAGACATGAATGAGGATCTGTCCATAATGTTATTGGTAGCATAATGCTAATAGTTTCACAGTACTGTAGCTCATGTTCCAGTCAGCTTGTTGTTTACGTTTTATTTTTGTTTGTTTTGTTTGTTTTATAATAGATAACACTTTCTTTTATTTACGTTTATTTTACAATGTCCACGTTTCTTAACCCAGTTTTTGAAACCTGACATTTTTTTCCTTCCAACATTTGTTAGTATCTGTTGTTACTGAGTGCAAACTAACGTTATTAGCAACTACCAAACAAACAAACAAACAAACAGACAAATAGATGTGCTATTAGTTATACCCAGCTCAACACTCATACTTCAACAGGCAGGAAAAAATAGAATGAGTTGATTATACTGTCTTTTGCTGTTGTTGTTGTTGTTGTTGTTGTTGTTGTTATTCAACCAAAATGTAGCGACTGTTTAGCCTTTGTTTACACTTATTCACTTATGCACACTTTTCTGAAATACTGTTTATACCTTGATATCACTTGTTAAATTATCTGTAGAAATCTGAGCGGTACAGCTGTGGTTTTAGGATTTCCAGATGTTGACTCGTGCATGGGTTCTTACTGTAACAAAACTGTTGTAAGTCTTGTTGTGCATATTGTTTGTGTATGTGTTGTCTGATATATTTCTTGCGGTATAAACAAAGTTCACATTCATTAATTCTCTCATTTTAGTTCATTTTTTCATCTTTACTTGTCGCCCCCAGCTATTTTTCTTTTGCGTTCCCAGAATGAATAAAGATCATTGGGAAGAGACATTTATTGACATATCAGATAATGTACAGACTGTAACGACTGAATTACATCACTGATTTTTTTTACAGATTGAAATGCGTCTGAAATCTTAAATCCATTTTCCTTCCTCTAAAATTAGCAGAATAAATTTTTATGTGGGAAAATATATAAGTTTAAAGATAAATGTATGCATGCAGGTATTCACCAAGAAACGATGGTTTAACATTCAACACTTGGAAAGTGATGAAATACACCCATGAATGCTGAAAAAATATACTAATAAATACATTATTATGAGTTTGGGAGGGTTTTATGAACAAAATAAATACAATGTTTTAAGAACATCTAAGGAATGTTCTTTATAAATAAAAAAATAAATAAATAACAAAGCCGTCAGTGTGTTTCAGTCCCTTGTTAAAGGGTTGAGACAGGAAGGGCATCTGACGTAAAACCCTCTGCCAAATCAAATGTGCGAATCAGATGATTCGCTGTGGCGACTCCCGAGAAAGGGAAAAAGCCGAAAGAAGAAGAAGAAACAAATAGCCTCTCCAGGGAATGTTAGCTCTGGATTGGTATGGTGTCCAGTTTGTGTTTTGTTTGGAAATCAGTTCCATTCATTCATTCATTTTCTAAAAACCGCTTAATCCTAATAAGGGTCACAGGGAGGCTGGTGCCCATCCCAGCCAACTCTGGGTGAGGGCAGAGTACACCCTGGACAGCTCACCATTGCAGGGCAGAAACACGCTGATGGCTATCCAGCTACTCTTGTCAAAAATCAGCAATGTTTTTTTTTACATGAACCTCACACCATAGTGAGAGACATGGCCAACCTTTGTTCCCCCCCAGTTTGCTGGGGGGACAGTGACAACCCGTTGAGAATGGGGCTTGAACCCACAACCTTAGGATCAGTGATCCAGCACCTTTACCACCAGGCCACCACCGCCCTTGGAAACCAACTAAACTGACTTAGCTATAGCACAGGTATTGTAGATATGAACAAAAATTTGAATGGGATTAAAATTAAATCCGCCTGAGTGAGGTTGGGGTAGTGGCAGTAGCAGCGGCGGTGGTGGTGGTGGAGTTGGTGCTGGCACTTTCTATATGATATATTGGATATTTGACCCATTAAATCAGGGGTCACCAACCTTTTTGAAACTGAGAGCTACTTCATGGGTACCAATTAATGCGAAGGGCTACTAGGTCGATACACACCTCTGAAATTACAAATTTGCTCAATTTACATTTAATTAGATTTAATTAGATGTTATTATTAATAATTAATGATATTCATCTATGTGAAGATATTGACTTGATTTAAAAATATATTCAAAAAAATTATATGCAGCTCAATGGAGAGTGGCGCTGTCCTAAAAATGGGCCTGTCCTAAAAATAGCAGTGAACAGGTCCGCGGGCAACTTATATTGTCCTTGCGGGCTACCTGGTGCCCACGGGCACCACGTTGGTGATCCCTGCATTAAATGAATACAGATAGAGAGAGTGGTACTGTGTGACGTGTCTGTCATACTTTTTCCAATGATCTATTGCACATAACACCTATAAAGCATGGTGACCCAATAAACCCTCGCACATTTCAAAGGTAATTAAAAAAGAAGAAATCATTAAAGATAATTAAGTGAATATTTCACCCATGAAACTTCATTCAGTACAGTTTTTATGCATCATGTTTTAAAGAACCTCGAATGGTGGCTGTATTATCTATAAATCATTAGAGTTGATTGCTGAAGGCTGCCATGGCTTGACAGGTCATATCGGACTGAGCAGAGACAATCTCACGCTGAATAGCAACCTTAATCTTGTTTTCAAGTGTAAGGCGAAGTTGACAGTACACTTGTAATTAAAGTTAATTCTACAGAAATTAAAAAAAAAAACACGAGGCAAAGTCAGAGGATTGGGAAGGCTACCCGACATCACGCCGCAACAGGATCCCGATACTGAAGCATTTCCCTCAGCTTGTCCAATGATCTTCGAGCTGTGGGTGCCACATTGTAGCTGCACCTTGCTGAAACCACAAATCAAGTTCATCAATCTCAATGGGGTTCAGATGGGCTTTGGCTCACAGTAGGCCTTAGCACCACCTTTCCGAGTATTATATAGTTTGGGAACCTTTTTTCAAAGAGTGCATTGGACTATACCACAACCCTGTATATCCTGTAATGTGTAGTTATACAATCTGCTGGTATGATTTAACCAATAAATTGCAGTTTTCTCTTTTTCTGCATTTTAGCTTTTGCCCCACGTTAGTTTAGAGAATGCAGACGAGGGGAATCAGAGCACTAAGTCCACTTCTTTTGCTGGCAGTGACATCACTGTTCGCCAAACCAGCATACGGACAAGGTAAAGCCTGTCTTTTTCTTCACTTGTCTCTGTCTCGGTCTGTTTGTCTCTGTCTGTGTCTGTCCTCCCCACCCAACTCACTCCCACCACCTCCACACAAACAAACAGACTCACAAACACGTCATTATAAACAGCTTGAAAAATCTAACGTCTTACATTCTGCTGTATTGTCTGGTTGTGCATCCATTAATTAGTGAAGCTTGAGTTTCGACGTATTTTTGATTGTACCATCTGTGCTTTTATGGGGAAAAAAGGTATCCTCATGAAACCTGGAGGACAAAAAAGGACCACGATGTTTCCGAAAGGTGGTGCGGTGGTGTAGTGGTTAGCACTTCCGCCTCACAGTAAAAATTCCCTGAGTTCGAGCTCCGTGTCTGGCGTGGGTGTTTCTCTGTGGAGTTTGCATGTTCTCCCTGTGATTGTATGGGTTTCCTCCAGGTACTCCGGTTTCCTCCTACAGTCCAAAGACATGCACATTAGGGTAATTGGACATTTTTAATTGCCTCTAAGTGCAAATAGGAGTGTGAATAGCGGTGTGTCTGTGTTGGCTCTATGGTGGTCTGCTGGTCAACTTTGCCTATGTTCAGAGTTGGCTGGGATAGCCTACAGTCTACCCATGACCCTATTATAGGATTAATTGGGCTGGAAAATGAAATTAAATGAAAAATGTATCTGAGGGTCACTATACGAGTGTCAGTGACCTTAAATTCTCTTTAAAATCATTTAAAAATGTCAAGATGGAGAAAAACCCGAAGCCATAATGTATGGCTGTGTAACACATGATATTAACAATAACATTGTATTGAACAGGGTATTTCCAAGCCAATGTACTTCTGTCAAATACAAATGCTGGTATTATTTTAACCATGCCCTTACGAACTTTAATTCTCTCACTTCAGCTTGTTCCTAATACCCCCCCTCCTTTTATTGATTGTTTTTATAGTTATGTGCTCATATTTCTCTGAGTTTCAGTCTGTGGGTGTAAAATAGATTTTAAACTCAAATTTTTAAAAGCATGTTTGATAGCACCTCAGTAGAACATTTGTTTTCACCTACTGCTCACAACTGTGTAGCCATACCACCATCATATCAAACTGCTCTGAGCTGCCATCAGACCACACTGCCATCATATTGTGGTGCCGACTGAACCGTTCAGTGTGTGAAGCAAACTTAAAATAAAACGCAAGCTTCCCAAACTCTCTGGCTATACATGACCATGTGTATATTTTCACTGTCAGGTAGTTTTTACTTACATTTTCCAAGTTGCTAAAATCCATTTGATAGTGTGCATTAGTTAAAATCGTAAATTATAAAATACAACGAGAATCTATCAGTTCATATAAGGCAGGCAAGTTAATGGCAACAATAACTGAGGCATAAATGAGATAAATGAGATATAATCTGGTGAAGTTCTAATAAAATAAAACTAGGCATTTCTACAAAATAACATGTGATTCTTTTTATGTACATTAAAGCAAGTGTGCTCTCCGACATACAAAAAAGAATCTAGCACCATGTATTCTGTACCAAATTAGTCCCGTACTGCTGGCACAAACCCAAGATGATCACATGACTTTTAGTTACTTTTCACAGAACTGTGTTGTGTTGTGTCATGCTTGTGAGTTATTGGTCTTTTTTTTTTTTTTTTACGCACACACACACGCACACACACACACACACACACACACACACACACACACACACACACACACACACACATACACACACACACACACACACACACATACTATACATAGTGTGATTTAATGAAAATGAACCTAAACTATGCATACAAACTTTTATTGTTTTCATTGAATTTCCTTTTAAGTACAGTAAAACCTCCGCTGACGAACTTTTCGCCTCAAGAACATTAAATTTGCGAGCATATTGTCTCTGCTGACGAACTAGTTTTCGGCGGACGAATCAAACCACGCGGTCGAACAGCGCCATGGTGGCGGCCACGAGAAGCTGACGCACGCTCACGACGTCACAGTTCGTCACACCCCTTTCTTTGAGTGCAGAAGTGGTTTGTGTTTGCTAGACATTTTGGACCATATTGAGTGTACTTTTGCTATTATGGGACCGAAAAAGATCCCACCACAGGCGGAGATCATTGAAAAACACGAACGAGGTGTGCGTTTGTGTGACTTAGCGTCCCAGTACCAGTACGCTAAGTCTACCACCATCCTTAAGAACAAGGAAGCTATTAAGGGTGCGTGTGTGGCTAAGGGTGTTTCCAAACAGTAGGCGTTTCCAAACACTCCTTCCAAACAGTAAGTCCCTCCCTCCCTCCTCCTCCCACTCCATTCCATCAAGCCATCAACTACCATCACACAGGTAAATAAAACGACTTTATTATACAGTACAGTTTATTTCTTTAATTACAATACAATAGCACATTTATTATACATAAAATAAGGTATATTTTTGTGTAGTTTTAAGGCTTATTTAGTAGAAAATTATGTTTTATGGGGACCTGGGAACGGATTATTCTCATTTTAATGGTTTCTTATGGGAAATAAATGTTCGGAAGACGAACTTTTCGCCTCACACACACTTTCTGGGAACCAATTATGTTCATGAGCAGAGGTATCACTGTACAACAGATTCTTGTGTTGTGGAGTTTGTGGTTAGAGGAAGCAGTGAAATCATTATTAAAATCGCTAATGTGCGTCATGTTATTACTTTCTTCAGCACGTAGTCTTTTAACAAGTAAGATAATGTAGAGTAAACTGGTCATCATTGCAATATAAACCCTTTCAGAGTGATACAAATTCCATCTGTTGTATGTCAGAATCTTATCCACTCTGCCGGGTACCATTCTCAGGAATGACTGGCTCACTGTACATTATCTCATACAATCAATTACAGGATGCTTAACAGCCCATAGCAGGACATCCCAGAGTCGAATTCCCAGTAATACCACAGAATGTTGCCAAAAATTGCACAAAAACAGAGAGAGAGAAAAAAGAAATCTGTCAGCAAATAATACAGTAAGAAACCTTATTTATTTATTAATTTAAATAAAAGCTTGAATAGTGAAAGTGCTTCCAAAATAGTAGCTTTAGTCATCGTTTGAAGACTCAAGTGAGTCAGCTGTCCGGACCTCTAGGGGAACTTCATTTCATCATCTGTGCCAAAAAGGAGAAGTGTTTGAGATGAGAGAGAGAAATGTTATACGGTGAGACCAGTCAAGCAGTGCTGGAGGATCAGAGCGAGCGTGGGGAAGTGTGGGTTTGATAAGTGCTTTAAGGGATGTAGGAGGGTTCTAGTCCATTTTTGGCTGTGTAGGCAAGCATTAGTGTTTCGAATCTGATACAGGCAACTACAGGAAGTCAGTAGAGAGAGCACATAAATTGGGTGATGTGAGAAAAATTGGGGAGATTGGAACCAAGTCATGTAGCTGCATTCTGGATCAGTTGCAGAGGTCAAATTGCAGTCAGAGGCGGACCTGTCAGGAGTGAGTTACAGCAGTCCGGCCTTGAAATGACAAGGGACTGAACGAGTATGTGAGTAGCCTTAGAGGAAAGAAATGGACAGATTCTTCTGATGTTGAAGAGGAGAAAGTGAACGGATTGAGGAAGATTTGTGGTATGAGACGAGAAGGAGATTGGGATAAACTGCAGTTCATTATTGCTGGGGTTGAGTTTCAGCCGATGAGCCATCATCCACGATGGGACATCTGCCAGCTGCGTGGAGATTCAGGCAGAAAGATGAGCATTTGAGGGAGAAGAGAAGATGATAAGTTGAGTGCTCTCTGTATAGCGGTGGTGTGAGGAAAAATGTGAGGATGTGACCTCCCAGAAAAAGCTAGCATGGATGAAGAACCATAAAAGAGGGTCAAGCACTGAGCCCTGAGGGACACCGAGGGAGGGTCTATGTGGGGTAGATGTGGAGCTGTTCCATGTCATATTATAAGACTGACTTTCTAAGTACAAAACAAACCATTACCCTGATTAGACTTGAGCTTCAAGACTCAAGGATGGAAAAGAGTCTTGTAGTTGACTGTGCCAAACGCTGCTAGAAGATCGAGAAGGATGGGGACTGATGACAGTTTTACATCCGCCTCAAACTTTATATTCAGTGTTGTACACTCTGTGAATTGAGCAAAGTCATTTTGAAAATGATTATGTTCCTTCAGTAAAAAACATTTTTCATTGTAAAAATGAACAGAGGAAAATAGTTATTTTATTTCAGGTGACATGTCATTATAAACGGAATGAAGTTCCCATCCCTGGCATGCTAAATAATCAAGCAAACACACAAACAAACAAACAAACAGTCAGACAATGTTTATGCCAGTCACACAATTGTATATGTGAAATGTGCAAGAAAAAGGGGAAAAACAAAATTTAGGAACGGGGTAAATACTTTTTCACATCACTATTCACTGCAAAAATGTATTATTAGAATACTGCAAATAGTGTGTGTGCAGCAGGAGGTAAAACTTGTTAGAAAGATACAGAATTGTATCATCTGTAAAAAGCAATGGGGCTGGGTGTACTCTGCCCTCGCCCAGGGTTGGCTGAGATGGGCGCCAGCCTCCCCACAACCGTAATTAGGAATAAACAGCTCATAAAATGAATAAATGAATGAAATGAATAAATAACAAACTGCCTATTAAAATAAATGTCTGGCTGCTCTGACTTTTTTAATATTCTTCTTTAAACACGACTGTTTAAAGTACAAATACAAGCATATTTAAAGCATCATTAATTTTAATTTTAAAGCATCATTAATTTTAAACACCGAAAGTGAAGGCTAATGTTGATCTAATTTAAAAGTTCTCAATTGAGAGAATGTACGTGCAGAGAGCTGTCTCACCTGGAACGTGTCCAGTGAACACGTTAAGATCTGCCTCTGACTATGGAAAACATTTTCAGCCCCAAACCTTCTCTCCTCATTCACCTGCCATATTGGCACATTACCCTTATCTTCCTGTAGCGATACTAAATACAGGATTGATACCATTCTAATTAGGCAGAAAATTATAATTCTGAAGTCCTGCACGGTCATGCTGACTAAGTGCCTCGAGCAATTCATTTATTATTAAATACCATAGCATTTTTTTTTTACAGTGAAGCCACAGGCAGGAAACGTTGAAACTAGCACCAGCAGAGATTTACAAACTCAAACAAATGCTTCACAGAAGTATGTATAGATGCAACATGCTATTTGACACTACTTTGTCTGTAATTATTCAGATTTTTTTGAACGATTAAAATTAATGTCTCATTAAGTCCCCAGTGGGAATTTGAGGCCCTGGCATTTGAACGTGAAGCGCCCTGATTAATATGGGTTTGATGGCAGTCTGTACCAAAATTGGTTTGACATTCATGTGGGGTGAGTTCCAGAAGGAAAATAATTAACTCCGGTTTTGAATTGACCAAAACATTTGGACCTGACAGTCATATCTGTCATCCCTGCAGCACGCTCTTCTGCTCTTTCATGGTAGAATGTGCTTCATATTTTATATATTATTCATTTTCATTCTTGACCTTTAAACGTTTCTTACAGATCTACCACTTCGATTGGCTAACATTTTACACTTCACCGCTTTCCGAATAACTTCTGTGATTTCCTCTTGGAGTGCCAGACTCCAAACGCACAACACATGTTTAAGATCTTTGTATCACAGCTTTATTAAGAGCTGAGCTTTCTTCAATTTCCAGTGGAGGACTTTTACATTGAACCTGGAGTCATGCCCGTGATGTTCGATCTCCTTTCCAGGATTGTCAATAAAGTTATGATACATCATCCAGGCTTCATTGATCATACCACGCTACCTATTGTTTGAAAAATCAGATTATTATTTTAATCTGTAATGCTATGTGAACTACCAGCGATGGCCCGGCAAGCTTGGCCAGGGTGTACGCCGCCCTTTCCCAGAGCCGTCTGTCATGGGCGCCAGCCTCCCTATGACCCTGATTAGGATTGAACGGCCCCGAAAATGAATGAATGATTGAATGTTATGTTAGTAATGCTCAGTAAAATATTCTCCCCATTTTTAGAGAGTAGTGAGGTGGAACATGACATCATATGAGGTGGACAAGTATTTTCCTGCACGTTAAGAGTAAAGGATGAGGATGTCAGAATGTGGGAATAATGTGGAGGCGGACACAAACGGGATAAAAATAAAGCGTAGGTTTAATACATACCTTAAAGACAAAAGCAAACTGAGCGTGAAACCCAAAGATCAACAAAGCAAAATAAAAGTTCACAACATAAAATTAGCTGGTAAAAAGCAAAAAATAAAAGTCATGAGCCAAGAGCCGGCTCACAAATGAGTCATGGGACAACCCCTAATGAAGCCCTGGCAGAGTCCGTATATAGTGCATGGAATAAGTGGAATGAGAACCAGGCTTGCTAATCACCTGCCAAGAGTCGTGTGTCCGAAGTCATTTGACTGGGAGTGGTTCAGGGGTTCCTCGAAAATGTAGTAAGAGTCTAGATTGCAACTGAAATGGGCTGCGGCTGTCAATCATTCATTCTCTTAACCAATTAATCATAATCAGGGTCGAGGGGAGGCTGACGCCTATCTTGGCCGACTGTGGGCGAGAGCACTTTATACCTCGGACAGCTCGCCAGGTCACTGAGATGCAGAGACACGCTGATGGTGAGTGAGAGACATGACTGGCCTTTGATAACCCATTTAGCTGCACTGACGGGTCTGTAGCTGTGACAGAAGCAATACACAAAACAGCAGATGTAATTAAATCTTATTATGGAGATTATGAAGGTAAAAAAAAAAAAAAAAAAGTAAATGTCTTTCAGGTTAATGATCAAGTGAGTGGATTGAATGCTGGTTTAGTATTTCGTATTCTTACCTCACAGCAAGAAGGTTCCGGGTTCGAGCCTCATGAGTTTTCTGTGTAGAATCTGCGTGTTCTGCTCATACTTGTGTAGGTTTCCTCTGGGGGCTCTGCTTTCCACCCACAATCCAAAGACACGCACATTAAGCTAATTAGTTATTCCCTAAGCGCGATATGGAGTGGCGCTGCTAAAGCTATACAGCTTATAGTCTCCGTGGTAAACAGAGCGGTCCCGGTCAGGACTTCATGCTTTTGTGGATTCCCTCCAGGTCTCAGGTTTCAGGTTTAGTGATCTAGTGGGGGTTTTGTTGCTGTTACCAAACCTCTGTCTGCTAGAAAGTACTATGCCACAATATAACTTGAATGTTAAAATAATGCAATATTAACAGTGTATTATTTGCGGCATCACTGGATTAAAGTAAAGTTACATATTATACTTAGGATCATTAGATTTAGGAACGTCAAAATCGGATCACATGTCAAAAATCAAAGCTCCCCAAGATCTTTGAACATTGTGTTTATTAGTTCAGTTCATTTTATTGTCACCGATTATTCCTAATTAGGGTCGCGGGGAGGCTAGCGCCTATCCCAGCCAACTCTGGACGAGGGCAAAGTACACCCTGGACACCTCACCAGGCCATCGCAGGGCGGAAACATGCGGACGGCTTTGCAGCTCCTCTTGTTGAAAGTCAGCAATGTTTCTTTTCCGTGAACCTCACACCATAGACAGTGAGAGACATGGCCGGCCTTTGATAACCCAGTTCACTGCCCTGGGGGGACAGTAACAACCTTGTGGAGAGTGGGGCTTGAACCCGCAACCTTAGGATCAGTGATCCAGCACCTTTACTACTTGGCCACCATTGCCCTGTGTTTATCATCTGAAATTAATTATTAGCCTCCCTCCCTCTCCCCCCCCCTCCCTCAGTGCAGCTAACTGGGTTATCAAAGGCCAGTCATGTGTCTCACTGTCTATGGTGTGAGATTCATGCAAAAGAAACATTGCTAACTTTCGACAAGATTATACATAGATGTCAGCCTGTTTCTGCCCTGCGATGGCCTAGCAAGCTGTCCAGGGTGCACTCTGCTCTCGCCCGCAGTCGGCTAGGATGGGCGCCAGCCTCCCAGCGACCCTAATCAGGATTAAGTGGTTACAGAAAAGGAATGAATGAATGAATAATTTATCAGCTGGAACCCTTGAGATAAGAATAAAGTTACGACTTTTCATCTCATAAAAACACCAATGACTGAGCATGTTAAAGCACCGGCTAAATATCCATTCGGTCACCATTACAAATTAAATGGAGAAAGTGCAAACATGAAGTAACAGCGCTGGACTGAACCGGGATGTGCTTTAGAATCCTGTTCAGAAGAGAGAGAGAGACAGAGAGAAAGATCTGCGTTTCACAGAATCGCTGCAGAAAGCCCCTTTCCCCAAGTTAAGGTTGGTGTGCTTGGTATATTATTACACAATGCTTGACACGATGCATCCTTATAAACTCTAGAAGTACACAGACTGTTCTTTACATACCTGTACAAAACCTTCGCACTGTTCTCCGGTCAGTGTGGGTATGTAAAATACATGTTGTAGCATCATTGCTTGCTAACAGTGACACAAACACAAAAATGGGTTTGTGGGAAATGGGTGGATACATAAAAGATTTAGATAGATGTAGTATAGTACTGGTATAGATCTGGATATGTGTGTGTGTGTGTGTGTGTGTGTGTGTGTGTGTGTGTGTGTGTGTGTGTGTGTGTGTGTGTTTGCATGGGTTTGGGTTAGTTTTTGCCTGTGGAGCTGAAATGAAAGAATGCTGAATGGTTTTGATTTTATTTTTGACCTTATTTTTTCTTGAGAAATAGACATTGTGCTATTTCAGAACCAACATAGTTTCGGACTGTGTTCCAATATTGCTTTAACACACCCTTGTTGACTTCTCCTCAATCATTGTCGCCATCTTAAGTGCTTAGAAAAAAACAAAACAAAACAAAAAAACCTGGTAAATTTCAATGCATGACCCATTTAATGGTATTGAGTCAATGTTTGCATAGTTAGCATGTTAGCTTTCAATCAAGCATTTATTTTTACTCATACTTAAGTTTGTTTGTGTAATTTTACAAAATCTGCATCTCATATGCAGAAGATGGCGACTCTTGAAGCACACGTGATACGGGGATGTTAATAATGGCATTTTAAAGACAATGTTGAAATGCAAGATTTATCTTTCCTCTGTATAACCTCTGGTAAGATAAGGCTCTGTTTCCGAGCCTGTTTCCCAGAGCTGAAGCAACAAATTCGTTACTAACACCTTACTACAAATGTATGAAGGGAAGCTTGTGACTTCTGTGATTTCTGTCATGTCTGTTTCTCGAACGCAGATGGATGTCTGTCTCATTGTTTACAGCTCTGCCTAATTTACTCACCATCTGCCAGTCAAATATACTCCTTCTTAACCTTACACTTTACACTGCTTCACGAAGAGTGGGTTTGCTTTGCAGATGATAAACATTAACTAATGTTAGACTGTGTACCTTCCATTTATTCGATTTTTCTTTCTGAAACCATCAGAATCAGAAAATAAATATTTTTTTTAGGTCTTAAGGCTTGCATTGTATATAAATAATGATGATGATAATGATAATACCACAAATCCTAGGAAATACAGAAGAAAAAGTATGGAAGATTTTTAAATACAGGGATCCCTTGCTACTTTGTGCTTCACAGCACCACGTTTTTTTTTTTTTTATATTTATGGAATTCAAAAATAAGGAAATCAAGTAAGAATATGAGGAAAAGTTAAAGAAAATGCCACAAAACAAGGCCAATTATGCAACCCCCCCCCCCCCCCCCAAAAAAAAAAAAAAAACCCAAACAAACACAAAAGAAAAAACAACCCAAAACCTCCCATCGAAACGAGTTACATTTTTGTGAGGTGCGCATCTGAGTGCATGCATGCGCACGTGTGTGTGTGTGTGTGTGTGTGTGTGTGTGTGTGTGTGTGTTTATACATCTTATGCATTATTTTTCATTGATTATTCATAGCGTTGAATATGTATTTATCGATATCATATACATATATACATGTATGCATACGTCAGTCGGGGGTGGGGGGGTGATCCTACTTCGCGGAATTCGGTGGTTGCGTGGGGATCTGCGGAAAGTGAGGAATCCCTGTATTATGAAACTGGAGTATTTTTTCTATAATTAAGACATAATAGCACACAGTCTTCTTGCTCCTTAATCATCACGGATAATAATATAATTATGTATGGCGTTTGGATTTAGCATCCAGCAGGGCAAAGACTTGTGAAAACTGTTCCTGAAACTCCAAATCACTTTGTACCTATTCAATGAATTTAAAAACAAAAAGTCAATGTTTTCTGATTTTAGTTTCAGCAGAAGATTTAACGATTGGAAGGTATAGAGATCCGAACCCCTTCTCCTGAAATACTGCAAGTTAAATAAATCACATCTATATAAATATTGTACAAATAGTTTTGTGTTATCTGTGTGTTGCGTGTGTATACGTGCAGTGCCTGCTCCTAGAAGATTACGCTTTAAGGTGCTTGGTTCAGGCATGCTCAGTGTGTCCTGGAAGGAGCCGAAAGGAGAGTTCGACAGATTCAGATTCATCTACAGTTCTGGCTCAGGTAAACGGAGACACTTGTATTAAACTGTCTGTTGTTCTGGAGATAACTTTGTATTAAAAGATAGACTTTTATACCTAACGGCTTGTTAAATCTGCTATTTTTAATACCAAGTACTGTGTTTGGTTCCCAACGTAGAGACTTCGTCAGTAGATTTGGCAACTATTGAGACTATAGTTTTAGCAACTTTAATTTATGAAATAAAATGCCTCGTGACAAATTTTTTTTGTGATTTTTGTGGAAACATTAGTGACTATCTTGAAATCTGGCCTACTCTAATTACAGTGTAACACACGTCTAACACTTTCGACCAATCACTGATAACCATGGTCCTGTGTGATCAACCACAAATAACCATTGTGACCCCATCCAATCAATCATGAATAACCATGGTGATCTCAATCAATCATGAATAACCATGCTGATCCCATCCAATCAATCATGAATAACCGTGGTGATCCCATCCAATCAATCATGAATAACTGTGGTGACCCCATTCAAACAATCTCGAAAAACCATGGTGACCCCATTCAATCAATCACGAATAACCATGGTGACCCCATTCAATCAATCACGAATAACCATGGTGACCCCATTCAATCAATTATGAATAACTGTGGTGACCCCATCCAGTCAATTACGAATAACCATGATCTTATCTAGCCAATCATTGATAATCATGGTACCATCCAACCAATTAGTGACAGCCATACTCCACTTTGTCCGATCACTGATAACAAAGTGAGAAAAACTATATCCAACCAATTAGTGATAACCATGGGCCATCTGACAACCTTGGTGACTTTATCCAGTCAGTCACTGAAAACTATGGTAGCCGCATCTGATTAGCTTAATGATAAACTTGATCTCACCCAACCAATCACTGATAACCAACCTCTCTTTCACTCTCTTTCTCTCACACTCCCTCCCTCTCTCTCTCTCTCTCTCCCTCTCTCTCTCTCTCTCTCTCTCTCTCACTCACAAACACACACACACACACACACACACACACACATACACACACACAAAGTGTGTGGAACCCTGACTATATATCCTTTACATACACACCGTGTATCCTGCATATATATATATATATATATATATATATATATATATATATATATATATATATATATATATATATATATATATATATCTCATCATCATCATTCTTCTTCCGCTTAGTCCAGGGTCGGGTCGCGGGGGCAGCAACCTTAGCAAAGAGGTCCAGACATCCCTCTCCCGAGCTACTTTCTCCAACTCTCCCGGGGGGACACCGAGGCGGTCCCAAACAAGCCGAGAGACATTGCGGCTCAGCTCCTTTTTCACGACGACGGACCGGTACAGGCACCGCTTAACAGCAGAGGCTGCAGCGATCCGTCTGTCGATCTCTCGCTCCAGCCTGCCCTCACTCGTAAACAAGACCCCAAGATACTTAAACTCCTCCACTTGGGGCAGGACCTCATTCCCGACCCGGAGGGTGCATTCCACCATTGTCCGACTGAGAACCATGGCCTCGGACTTGGAGGTACTGATCTTCATCCCGGCTGCTTCGCACTCGGCTGCGAATCGCTCCAATGAGAGCTGGAGGGCCTGACTTGATGCAGCCAAAAGGACAACATCATCCGCAAAAAGCAGAGACGATATCCGATGGCCACCAAACCAGAACCCCTCATCGCCTCGACTGCGCCTAGAAATTCTGCCCATAAAAATTATGAACAGAATCGGTGACAAAGGACAGCCTTGGCGGACTCCAACTCCCACTGGAAACGAATCCGACCTGCTGTTACCAATACGGACCAAACTCTGGCTCCGGTGATACAGCGACCGAATAGCTCGTAGCAACGGATCCGGAACGCCGTATTCTCGGAGCACGCCACACAAGATCTTTCAAGGGACACGGTCGAAAGCCTTCTCCAAATCCACAAAGCACATGTGGACAGATTGGGCAAACTCCCATGCCCCCTCCAGAATCCTGTGGAGCGTATAGAGTTGGTCAAGAGTGCTGCGGCCAGGACGAAAACCACATTGTTCCTCCTGAATCCGAGGTTCGACTATCGGTCGGATCCTCCTCTCTAGTACCCCTGCATAGACTTTCCCAGGTAGGCTGAGGAGTGTAATTCCCCGATACTTGGAACACACCCTCCGGTCCCCCTTCTTAAAAATTGGGACCACCACCCCAGTTTGCCAATCCAGAGGTACAGCCCCCGATGACTACGCGATGTTGCAGAGACGTGTCAACCAAGACAGTCCTACAACATCCAGAGCCCTGAGATATTCCGGGCAGATCTCGTCCAGCCCCGGAGCTCGACCACCGAGGAGCTTTTTGACAACCTCAGTGACCTCCACTCCAGTGATGGGCGGACCCTCACCCGAACCCCCAGGGTCTTCCTCTTCCACGGAGGGCGTGTTGGTGGGATTGAGAAGGTCCTCAGAGGAGGGAATACTTTGAGGAATACTTTGATATATATATATATATATATATATATATATATATATATATATATATATATATATATATATATATATATATATATATATATATATATATATATATAATCTTTATGGTTAAACAGTTTTTAACCTCAGACCTCTTTCACTCTCCCTTTCACTTCTTTGACTTTCCTTTCATTAAGCCCGTCACCTAAAATGAAAACACTTTTAAATTTAAATTTAGCACTCACAATATAATTAATGAATAATGCATGATCCTGTAATCCTTCACAGATTTTAAATGTAGAAAATGTAAGGCGTGGGAGTCTTGTATGAATTTTCTCTGACCTTTTGCTCCATCGCTCCTACGCAGTATATTTGTTTAAATGATTCTCTACTGGCTGAATGAGACAAAATTCATCTGCCATCAGGAACCACGCAGTGGATGAACCCTCATTTTTTAAAAAGACACTTTTCATCTTTTCATCTAATTCTGATGAGAATGAGTTGTAACAGCTGTTAGACTTTTAATATTCATTCTCATTTAATAATGAAGTCTTTGTGCTTTCATGGTGAATACTGAGAGAGAGAGAGAGAGAGAGAGAGAGAGAGAGAGAGAGAGAGAGTGGTGATTCATCCTTTTGTGGATAGATAATTTTTCTTGGGAGTTTATTGTCTTCAGTTTATATTTGGCGGCATCGACTCTTCTCCACAGTCCCTCATACCCCCTTTTTACCAACGCAATCTAGTCCTGGACTGGTTCTGTTGTCGATTCAGAGTTGGATCAACTTGCAGATCCTCTCAGAATTTATTTTTTTTTCCTTAACAAGAGAGACACCCTTGAGCTGTATTATTACATCATTGTTTTAATCACTGCTTTTTCAGCAACATTGATGTCAAGTCCAATAACAATAATTCTGAACCATAAAGTCTCTCTCTTTCAAAATGTGGCTTTTTCATAGGTCTCACAGCGCCACATAGCTGGTTGCTACATGTAAACCTTGACTGGAACCACCATAGCCATTCCATCAGATTTTGGAGGTGGTCTGATGCAAATATAGACCGAGGAAATGTTCATTCATTCATTCATTTTTAGAACTGCTTAATCCTAATTAAGACTGGCCTCAAACTCTGCTGACTGTGGGGGAGGGCAGAGTACACCCTGGACAGTTTGCCAGGCCTTCACAGGACAAGAAAAATATTCAAATCAAGTAAAAACAAAACAAAGCAAAACAATGCAGTTGCATTGAAAAATGAACACTTTTTAACATGACCAGACATTCCGGAAATGGAATTCACACCCTTCTGGTTCTTGAGGTAGTTCTCTTGCTTCAAAGAGAAGTGCTCAGAACACTTATCGGATAATGCTAGTTGACCCCTACTTGACAAAAATTACCTACCATTATCTACCATGAAATAATTATGGCTATGTGAGACCGAGACATTACTTTTTTTCTTAGGATTAACTACACTACACTGGTTCTATTTCTTTGGGGTTTTTTTTTTCATTGGTGGTCTCAAGGTTTAGTTGGTCATAGCTCCAACCCATCATAGAGGTGGCTCTTGGTTCTAGATGATCAAACTGCTTGTCCCTCAGTCTGAATCCTGAATATTTTTTTGGATGAAACACAAAGAATGGGATCGAGATAAGGCATCGGGCTCCAAACTGGAACTCAACATGCCTTGTGGGAAAGAGCATGGAGAGGATATGCTGGAAGAGTGTTGGGTTGGTGGTGGTGCTGGTGGTGTCTATAGTCAAACGGTGCTAGTCACTGAGAAAGAGACAATGGAATACCCCCATTTCACGGAAGCAAAAATGTTGTCATCCGCAAACATTCCGCAATTATTCCCACATTTTCTGTGTCATTTCATGTGTTTCCGTAAATATTCCTTAAGTTTTCCTCCACTTCTGAATGCTTCCAGCAGGCCAAATTATTTCATGAACATGTTCAAAAGCAAGTTCACGGAAAAAATCCGTGAGTGTTCCGTGCTCTACACACAATAGACCATCAGCACCATCAGCAGCAACAGCAGCAGCATCAGACCGAGCGCTTGCCGGGTGCTTTGCCCCTCACTTTAAGATGTGGCCCCTGAAGACCGATCGATGGCACACCATGAGTATTTCACCTTCTTTTGATTTGCTGATCCACTGCTGATTGTGGTTTGCTTGAGACTTCGATCGAGTCTGCATGACCTCATGCCGATGATCATGTGTGTGCGGACGGAGTAGAGAGTGCGCCGCGCGCACAGCCGTGTTTAAACCGCCTTATAATAAATGATCAAGCAAATACAAAGCGGGGTTCAGAGATCAGTGCGTCTTAAACACGGGCTCAAGTGCATGCTTTCAGCCAGCACAGACTCGATCAGATGAATTTAAACTTTTCCGTTGGGTTTTCACCCATTTTCCATGTAAAAATGTTGAAGCTCTTCCGTAGACTGCGTCCCGCGCCTTTCCGCTACGATCATTGCATGCCGTGCTCCAGTGAAATGGGGGTATCAGCGAGAGTGGCCGTTTAAGTATCCGTCTCACTTCTGTTCAGCTCGCATTATCATCGTGTCACCTTCAGCAAGAAACTGGGCCACACAAACATGATTAAAATTAGCTACACTCACCAGCAAGTGCCCCAGTAATCCCCACTGATTCCAACCTGCACCAGTGCTTTTATATTCGAAAGCTGTCGGGATACAGACCGCTGTTTATATTACCGTGAGCACTACAGCAGCGTCCGTCTGTGTGAAGAGTAGCAGTTAAAGTGCCTGAAGTTGGAGGACCATGCAGACGTTCTCTCCTCCTCCACTTCCTGATGCAGTTCATGTTATTTGCTCGTCACTTTACACCAAACTCTGGGATATAGTTGTCTCAACAGTGGTTTATTTTTCTTATATTCACCCTTTGAACACCGGCCCTCTGACTCTAACACTTGCGCCAGAACCTCGGCTGCTGACATCGATTTCCGAGACATAATTTGCTTTATTTTTTCACTGAAAAACTAGCTGATTTTGGTCAATCTAGTGAAATCCTGTTACAACAACAGCGGTGTGCGTGCGCATGTGCGTTAATAAAAATATTTAATAATGCTAATATTACAATAATGTCTGTCTGTTTTCCTTTCGGCTTTTTTCCCTTTTTTTTACTCGGGAGTCACCACAGCGAATCATCTGATTCGCACGTTTGATTTGGCAGAGGTTTTTACGTCGGATGCCCTTCCTGTCACAACCCTTTTTTGCAAGGGACAGAAACACGCTGACGACTTTTCAGCTAATATTACAATAATAAATATGTTAATAAAATGGTTTAATATGTTAATAAAATGTTTAAATGGTTTAATAAATAATTTTCTTTTACATTTAATACATATTTCATACAAAATTGGTGTACTTTTATCATTTTTAAAGGGTTTATGGGGGTAGTCTTGGGAGCCTTGGAACGAATCACGTGTTTTACATGTAAAATGCGTCTCAACTTGCGAGAACTTCAGGCTATGAAAAAGGCTATAAGTAGAGACTGTAAGTTCCTGTTATCTTTTACAATACCACAGCTAAGTACACATTCCCTGACTTCTCTCTTAAAGTAAAATTCTTCCACAATACATTGCATCATCTGCAATGAACACATTGTTGTGGTAGAAAACTTTAAATTCAGCTTCATGCATCTTTTACTGTTGATGTTTGATAAAACTGGAGACTCCTTCCAAGCTCTTTTAGAAAACTTCACTATACGTAATCTGTTCTTTTCATTCGTTTATTACAAGGTTAAGTGGTGCATCTGCTGGTTATACCAGAATATACCAACCCCGATCTGTAAATACTGACATCTAATTATTATTATTATCATTATTATTATTATTATTATTATTATTATTATTATTATTGTTGTTGTTGTTGTTGTGATATTAATTCATTCCTTAATTTTCTAAAATGCTTCATATTAATCTCAGCCAACTATGGGTGAAAGTGGGACATACTCTGAATAACTTGCCAGGCAATTGCAACACACACACACACACACACACACACACACACACACACACACACACACACACACACACTATCACACCTTCAGGTAATTTGGAACCTTCAGTCAGCTTACTGTGCATTTTTCTTTTTTTGGACCCAGAGGAAATCTGCAAACTTCAAACAGAAAAACCCTGAGTTTGGGAATCGAACCCAGGACCAGTCAAAACATTTGGCACAGTCATTGCGATTATCTCGAATACACCAAGTTCCCTCAAGATTCGATCCCAGACCCCTTTATACTCACCATGATTCTCTGAAATCGTGGACATCGTGCCCCAGTGTTTAGTCAGGATTAGAAATATTTTATTTATTACCATTAATGTTATTGGAGCTTACAGCGTCCTTTTGTTCAAGCCTTGTATGTGGATGAATGAAAATAAAGTTGAGTTTGCGATTGAGAAGGTTGGGGGTTAGAGGCTCAGTCCCGTTAAACAGCCACTGTTGGGTCCTTAAGCAAGTCCCTTAACCCCCCTCCATCTGTTATGAACTCATGATAGAGAGGTCATGGGTTAAAATCCCAGTTATACCTCCACCGTACTAATTTTCTTTTTTGTTGGCCCCGTCGATCTCGGAATATCATGGGGGGGGGTCGGTCAGGGAGCTGCAGCATCGGGCATGGCTGAAGAGGCTGATACGGGATATGCAGATCCTGCTGCAGCTGCTGCAGATGACGTTCTCACAGTGTGGTGGGGGTGGGGCCAGTCTCCGCTGACTGCGGAACCCATCCCCCCCCCCCCCAACGGGTGTCTCTTCTCTCCTCTGCTGTCCTGATGACATGGTCCGCCAGTCGGAGCGGTCGGAGGCGGCTGACTCCAGGTCAGAGGGGTTGAAGCCTCCAGCCTTGAGGTCGCGCTTGCAGACATCCTTGAACCTGAGAACTGTATATAAATTTATTTATATGTATACTGATCTGTTCAGTGCTGTATTAGCACCCTGGTTTCTTAATTTTTGGTTGCATGGATTCCAACCACCATATGTTTCCTTGAGTTATTTTGAGGCAGACCGTAGGAATAAATAACAGAAAGGGTTTTATTTTTTTATAGGTAGTATGGAAATACAAAACATGGCAACGGATTTTTGAGTCCTTTCTATAACAGCAGCTCTGCTAATAATCGGAAGATTTTCTGTGTAAAAGTAAAATCTTCACTTTCCTATATCTGGGACAATCTATATTTCATTGCTTTTAATTTAATTTTTATGGAGGTCCCTTGTTATTTTCCTGCAAACCTGTTTAGATAATTCCATCCAATCAGATTCTTAGTTTATTTATGGTTTATGCTGAGATGTTTGTTCTTAATTAAAACACAATCAGCTCTTCATTAAACTTGGCACTGCTGACAGATTGCAGTCCCCGGAGCAGTGTATCTCACATCAGATACAGACTGGCAGTGAATCACATGTTGTTGTTTTTTTCCTGTACTTGACTTGCAGGAGAACAAGTGAGAGAAGTGCAGGTATCGAAGGAAGGTGCCAAGGCTGTGATTACAGACTATGATAACAGTAAAGATTACAGCTTTAAAGTTTTCGCCATCAGAGGCAGTGAGTTCAGTAAACCACTCGTGGGGACATATAAAGGTAATTTATCAGCATGAACAAATAATTATACCCTCTGTCTGTCTATCTATCGATCGACCTCTGTCTGTCTATGTATGTCTGTCTGTCTGTCTATGTATGTATGTATTTAATTTTTTTTTTTTTCAGAAGTTTCAAGATGCTTTGAATTGTTTAGATTTCAATTTCACTCATTAATTAATATTGAAGTGATTCAATGGACATGTTGGTGCAGGAAACAGGTTCAATGGACATGTTGGTGCAGGAAACAGAGGGGACCGGGAAGTGATGGGCAGGTTTGGTATCCAGGACAGGAACGCAGAAGGATAGATGTTGGTAGATTTTGCAAAAAGGATGGAAATGGCTGTGGTAAATACTTTCTTCCAGAAGAGAGAGGAGCATAGGGTGACTTATAAAAGCGGAGGTAGGAGCATACAGGTAGACTATATCTTGTATAGGCGATGTAATTTGAAGGAAGTCAGGGACTGCAAAGTAGTAGTGGGTGAGAGTGTTGCCAAACAGCATAGGATGGTGGTGTGCAGGATGATGCTGATGGTGAGGAAGGTGAAGAAGGCAAAGGCAGAGCAGAAGACAAAGTGGTGGAAGCTGAAAAAGGAAGAGTGTCGGGTTGTCTTCAAGGAGGAGTTGAAAATGGCTTTGGATGGTCAGGAAGTGCTTCCAGGTGAGTGGACAACTACAGCTAATGTGATCAGGGAGACAGGTAGGAGAATACTTGGTGTGTCATCTGGAAAGGGAGGAGATAAGGAGACTTGGTGGTGGAATGAGGAAGTGCAGGAGTGTGTACAAAGGAAGAGGTTAGCTCAGAAGAAGTGGGACATAGAGAGGACTGAAGAGAGTAAACAGGAGTACAGGGAGACACAGCGTAAAGCGAAGGTCTGTCTGTCTGTCTGTCTTCCTTTCGGCTTTTTCCCTTTTACTCAGGAGTCGCCACAGCGAATCATCTGATTCGCACGTTTTGATTTGGCAGAGGTTTTGACTTCTATGCTCGGTTGGAAAGTAAAGAGGGAGAAAATGATTTATACAGGTTGGCACGGCAGAGAAATAGCGATGAGAAGGACGTGCAGCGACTGATGACAGAAGTATGCTGGGGAGATGGAAAGAGTACTTTGAAGAACTGATGAATGAGGAAAATGAGAGAGAAAAAGAGTATTAGAGGTGACTGTTGAGGACCAGGAAGTAGCAAAGATTAGTAAGGGTGACGTGAGGAGGGCATTGAAGAGGATGAAGAATGGAAAGGCAGTTGGTCCTGATGACATACTGGTGGAGGTATGGAAGTGTCTAGGAGAGTTAACAGTAGATTCCTGACAAGAACATTCAACAGGACCTTAGAAAGTGAGAGGATGCCAGGGGAATGGAGAAGTGTGATGGTGCCCATTTTTAAGAACAAGGGAGACGTGCAGAGTTGTGGCAACTACAGAGGGATAAAGTTGATGAGCCATACGATGAAGTGATGGGAAATAATAGTGGAAGCTAAACTAAGGGCAGAGGTCAGCATTTGTGAACAACAGTTTGGTTTCATGCCAAGAAAGAGCACCACAGATGCAGTGTTTGCCTTGAGGATGTTAATAGAGAAGTACAGAGAAGGTCAGACGGAGCTGCATTGTGCCTTTGTGGATCTGGAGAAAGCATATGACAGGGTGCCGAGAGAGGAACTGTGGTATTGCATGAGAAAGTCTGGAGTGGCAGAGAAGTATGTTAGAGTGGTGCAGGACATGTATAAGAGACAGTGGTGAGGTGTGCTGTCGGTGTGACAGAAGAGTTCAAGGTGGAGGTAGGACTGCATCAGGGGTCAGCTCTGAGCCCCTTCTTGTTTGCTATGGTGATGGACAGGCTGACAGATTAGGTTAGACAAGAAGCTCCATGGACTATTATGTTTGCAGATGACATTGTGATCTGCAGTGAGAGCAGAGAACAAGTGCAGGAAAATCTAGAGAGGTGGAGGTATGCCCTAGAAAGGAGGGGAATGAAGATTAGCCTCAGTAAGACAGAATACATTTGTGTGAATGACAAGGACCCAACTGGAACGGTGAGGTTACAGGGAGCAGAGATAAGGAAGGTGGAGGATTTTAAGTACTTAGGCTCAACAATCCAGAGCAATGGAGAGTGTGGAAAAGAGGTGAAGAAGCGTGTGCAGGCTGGTTGGAATGGTTGGAGAAAAGTGTCCGGTGTGATGTGTGATAGGAAGGTATCGGCAAGAATGAAAGGAAAAGTGTACAAGACGGTGTTGAGGCCAGCAATGTTGCATGGTTTAGAAACAGTGGCCCTGGGGAAAAGACAGGAGGCAGAGCTGGAGGTAGCAGAGATGAAAAGATTGAGGTTCTCTTTGGGAGTAACGAGGATGGATAGGATCAGGAATAAGTACATCAGAGGGACAGCACATGTAAGATATTTTGGAGACAAAGTCAGAGAGGCTAGATTGAGATGGTTTGGACATGTACAGAGAAGGGATAGTGAATATATTGGTAGTAGGATGCTGAGGTTGGAACTCCCAGGCAGAAGGCCTAGAGGAAGACCAAAGAGAAGATTCATGGACGTGGTGAAGGAGGACATGAAGGCAGTTGGTGTAAGAGAAGAAGATGCTTAGGATAGGGTGAGATGGAGGCAGATGATTTGCTGTGGCAACCCCTGAAGGGAAAAGAAGAAAAGAAGAATTGATATTGAAGTGAAATACGTCAATCTATTAAAAGTCTTTAAAAAGGCAAAGACATGATAAGTAGGATATTATGAATCAGTTTTTAATCATATTTCCACATTGCGATTAAAAATGTGAGGATATAGTCATCAGTATCTGCGTCCATTCATCTGTAATCCTTTGAATTTTGGGCCAGAACTCAACCATTGCTTACCACCGTCGAGAGTAGCTGCATAACCGCCAGTGTGTTTCTGCCCTGCGATGGCCTGATGAGCTGTCCACGGTCTGCTTTGCACTCACGCAGAGTTGGCTGTGATTGGCTCCAGTCTCCCCGCGACCCGAATTAGGATTGAGCGGTTCACAAAATGAATAAATGAACTCAGAATCCATTCAAGCTTTCTTGTGAAACTCAGCAGCTTTTCTGCTAATTAGTGTAAAATTTTTTGATATTTTGTGATTTCTTCTTAAACATTTTGGCAGTGGTTTAGCACGTATGCCTCACACTAAGAAGGTCTCGGGTTCAGTTCCTAGGCGAGACTGTTATTGGGTGGAGTTTATTCTCCTTGTGCTTGTGTGGGTCTCCTCCAGGTACTCTGGTTTCCTCCCACAGTACAAACATGTGCAGAGTAGGTTGGTTAACAGTTCCAGGTCACCCCCTAGGTGTGAGATTGAACATAAATAGTTGTGTGTGTGTTGGCCCTGCAGTAGACACACACATTAGGCAAACTGGCTGTTCCAGATTGACTCGAGGTGTTAGTGTGAATAGTTGTGTGTTGCATTGCAATGGATGATGAGCTGTTCAGGGTGTATCTCACCTTTGCCCATTGTCAGCTGAAGCTCCAGGTTTCATGCAACCCTTGAAGTAGATCAGTGC
>CM045742.1:40132500-40142500 GCA_024760905.1 Plotosus lineatus | reverse complement strand
GTTAAAAAAAAAACAAACACTGAAGCCACATGAATTGAAGCGCGAAGTAGCGAGGGATCCCTGTACTGTAATATAGTGGGGTGACACGGTGGTCAGCAATGTCCGTCTTACAGCAAGAAGGTCCTGGATTTGATTCCTCGGCTCTTGCGTTCCTGTGTGCTGGGTTTGCATGTTCTCTTTGTGTGGGTTTCCTCCCACAGTCCAAAACATGTACTTGTAGGGAACCAGCCTCCCTGCAATGCTAGAATGACCTTAATTCACCTTGATGAATTAAATAATGAATTGTATAATGTTATTAAAGTCGTTCAAATTAAAATCGCTCAATTTTGCAGAAAGTTGTGGGTAACAGTGTGCATTGGTTTACAGCTTCAAGGTCAGAGGTGAGTGACAGCAGAACAGTGACCCAGACTGCAAGGCCAAACAGCGAGCCTGAACAGAGCAATGATATCATCGAAGGTAAGGTCAGACCTCAGAACTATACGGTCAAGGTTTGCAGCAACGCAACACACTCACATGTTGGACACAGTCAGCTCGTCTGTGGATGCTGACCCTCTACGCGCGCGCGTGTGTGTGTGTGTGTGTGTGTGTGTGTGTGTGTGTGTGTGTGTGTGTGTGTGTGTTCTGGGCTTGGTAAGGAAATTTTCTGTGCTTTCGTGTGTTTACTTTAGGTATTCCTGTTTCCTCCCACAGTCCAAAGACATGCACTGATGATTTGCTGTTCTAAATTATCCCTCGGTGAAAAATTCTTGTGTGTTCAGGGTGGGCTCAAGCCTTGCCACGACCCTGGAAATATTAAACTGTTCAGTATATGCATAGATGGAATTTCATGTCCAGTATATATGTATGGAGCTAGAGTGTATATTGATATAACTAGTATGTGTATGCAGTGATATTTAGCTCCTTCCAAATTAAGAGTTTGACCCATATTTAACCCGTATGGGTCAAGGTTATAATTAGCCGCATTTCATTTCAGTACTTTTATTTTTATCTTTATATTTCACCTTAAAAAACTGTTTACCTGGCGTCCTCGGTGTGACAGTGCAAAAAAAACAAAACAAAAACAAAATCTAAATGGAATAAAGGTTGATTTGTTTTTTTACAGTGAAAAATACAAACATGTTTACTCAACCATTTTAGAACTTAGAATGCAAATGCAAATTGTAAATGTAAAACAAATAAATTGTGAGACTGCACAGTGGTGTAGCGGTTAGCATGTCCACCTCAGAGCAACAAGACCTGGGTTAGATTCCCATCTCAGGCATTTCTGTGTGAAGTTTACATGCTCTCTCTATGCTTGTGTGGGTTCCCTCTGGATACTCTGGTTTCCTCCTACAGTCCAAAAACATGCACTATAGGCTAATTGGCTGTTCCACATCACCCCTAGATGTGAGTGTGAATGGTGGTATGAGTGGTGGTTGGCCCTCAATGGCCTGTTGATCTGTCCAGGGTGTGCCCCATCCGAGCTCAGAGTCAGCTAAACCTCCCCTGTGACCTTAAAGTTAATATAATTAGCACCATTTTAAAACTATTATATACAAACCGGATTCCAAAAAAGTTGGGACACTATATAAAATTGTGAATAGAAACTGAATGCAATGATGTGGGAGTGCCAAATTTCAATATTTTATTCTGAATAGAACATAGATGACAGAGTCAACAGTTTATACTGAGAAAATATATCATTTTAAAGGAAAAATATGTTGATTTTAAATTTCATGGTGTCAACAAATCTCAAAAAAGTTGGGACGAGGCCATTTTCACCACTGTGAGGCATCCCCTCTTCTTCTAACGACAGTTTACAAACGTCTGGGGACCCAGGAGACAAGTCTCTCACTTTTAGAAATAGGAATGTTGTCCCATTCTTATCTAATCCAGGCCTCGGACTGTTCAATTGTCTTGGGCCTTCTTTGTTGCACCTTCCTCTTTATGATGCGCCAAATGTTCTCTATAGGTGAAAGAGCTGGACTGCAGACTGGCCATTTCAATACCCGGATCCTTTTCCTACATAGCCACGATGTTGTAATTAATGCGGCATGTGGTCTGGCATTATCCTGTTGAAAAATGCAAGGTCTTCTCTGAAGGAGACGTCGTCTGGATGGAAGCATATGTTGTTCTAGAACCTGAATATACCTTTCTGCCTTGACGGTGTCTTTCCAGATGTGCAAGCTGCCACACACACTCATGCAACCCCATACCATCAAGGATGCAGGCTTCTGAACTGAGCGCTGATAACAACTTGGGTTGTCCTTGTCCTCTCTAGTCCGGATGACATAGCATCCCAGTTTTCCACAAAGAACTTCGAATCATGATCTATCTGACCACAGAACAGTTTTTTCACTTTGCCACACCCCATTTTAAATGACCTCTGGCCAAGAGAAAATGCCTGCGCTTCTGGGTCCTGTTTAAAAATGGCTTCTTCTTTGTACTGTAGAATTTCAACTGGCAACGGCGGATAGCAAGGCAGAATGTGTTCACCGACAATGATTTCTGGAAGTATTGCTGAACCCATTGTGTGATTTCACTTACAGTAGCATTCCTGTTTGTGGTGTTGTGCCGTTTAAGGTCCCGAAGATCACGGGCATCCAGTATGGTTTTTGGGCCTTGACCCTTACTCACAGAGATTGTTCCAGATTCTCTGAATCTTTGGATGATGGGATGCACTGTAGATGATGATAACTTCAAACTCTTTGCAATTTTTTTGCCGGGAAACACCTTTCTGATATTGCTCCACTATCTTTCTGAGCAACATTGGGGGGATTGGTGATCCTCTACCCATGTTCGCTTCTGAGAGACACTGCCACTCTGAGAAGCTCTTTTTATACTCAGTCAGATTGCCGATGGACCTCATTAGTGGTAATTGGTCTTCCAGCTATTCATTATAAGTGCAATTATCTTTTCCAGCCTCTGATTGATACCTGTTCCAACTTTTTTGAGATTTGTTGACACCATGGAATTTAAAATCAACCTATTTTTCCCTTAAAATTGAACATATTCTGAGTTTAAACTTTTGACCCTGTCATCTATGTTCTATTCGGAATAAAATATAGAAATTTGGCACTTCCACATCATTGCATTTAGTTTTTATTCGCAATTTGTACAGTGTCCCAACTTTTTTGAATCTGGTTTGTTGATTGAAGTCAATACTTCTGACACAAGGTGAAACTGAGACTGTTCAACTTTTAAGACAATGTTTGCTTGTTACATCATTCTACATCTGTCACATAATTTGATGCACAGGTGCAATGACTCATAAGACAGTGGACTAACACTCATTCTCATTCATTTGCTGAACTTATTAATCTTTCTAGTGTCACAGGGAGGCTGGAGCTGATCTCAGCTGCCACTGGGGGAAGATACCCTGAATAGCTCAACAGAGCATCACAGGGAAATGCATGCAACCATACAGACTTGCACATCTAGTGGCAATATCAAAAAATCAGTTAGCTGATTGTGTATGCAATTGGATTGTGAGAGGAACTCGGATTACCCAGAGGAAAACCACTCAAGTACAGGAAACATGTAAACTCCACACCAAAGCAGCCAAACCTGGACCCAGGACCTGCCTGGTGTGAGGTGGATATGTTAAGCAGTACATCGTACCTTACTCCTTCCTACTGTTTTGTTATTTAAAATATTATACATATTATACAGTGTGTGCACAGTGTCCCAGTTCCCCCCCATTTAACAGACAGCAGAAAATGAAACAACAAAAATAATTTTCATCACAAAGTGTGATTTCTCCCGGGCATAAAAAAGCCAACCTGATAATCATGAAATTATTTTGTGACTTGTTTACATTGAGACTCGTAAGACTGCATGTTGTGATGTACATCTTTATCTATCAATGTCTGCCACGTCTGGTTGTGTTTAGAAACTTGTTATCAGGCGTGTGATGGGCTGGATCAAGTGTGGCAGATCAGAATAATATACTCATGTAAACATAACAAATTTCAGGTTTTGTGTTTAAACATGTAAACAATCAAAGAGTGTTATTTATAATTTATTTTTAAAAAATATTTTAATGATCTATGCGTAGAAGAATAGTATAAATGTTCCTGTTTTCAGCTTGGGGGTTAGTGGTTAGGTGCCTTGCCCATCTGTAAAGGTGGGTGGTTCCATCTCCCCACCACTACACACTTTTCCTGCCGGTACGTTCATCGAAACAGCAACTTTTTGGCTCCACACCTCCTTCTCCAATCGTTAGGCCACAGCTGCTCCACATTTCTATGAATATTGTGTAAGGGTTAATACATTTATTACAGTAATAAAAAAATAATAATGAATCATGACCAATGAAGAACAAATAAATCAGGTGTGGGTTGATCAAGCCATTTTGCAAGACTTCAAGGTTTACAATTTCTGTGACATTTCGTTCGACATGTTTGTTTCATGGATCTAGACAGAGTAAGATGAAAGCTGGAATTCTCCTGAAGGCATTTGGCTTCAGTTGCATGGTATTAGTAGGAGACAGTGTGTGTGTGTGTGTGTGTGTGTGTGTGTGTGTGTGTGTGTGTGTGTGTGTGTGTGTGTGTGTGTGTTGTGTGTGTAAGGTTGAGCCTGTTATAGACGAGTCAAGGCACTATAGAGCTTTTACTTCTTTGTTCCAGTGACTGAAATCAGAGTGAGTGAGTGATGAGTGAGTAGGGAGTGAGTGATGAGTAAATGGAAGTACTGTATTGTGGATGCATGGGATTTTTTTAGATGGATTGGTCACCTGATTAAGATGGATTCTGCATTCCAGCTGAAATAGCCTCTCGCCTCCCTGTGACTTTAGTTGGTTTGTCAGAATACAGTCGGCCCCCAATTTACGAAATTAATCCGTTCCAGAGCCATTTTCGTATTGCGGGGATTTCGTAAGTAGGGGTTGCATCTTACATGTTAAACACCTAATTCGTTCCAAGGCTCCTGTTTTTGGACTGGATAAACCCCATAAACCCTTTAGAAATTATAAAAGTACACCACTTTTGTATGAAATATGTGTTAAAAATAAAAAAAAATATTTATTAAACCATTTAAATACTTTATTAACATATTAAACCATTTTATTAACATATTTATGAATTAAACCATTATTAAACATTTTTATTAACACACACACACACACACACACACACACACACACCTCTCTCTATCTCTCTCTCACACCTCTCTCTCTCTCTATCTCTCTCTCTATCTCTCTCTCTCTCTCTCTCTCTCTCTCTAGCTATCTCTCTTGCGCGCGCTGTGGGCCACGGCCACAAGACAAGGAATTCAAAGCGCATTCCCTGCTTGACAAACTCAACTTTAATTTGATTCCTTGAGGGATTGGAATTTCAGATGATGTCAAATGCGCCCACATTTATTAAACATTTAATGAATTAAACAAGTTAGAAACTAAAAACTAAAACATTATTCCTTCTCTCTCTCTTGCTCTCTCTCTTCTCTCTCTCTCTCTCTCTCTCTGTCTCTCTGTGTCTCTCTTGCTCGCGTGCTGCGGGCCACGCCCACAAGACGTGAATTCAAAGCGCATTCCCTGCTTGACCATTTACTGAATTAAAATTCCTTCTCTCTCTCTCTCTCTCTCTCTCTCTCTCTCTCTCTCTCTCTCTCTCTCTCTCTCTCTCGCGCGCGCGCGCATGTGCGCTGCAGGCCATGCCCACAAGACGTGAATTCAAAGCGCATTCCCTGCTAGACAAACTCAACTTTAATTTGATTCCGTGAGGGATCAGAATTCCAGATGAGCTCAAATGTGCCCACATTTATTGAACATTTACTGAATCAAAACAACTTAAAAAACTAAACTATAGAGTGAAGCTTCCTTCTGTCTCTATCTGGGAGGCCAGCGGGGCGGGATGTTGAGAGACAGCCAATGAGAGAGCAACTCGCGTGTCTGTGAAATTTTGATTGGCATATTTGAATTTTGAATTTCTTTTCGTAAGAAGGGGTTGTTTCGTATCTCAGGGACGGAAACTCAACTAAAGGTTTTTGTAAGCCGGGGATTTCGTACACAGGGGTCTTCGTAAGTTGGGGCCGACTGTATATAAATTAATGAATGAACAACTGTATCAGGTATATCAGACTTAGAGTATACAGAAAAGTGTAAATTCTTATGTTAACATTTTTCACCAAATCGTTTTGCTTTGTAAAGCGGTTTGTGACACTGCCAATTGTAAAAGCACTATACAAATAAAATCAAAATTAATTGAGTGAGTGGTGAATCTGTGATGAGTGAGTAAGCAAGGAATTAGTTGTGTGTGAGAATGTGAAGCTGACCGAGTGATAAGTGAGTGAGTGGTCAGTGAGTGATGATGAAGTGGTAATTGTGAATAATGAACGAGTTAGTAAACGATAAGTGATTGACTGAGTGGCCAGTAAACTAAGGAGTGGGCAAATGATGAGTGACTGAGTAACTGATGGTGGGATAAGTGAATGCTGTTTCAGTAAAAGAATGATGAGTGAGTAAAGAAGTGTGATGAGTGAGTGATGAGAGATGAGTGAGTAAATGAGTGATGCATGATGAGTGAGAATAAGTGATTTGAGTGATTAGTAAGTGATGCGTGAAAAAATGAGTAATGAGTAAGTAATGAATTAGTAAATGAGTGTGATGAGTAAGCGATGAGTAAATAAATGATGAGTGAGTGAATAATAAGTAAAGCAGTGATTATTAAATGAGGGATGAGTGAGTAAATGAGTGATGCTTGATTAGTAAATAAGTGATGAGTAAGTGAGTAAATGAGTGATGAACATAAGGTGAAAAAAAACACAAGTTGTTACTGTATGTTCCAGTGACGTATGGCGTTCATACTGTACTATACAGCCATAAATACCATTACCGTATCTCATAAAACACCCCTGACTCAATTATTATAAACATAACATTGTAAAATAATATCAAGTACATCAAATAATATCAAAATTAATTTCAAATAAATTAAATTCAAGCAAAATAATTTCAAATAGATACATTTTAATCAAATTCACTCATCAAATATCAAATACAGTATCAAATATAACCTTTAACATGCCCTGTGATGCGATCTTTCTGCTTGTAAATGGTTCCGATGGTCGACGGAGCCATTTGGAAGAGACGTGCAACATTCACATGTTTTTCACCAGCATCAATTTTCTTGATAATAGCCATATTCATTTCTAACGAGATGGCTTGGTGCTTTTTCTGATTACCGCTATTACTAGTAGGCTTACGCTTCTGACCAACCATATTTGCTTAGGGTTACAAAAGTCTGCAAAACAGTGTAAACACAAAGATCACAGAGACTATGTCTTAACACAAGGGTAACACTCGGTGAACTGGGAAGAAGGAGGGGCACGTTCAGTCTGTCATTTGTAAACCATGTATGCAGCATCATGCGTAAGTAGCGTATTACGTCAGTGTACTACGTAGGTACGTCTCGTACTACAGAGAGCACGCTAAACTCAACATGACGTTTTTTTTTTTATTAAATCGAAAAATACGTAAAACGAATGAACGTAAAGCAAGGAGTGTCTGTAATGAATGAGTGCTTACTGAGTGATTATTGAGTAAATGAGTAATGACTAAGTGATTAGTGAGTGATTATTCAATAAAGGTGTCATGAATGAGTGATTAATCAGTTATTATTCAGTGAGTTATTGTTCAGTAAGTGAGTGTGAGTGAAGCAGCCTACAATCAGTGTGTGTAAAGTATATGCACCATTCATGTAATCTCCTAACCAATGCGTGTAGATGTGTAATACACTAAGATATTAAGTAAAGGTAATAGATTTAAACTGAATATACAATAATTTATGACTGGATCCTTCAGGCAATGGTAAACATGTCACGACTCATTTGTTCGAATACACAGGCTATTTACAGTCCTAACTTAAAATACATTCATCACGTTAAGGACCTGTAGGTCACATTCAATCCATTGCCTTGTGTTACCTGACAGCCACAAATTAATATTTAAACTGCTTCTTGCAGTACTGCATGACTCAAGATTTTCACACTAGTCTAGAATACTTAACAGACCTCAAAAGTAGAGATTACCTGCTTTCCTTTTGCCTCCTTTTAAAAATATTTGGAAATATAAGTGTTCTTCTGTGTTTAAGTCAAGATTGTTAGCGAGGTACAGACATGCCGCTAAAAGAAAAGGTAATGAAGTACAAGGAGAAAGAAAAATGGAGGTACTGTAGATTATCTGTGTACAAGCCCCTGTAAGTTTATTATTATTATTATTATTATTATTATTATTATTATTATTATTATTATATGATAAGTACCTTTTTGGGTTTTTTTGGAAAACAATCCCATGTATATGTCACAATTGTGCAAAGCAGAGAGATGAGGCGAAAAAATGATGATTTAAATATAGATTTTATTATTGTAGTTCAAGGCAGACACATTCAAACATGTAGGTACAAGTCACATGATCAGACAAACAGTTCAGCAGAGCTAAGGCACAGACAGGGTCCAAAATGACTGGCAGGTATCACACAGAAACACAATATCACGGGATAGGCAGGTACTTAGCAATGTGGGGCGGTGTGTGTGTGTGTGTGTGTGTGTGTGTCATAGATGAACAGTCTGAATATAGAAGACTTTATACTTCACAGTAAGCAAGTTCTGAAGTAGTGAGCAGATGACCAGGTATATAGAGAGAACATGCAAACGCCACAGACACACACACAAAAAATCCCTCCAGAGCCAAGGAATCAAACCCAGGCATTCCATTCCTGCTTCATGATAACCACTGCTCTCTCTCTCTCTCTCTCTCTCTCTCTCTATACATATATATATATATATATATATATATATATATATATATATATATATATATATATATATATATATATAAAATATAATATACAGGGATCCCTCACATTCTGTGGTTAATTGGGGCTGAGATCCCCACGTGCCCACCGAATTCCATGTAGTCGGATCACCCCCCCCCACACACCCCACCCCCGACTGACGTATACGTACTTATATATGCATATATAATAAATAAATACATATTCTATGCTATAAATGCTTATAATAACAATTAAACTTTCAAAAATAATGCATAACATGTAAATAAAATAGAAATACACATACATACAGACGCGCAAACACGCACGCAAATGCGCGTGCATGCACTCAGATGTGCACCTCACAAAAGTGTAACCAGTTTTGCTGGGAGGTTTTGGGTTGTTTTTTGTTTTGTATTTGTTTCTGTTTTTTTAATTGGCCTTGTTTTTGTGGCATTTTCCTTAACTTTTCCCCTTATTCTTCCTTAATTTCCTTATTTTTTAATTTGATTAAAAAAAAAAAACGCGATGCACTGAAGCCGCATGAATTGAAGCGCAAAGTAGCCAGGGATCCCTCTCCTCTCTCTCTCTCTCTCTCTCTCTCTCTCTCTCTATATATATATATATATATATATATATATATATATATATATATATATATATATATATATATATATATATATATATATATATAAATGCAGCCATGAGGGGGGGCACAAATCAGTGTCTCTCCCTCACGCTGGTCCCAAGCCCGGATAAATGCAGAGGGTTTCGTCAGGAAGGGCATCTGGCGTAAAACAAATGCCAAATAAAATATTAGAATCACAAGAAAGAATGTCATATATAAATATATATATAAAGCGGGAGGGTAAGTACTCACACAACAGCAATGGTTTAAATTCAGTAAAAAGTGGTAGTGAATGATGCAGCAGCTCTGTTAGTGACTTTTTCAGCCAAGTTTCTAATAAGCACATATTCGCCATTTTGAAAAATGCTTTTTGCTCGTGATCTGTTCAGGATAATTCGATTCTAGTGAATAGCTACTTGTGTAAAAAACGTGTGGTAGAGAATGTAAGGCAGGAGACAGGGGACCAATTGTGGCTCAGTGATTATGGCTCTGGGTTAGTGATCCAAAGGTTTGGTTTTCATGCCTCAGTTGCCACTGTTGAGCGCTCGAACATAGCCCTTAACTGTCAGATGCTTAAAAAACCCACACACATTAAAAAGTGAGATGCTCTAGATTCCATTGA
>CM045742.1:40092500-40127500 GCA_024760905.1 Plotosus lineatus | reverse complement strand
ACTTTCTGTTGTGTCGTGTACAATCTTAACAGGTAAAAGTTCAGCTTCAATGCGTCTGGTGATCGTCCTCGCCGACAAACTCACGGCATTAAGCACGTGTTTCCTCCTCCGTGACAGCATTCAAACATTTCTTGACAAACTCTCCGTCAGTGAAAGGTTCACCGCTGCTTGCTATCAGTTGAGCAACCTGAAAGCTGGCTGAACGGATGACCGGTTCAGCTGAGCTTTGCGTACGAATGCATTGTGCTGAGCTAACATCCACTTTTTAGCTTTGAGAGCTTGTCTGCTTGCATTTGGCCTTGCAAGCTATCACACTTGTCTTTGTGACGAGATTCATAGTGTCAGCGCTGATTGTATTCTTTGAATACCGCCACCGCCTCTTGCCAGAGACAAACAGCCTTTTCTTTGCATTGAACAAAAAAAATAATCGTTTGCCCACGGCAGGTTAAATACCCTGAATTCTGAGTCAATTTTCCTCTTACATAACCTTTTCACCATTATTATGTTCTATTTGACAGGGGCGAGTCTACGATTTTTTTTTCTGGGGGTGGAGTTCAAATAAGGGCACAGATTGCAGAAGGGTGGAATAGAATGTCACGCTCTATGTGTGTATTAGTCTCGACTAGGCCAGACTGAAAAAAAAAAAAAATCATAATGTGTCTCTGGTATTGTTCAGGGGCCGTGCCAAATGTGGAGGCGGGCCATAGTTTGGGGACCACTGGCTTTTGACTAACCAGATAAGAGGTTACACCTCGTTAATTTTGACTAAAGGCACATCCTCCAACCACCAGTTCCACAGATTGACAGGTATGGAGGCCACGCCTTCTTCACTTAGTGTGATAGATATAGATGTCACACCTACTTCACTTACTACTTAGATCGTCAGATGTATATTGCCATGCTTTCTTCAATCACAACTTAGATAATGGAGTCCACACTTCCTTTACTTACCACTGAGAAGATAGAGGCCACACCTCCTTAACTTACCTCTTAGATCGACATGTTTAGAGACCACGCCTACTTTGGTGAGTAGGGTGGCCAGCAACCCAGAAGGAATAAAAACAAGACCTATCAAAGGGTGGATGAACTCTTTAGAGTTAATGGCCAGCTAGCTAGAGATGATGTCTCAATAAAAACACCCCGCAGGAAGAACTTTGGGCTTCTACTGCGCATTTTTTTGCCATTCGTATACAGCCATGATAAGCTGTTATGGCTGCCGCCTACGGCAGAATTCTGGCACTGCACCCAGATTGATTGATTGTTGGATTTGAGTCTTGGGGACATATTTAGGTTCAAATATAATGAACAAGAAAAAAAAAAACAAAAAAAAAAAACATGTGGAACGGTGCTAAGATGAATGGTAATAATAAAACCTACTACAAAGCAATAATAATAATAATAATAATAATAATAATAATAATAATAAACATAATTGCAAGAGACGTTTGTGAGCTGAGGCGCAGGGTTTATTTTAAATCCCTGGTCTCCTCAGTGACTGCTATATCCTCGCATATACTTGTTTGGTTGACAGTATAAAACAGAAACTGTCCTGAAGTGCTCAGGAGTAAACATGAACACATTCCGTAGTCCTCTTCTCTCTTCACTTCCACACTCACTCCCTAAGAAACTGAAGGAGTGCGGCCTGCACTTGCAAATTTTGAGAATGCTATGATGGGAATGCCATTATGAGCTCTGTTTGTGTGTGTGTGTGTGTGTGTGTGTGTGTGTGTGTGTGTGTGTGTGTGTGTGTGTGTGTGTGTGTGTGTGTGTGTGTTTTGGGCTGAATTTATGTTGAGTAGTGCTTTGTGTTTTCTATCCCTACAGGTCAGCAGACTGAAACAGGGGAGCTGTCAGACTGATCATGTTGTGTTACTTGTTGATGTTTATTTTATATAGGAAGAATGAGGATGTTTAATACTGTACACAATTCATTCAGACCAAGTAAAAAAAAAAATAAAAATCACACTGTGACTTGTCTTGTGTTCTCTCTCTCTCTCTCTCTCTCTCTCTCTCTCTCTCTCTGTCTCTCTCTCTCACACACACACACACACACACATTAGCTTCTTCAGTCAGTGCTGAACCCGGTTGAGAGTTACAGTGACTGAATAAACCTGCGTGTTGAAAAATTCAAACAATAAACAAAGCCAGTTCAATCTTTTAAAGAAGTAACAGGTGTTTCAATATTTTCAGAGAAACTGCTGGGAAAAGTAATAAGCCATGTGTCTTTGTCTGGTTTTTCTTTTTCATCCCACGGTTTCTCTATCTATCTGTCTCTCTATCTATTTATTTGTCGGTCTGTCTCCTGATCTCTTCATCTCCCTCTTTCCATGTGCTTGCCTCACTATCTATCTATCTATCTATCTATCTATCTATCTATCTATCTATCTATCTATCTGTCTGTCTGTCTGTCTGTCTCTCTGTCTGTCTGTCTATTATATATCTGTGTGTCTATCTGTCTGTCTGTCTGTCTGTCACTCTAACTTCCTATCTGTCCCTCTGCATGCATCCCTGTCTGTTTATTTGTCTGTGTGTCTCCCGATCTCTCCATCTCCCTCTTTTCATGTGCTTGACTCACTATCTATCTGTCTGTCTGTCTGTTTGTCGCTCTATCTTCCTATCTCTCCCTTTGCATGCCTCACTATCTATTTATCTTTTTGTCACTCTGTCTTTCAGTGTGTCTGTCTGTATAATGATATAATTATAATAAACGTATGTTGTTGGAGGAAAATGAGAAGAACTGTTTTTAATGACTATAATTTTGAGTGGAAATGATGGAATGATAAAGTTGGCCACAGTTTTTATCTTTGATGTCAGAGCAGATGAGAAATGATGTGTATTTATGTGTACAGGTGGTGATGAGGGCAGCTCTTCTTCCGGATTAATTCATATCTATAAACAGTGAATGGGTTTGTCCATGTGTTTGTTTCACCGCTTTAGAATTTTTTGTGATGCTGCGTTCAAAACAAATGAAATGATAATTGAATAGCACTTTAATCAGAAGGCGTGTAAAGAATCCCTCCATTATCATAAAAAAACAAAAAAAAACAAAGCACAAGAATACAGCAGCAGTAACCCTCAACACCCCCCCCCCCCCCCTGTAACATTGCATTTATGACTCATATGGGCTGTCTGTCTGTCTGTCTGTCTGACTGCCTGTCTGTCTCTCTCTCTCACTCTCTCTCTCTCTCTCTCTCTCTCTCTCTCTCGCTCTCTCTCTCTCTCTCTCGCTCTCTCTTTGACTGCAGAGATTTTGTTCACATGTAAAACTCCAGCGATAGCCGATATTGTGATTCTGGTGGATGGCTCTTGGAGTATAGGCCGCACTAATTTCCGTTTGGTCCGTACGTTCCTCGAGAGTCTGGTGACGGCGTTCTCCGTCAGCGTGGACGAAACGCGTATTGGTGAGCTGCGTTCTCTCACATCTTCTATCAAAGCATTTTAGATTAATTTGATGCAAGAAGTGTACAAAAGAATCTGTGTGTGTGTGTGTGTGTGTGTGTGTGTGTGTGTGTGTGTGTGTGTGTGTGTAGGACTGGCTCAGTACAGCGGTGATCCAAGGATTGAATGGCACCTTAACACACACACCTCAAAAGAAGAAGTCATCAATGCTGTCAAGAATTTGCCATATAAAGGCGGAAACACGTTAACTGGTACATAATAGCCCCTCTTTCTAAAAGCACTGGAATTATGAGGTCAATCCTTTAGTTGTAACAAAACACTAAATATTTATTTATTTGTTTATTTATTTTGTGTGTGTGTGTGTGTGTGTGTGTGTGTGTGTGTGTGTGTGTGTGTGTGTCTGTCTGTCTGTCTGTCTGTCTGTCTGTCTGCCTGCAGGTCTAGCCTTAATGTACATTCTAGAGAATAGCTTTAAGCCTGAGTCTGGATCCAGGGCAGGCGTTCCAAAAATTGGAATCCTGATCACTGATGGGAAATCTCAAGATGATATCATCAGCCCCGCCCAAAGTCTCAGGGATGCTGGAATCGAGCTGTTTGCAATTGGTATGAATCCTTACCACCAGCATAGAGCATACACTATTTCATATCTTCTTTTTGTTATTTGCTGTATTATTGAAGAAACGGAAATATACATTATTTAACGTGTGTGTGTGTGTGTGTGTGTGTGTGTGTGTGTGTGTGTGTGTAGGTGTGAAGAATGCTGATGAAAATGAGCTAAGAACGATCGCGTCTCCTCCAGAAGAGACCCATGTGTATAATGTGGCTGACTTTAATGTGATGAGTTCAATAGTAGAAGATTTGACCAGGGTCATGTGTCAGCGTGTGGAGCATCTCAACAAGGAGATCAAAGGTCAGTGCCGATAGAGTGCATAACACACCTGGATGACTAACAGAGTACATTCATGGCCATCCATACCTGTATTAAATATGTGTACACTTTTGTGTGTGTGTGTGTGTGTGTGTGTGGATGCACGTTTCTGTTTGTATGTGAACACAGGGGAAACCTATAAAGTTCCTGATGCACCCAAAGACCTTGTGACCTCAGAAGTCACAGCTAGGAGTTTCCGAGTCACATGGACCCATGCACCTGGGACAGTGGAAAAATACAGAGTGGTGTACTATGCTTCCAGGGGAGGAAAGCCAGAGGAGGTGTGTGTGTGTGTGTGTGTGTGTGTGTGTGTGTGTGTGTGTGTGTGTGTGTGTGTGTGTGTGTGTGATTACATAGATCTGAATTAGGGGTGAGTAGCATTAGAGTTCATATTTTTTGTTTCATTTAATGCACATTTCCTCATCCAATTCAACTCAGTGTTGTTTATATAGCGCCTTTAACAATAGCCAATAGGTTCACTGTCCATTCTATGTGTATAAAACAAATTAATATTCATACATAGCCTGCGATTCAGATGATTCACTATGGCGACTCCCGAGTAAAAGGGAAAAAGTTGAAAGGAAGACAGACAGACAGCCTGCGATTCATCATCGTTCATTTTCTGAACCGCTTAATCGTAATTATGGTCGCTGGTTGTCATCTCAGCCAACTCTGAGCAAGGGCAGAGTGCACCGTGGACAGCTCGCCAGGTCGCCAGGTCGTCGCAGGGCAGAAACACATTGACAGCAATGACAGGGAGAGTCATGGCTGGTCTTTGATAAACCAGTTAGCTGCATTGGGGTGGTGGTGGTGGTGGGTTTTTTTTTTTGTGGGGCGGGGGGTCATCCCCCTTAGGATCAGTAATCCAGCACAACCGATATATATATATATATATATATATATATATATATCACCATTTTATAGTAGTATATTCCATGGTTTGGTTTTTCTGAGTATGGTTTTGGAATATTTTTAAGGGTTATATAGGAGTTTGTTGCCTTCATTAACCCACATTAGGATCACTGACTTTGCTGTACCCAGAAAAAACACACTGAGGAACCATTGTTCTATCCTGCTTCATTTTACCTGTATGTTACAGTTTCTTTTTTTATTTTGTAAATCCCTTTTGTCACACGAACTGTACCAATGCTTTGTGCTGTGTTAAAATTCCCATGTCCTGCTGTGTTAAATGTCTGCAGGTGGTGGTGAAGGGTGATCAGAACTCAGTGGTGCTCCAGCATCTGAATTCTGTGACCGAGTACCAACTGGCTGTGTTCGCAGTCTATAGTAATTCTGCCAGTGAAGCTCTGAGAGGCAGCGAAACCACATGTGAGTTCCTGCTCTGAGACACTGCCACGCTGATAATTCTTCTACTGACACATCCTGTCTCTGTGGAGATCATTTAATCATAGCCTTCTCTCTGTAACAGTCTAGCAAAGTGAACAATGTGAACCCTTCTAATGCACATGAAGCTTTCCGAGGAAATCTAACAGGAATTGTTTGTGTAAAGGGTTTTAAATTTAAATTAAATTATGAACAATACAGTGGATAGGACATAGGGAGAGTTTTTGGCATTCGCATCTCTACACGAGAGTTACCGTAATTTCTGGACTATAAACTGCTGCTTTTTTCACACACTTTGAACTCTTGCATCTTAAACAACGATGCAGCTAATCTACAGATTTTTTATGGGTTAACGGCCTCCGGGAGGGGCTCTAGCAGGAAGCGCAAGAACATAACGGACCCCTGCAGGCTTCTAAAGAGGCGTGACCTATCCATGTACAAATTACGTTTTCTTTTTAGATTTAGTGTACAGTGGTGCCTCACCTTACGATAGTCCCAGAATACGAAAAATCCAGTTTACGAAAAACATTTTCCTAAATTTGTTGTCTCTGGATACGAAACAAGTTCTCCTTACGAAACGCGCCATTCAAACATTCAAACACGCCATTCAAACAATGCACGACTTGCTCTCCCACTGACTACATGTCCCAACATCCCGCCCCGCTGGCCTCCCATTGGCTATCTCCCAACATCCCACCCCACTGGCCTCCCATTGGCTAGAAGGGATGACACAGCTCCCTCCCATTGGCTATTACAGAGCTGCATCTCCCATAATGCTTTGTGTAAAGGACAGAGTTACTGGCTTTTTACCTTCCATAAAAATTTGTAAGATTATAACTCTAATAAGCTAATAAGACATGGTCAACACACACACACACACACACACACACACGTGCATTTGATTTTTGGTGCGAGTGAAAAGAAGAAACGAGCTCATAGCATGTGGTTGAGTGATATCGCAAAGGAATATGGCCAAACCCGCCTACCATCGGTAGGATATTGAAGCAGAAGGAGGTCTTAAAAGGTATGCTTTTATAATTCCTAAAGATTTAGGGGGTAGTAATGGGGGCCTTGGAAAGAATCACATGTTTTACATGTAAAATGCAGTTCAATTTACAAAAAGTCCAGGTTAAGAAAAAGGCTCTGGAACAGATTAATTTCGTAAGGTTCTGCGTGAGGTGCTTCTGTGTATTTAATAATTTAGGATTATATTCAGATGTGCGCAATAGTCTGGAAATTACGGTAATTTGGGTTTGATCTTGTTGCTATTTGTTTTATTAAGTTCCCCGAAGTTGTGGTTCATTCCATTCGTGCTATGCATAAATATTTTCTATGCATTCCCAAGAGCAGCCCGTGTGCAGCAAGAATGCTTTCTCTACAGTGAGGCACTTGTCAGACAATGTCCATGAGTTAGCACCTTGGAGTCAGTTTGTAATAGAAATATCCGTGATTTGCATACACGCTTGCAGTTTTGCCATATGAACTGTGTATCTTCTAGAGTCTGTGCTGCACTGGCTTTCCTTCTGATCTATTTGGCCTCAGCAACAGTAGCAAGTGATATTTCACCTCTGGAGAGAGCTTTACGAGTCTCTTCCTTCCAAGATGTCCTGTCACTAGCCAGTGTCTCCCAAGTGTTGGTATTTATTCCTGTGGCCTTCATGTCTCTTTTGCAGACGTCTTTAAAACAAAGTTTGGGGCATCCTACTGGTCGTTTATCTTCTGCCAGTTCACCGTACAAAATGTCCTTTGGTATATGGCCATCTTCCATTCTATGTACGTGCCCTAACCAGCGGAGTCTGCGCTGCCAAAGGAGTGTGTACATAGAGGGTATTGCTACTTGGGACAGTATCTCCTTATTTGTGACCTTGTCTCTCCAGGAGATGTGGAGGATGCGACGAAGGCACTTCATGTGAAAGACCTGAAGTATCTGTTCCTGGCTGGAGTAGGGTGCCCAGGTCTCACTTCCATAAAGCAAGGTATTGATGATGCAGTCCTTGTAAACTCCGATCTTGGTCTTGGTTGTCAGCTTCCTGTTTTCCCAAACTCTGCTTGTGAGTCTTGAAAGACTTGTGGCAGCTTTACCAATTCTTATTCCCAGCTCAGTGTTACGAGAAAAATTGTCTGAAATGGTGGACCCTAAATAAGTAAAATTGGAAACCACTTCCAGACTGTAATCCTTAATCGCGATGTTGGGGGCAACTGGTGTCCCTTGAGCCATAATTGTTGTTTTCTTTAGGCTGATAGTGAGGCTGTAGTTATCACAGGCCACAGAGAAATGGTTCATTAGACTCTGCAGGTTTGATGCAGAAGGAGCAGTAATGGCAGCGTCATCTGCAAAAAGCATGTCCCTGATAAGGACTTTCCTGATGTTGGTTTTAGCTCTCAGGCAAGCCAGGTTAAACAACTTGCCATCAGATCTAGTGTGCAAGTGGACGCCCTCTACTGCCGTATTGAAAGCATGTTTCAGGACTAGAGCAAAGAAGATGCTGAATGCTTCTGATGTGCTTCCTTCATACTGAACAGTACCCATCATAGAATCTGTCTCTGCTCACTAGATCGAATGCCTTAGTCAGATCTATAAATGCTATGTAGAGTGGCTGTTGTTGCTCTCTGCATTTTTCTTGCAACTGGCGTAGTGAGAAGATCATGCCAACTGTTGATCTTTTGGATCTGAAGCCGCACTGTGATTTAGGGTACACCCTATCTGCCAGCTTCTGAAGTCTACGGAGTACAATGTGAGCAAACAGTTTGCCCACAATGCTTAGCAATGAGACCTCATGGTAGTTCTTACAATCACTTCTATCTCCTTTGTTCTTGTACGGAGTCACAATGGTCGAGTCTCTCATTTCCTGTGGAATAGCTTCTTCATTCCAGCACTGACACAGGAGCTCATATAATGGATCCAGTAGAGTTAGCAGGAATGCCATCACTTCCAGGTGATTTCCCGGTGGAAAGTTTGTCAATCGCTTCCTTCAGTGCATCTTTGGTTGGCAACTCGCCTAGTTCGCTCATTTCTGACAGTCTCTCTGTGGCATCCAAAGCCGATTGTGATATCATGTTTTCTCTTGTGTACAGAGCTGAGCAATGTTCCACTCATCTCTCCATTTGTTTAGATTTGTCTTTAATTACCTCACCAGATGCTAATTTCAAAGGTGCGGTCATGCTCTGTGTTGGTCCAATTGCAATCTTGAGGCCTTGGTACATGCCTCTGATGTTACCTGAGTCTGCATCAGCCTGTATTCTCTCGCAAAGGTCTGTCCAGAACTGGTTGGTGCAGTCCTTGGCTTCTTTTTTCACCTGGTTCCTTACTTGCTAGTTGTTGGGAACTTCTTGTGCTTTAGAAGCGCAGAGCGCTTGGCTTCAATACGGGGTTGAAGAGTTGCAAGGTTGGCATCAAACGAGTCATTGCTCTTTGTTTTCCTCTTCTCAAATGCATGCACAGTGGATGAATAGGTGATGTCTTTAAGATGTTGCCAGTAATCGTTAGCCTTCCTCAGGCTTGCTGCAAGTAGTTGATTGAAATGAGCCTCATTTTCTGTTATAAGCAGTCATGGCACTGTTGATGTGACACTTGGAAGGAGGCCTGCTTCTATGCCATTTCTTGGGTTTCAGACCCAAGAAAAGACAAGAGAATGGTCACTATCACAGTCAGCACTATGGTATGTCCTGATAGTGAGCACTGTGTTTATGTGGTGACGCTTGGCAATGATGAGGTCCAGCTGATGCCAATATTTGGATTGGGGGTGCATCCAAGAAACTCTGTGGTGGGCTTTAACTGAGAAGAAAGTGTTGGTAATGCAGAGTTCATGGTATTTGAATAATTCGAGGTGGTGTTGACTATTATCGTTTGTCTTTCCCACACCAAAGCTACCAAGGCAGATGGGCCATGCATCATGATCTGAACCTACTCTCGCATTGAAGTTGCCGAGGAGAAATAATGCCTCCTCCTTGGGAAGACGTTTGATTACCTCATTCAGCTGACTACAGAATTCATCCTTGGTTTCACTGGAAGAAGTGAGAGTAGGGGCATAGACACATAGTATATCTACAGGCCCTACATGATGTATTAAGACGTATTAAGAGAATTCGCTCTGTTTTGATGTCACCAATTTCCACTCTGGGGAGTGTTCCTGATGGCGAAACCAACTCCATGCTGTCTAGCTTCCCCTTTTTCCTTTCCTTGCCATCAGAAGGTATAATCATTTTCTTTCAAAGTGCCAGAGTCAGCGAGGCGTGTTTCCTGTAGGGCTGCAATGTCAACCTGAAGGTTTAGAAGTTCTTTGTGGATGATGGCAGTTTTACGTGTGCACTCTATATCCGGGTGGGGGTGGGGGTGGGGTATGGGGCTGAGAGACCAGTCATCATGGTGTGAATGTTCCAACTTCCTAGTTTAAGTGCAGGTATCTTGCTTGTTCTTGTATTATTTGGTGCCGTGGTTACTAACCACTTGTCAGGTAGTATACCCTAAGTCCCACGCACCCAGTAAGACAAGTGGCCAGTGCCCAAATGGAGTTGAATAACACCCCCCCCACAGTCGAGAACAACCCCTGGCGCCCAGCTTTACGCCAATTAAGCTTGAGCTTATCATCGTTAACTGTTGCTCTCTGTGTTTGTTCCACACTCCTACAGTGAGGCTGAAGTGTTCTCTCCAGGGTGCTAGCCAGAGCAGAAGATATGGAGAGACTGGGTTGCCCATGTGTCAGACTCCCCCCCTCTCAGTCTTGCTGGTAACATCCAAAGAAAAGATGAAGACCAGTACATTTGGTACCAGGTTGACTGCAGGAGCTGCCAGAAGAATGCCTAATTGGATATCCGACCACCTTAGGGGCTCCACTCTGGATTTTCTGTTGGGGTTTACTCCCCTAGCCTTCCACTATCTCTAATGGCTCACAAAGCAGTGGGACACTTCAACCCATAGCTGGGGCTTGGTTGGTGGAAGTCAGGGCATGTCCACATGCCAATAGGCCTGCACCTCGCACCTCTGGGGGCCAAGCTCCTCCGAGATCCCCTGCAGTTTATCCTGGGGCCGCAAGGTACCCAAGTTGATGTGTGGTGCCACGAATAGGCACTGCAGGAGTCTTGATGATCGAGAGGCTATGTACTGCCAGAGGAGGTTTATGCACTCTGCTCCCTTTTCGCCTTGCGGCTAGGCAGCGGTAGTAGCTAAAAGCAAGCGGGCGCAAGCACTATCTACACCACACTACTACACTGGCACTACACATCACCCTTGTGAATACACACACCACAGATGCTTTGTCTATACGCTATGAAAATCTTGTATGTCCAGTGTAAAATTGCAGCTAATTATCTATACAGACTCATTGGTCCAACCCATGTGACTTCTTCCACAACCACACTGCTCTTTATTCACACACCTGAGCCTGAATTCTTTCTTTCTGGTCCTGAGCTTCTTGGGCTTCCCTGCTCTGCTAGTAGGGGGGGGATGGACTGGGAAACCTGTATCTTAAGACTTCTATGGATGCAGATGTTTCTTCAAGTGAAGGTATAGGTGGTGTAGATGGACATATATTTGCCTGAGGGGTGGGTGTTTCTTCGAGGGCATCTGCTCCTTCCCGCCCCCAAACTTTGCCTCACAAACCGCGATCAGTTAATGCGAGCTGCTGTTTCCCCCACTCTCAGTATCTTGAGAAGAGAATCTATCTAAAACATTCATTTATTCAATGTCATTAATTTGCTGAACTGCTTTGTATAAATCCTAATATGATCACGAAGAGGCTTAAGCCTGTCTCAGGCGACTCTGGGTGAAGGTGGGGTTCACCATGAACGGCTTGCTGGTCCATTACAGGCCCAACACACAACTATTTACACTCAGATTCCCAACCAGGAGAAATTTGAAATGACCAGTTAGCTTAATGTGCACATCCTTGGACTGTGCAGTTAAAGCCCAGTACCCAGAGGAAACCCATGCAAGTATGGCGAGACCATATAAACCCCATATAGAAACTCTTGGCCCAAGACTGAACAAACTGATCCGGAGGCCGGTAGCGTTGTGGGAATGAGGGTCGGATGTTGTCTAGAATAAAGATGATGTTGAATTATACCTCCCACCCACTTCACAACCTGCTGATCAGTCACAGGAGCCGTTCAGTGAGAGCCTGATACCACTGAAATGCACCACTGAACCACACGGGAAATTATTATACCTGTGAACATTAAACTGTACATTCCATCCAACTCATCCATACAGCACGGCTTCAGTGCATCGAGTTTTTTAAATAAATGAATAAATAAATGGATATTCATTGAATTAAAAATAAAGAAATTAGGGAAGAATAGGCTAAAAAGTTAAGGAAAATGCCATAAAAACAAGGCCAATTATGCAAAAAAACACTAAACAAACACAAAACAAAAACAACCCAAAATCTCCCATCAAAACTACTTACATTGTTGCATCTGTGTGTGCGCGCACATCTCCACGTGTGCCCGCACGTATGTGTGTGTCGTCTTCTCATGCAATATCATCTGTATGTGTGTATTTATATTTTATTTACATCTTATATTATTTTTTATATGTTTAATTCTTATTGTAAGCGTTTATAGCTTTGAATATGTATTTATTTATATTATATACACAGAAACATGTACATATACGTCAGTCGGGGGGTGGGGGAGATTCTATTTCACGGATTTTGATGGTCATGTATATATATATATATATATATATATATATATATATATATATATATATATATATATATATATATATACTAGTCCTTCTCAAAAATTAGAATATTGTGATAAAGTTCATTATTTTCTGTAATGTACTGATAAAAATTAAACTTTCATATATTTTAGATTCATTGCACACCAACTGAAATATTTCAGGTCTTTTATTGTTTTAATACTGATGATTTTGGCATACAGCTCATGAAAACCCAAAATTCCTGTCTCAAAAAATTAGCATATCATGAAAAGGTACTCTCAACAAGCTATTAATCTAATCATCTGAATCAACCAATTAACTCTAAACACCTGTAAAAGATTCCTGAGACTTTTAAAAACTCCCAGCCTGGTTCATTACTCAAAACCACAATCATGGTTTGCCATGGACATGGACTGCCATCCTGACTGCTGTCCAGAAGGCCATCAGTGACACCCTCAAGCAAGAGGGTAAGACACAGAAAGAAATCTCTGAGCGAATAGGCTGTTCCCAGAGTGCTGTATCAAGGCACCTCAGTGGGACGTCTGTGGGAAGGAAAAAGTGAAAGAAGGGCCAATTCCAGACCTTGGGGGACCTATGGAAGCAGTGGACTGAGTCTGGAGTAGAAACATCCAGAGCCACCGTGCACAGGCGTGTGCAGGATATGGGCTACAGGTGCCGAATTCCCCAGGTCAAGCCACTTTTGAACCAGAAACAGCGGCAGAAGCGCCTGACCTGGGCTACAGAGAAGCAGCACTGGACTGTTGCTCGGTGGTCCAAAGTACTTTTTTTGGATGAAAGCAAATTTTGCAATGCAAATCAAAAGTATTACCTCCATACCGGATTGGTCGAGGCCCGGGTTAACAACGACCGCCATCAGTGCTGTCAATCAACAGGGTGCTGATGGAAATTGGACTACTGTTGGTCGAAGACGTCGAAGAAGGAGAGGTGGGAGGCGGTCTCGTAGGGGCAGAGAGAGAAGAGGAAAGGCATGAGTCTAGGACTGAGAGTGGGGACTTTGAATGTTGGAACTATGCACAGAAAAGGTAGAGAGCTGGTTGACATGATGCAGAGGAGGAAGGTGGACATACTGTGTGTTCAGGAGACCAGGTGGAAAGGTAGCAAAGCTAAAAGCTTAGGAGCAGGGTTTAAGCTATTTTATCACGGTGTGGATGGGAAGAGAAATGGAGTCGGAGTCATCTTGAAGGAGGAGTTTGTCAGGAATGTTCTAAAAGTGAAAAGAGTGTCAGACAGAGTGATGAATCTCAAGTTAGAAATTGAAGGTGTAATGCTCAATGGTGTTAGTGCTGATGCCCCACAGGCAGGATGTGAGCTAGAAGAGAAGGAGAGATTCTGGAGGACTTAGATGAAGTGATGCAGAGTACCCCCAGAGGTGAAAGAGTGGTCATAGGTGCAGACTTCAATGGACATGTTGGGGCAGGCAACAGAGGGGACGAGGAAGTGATGGGCAGGTTTGGTATCCAGGACAGGAACGCAGAAGGACAGATGTTGATAGATTTTGCAAAAAGGATGGAAATGGTGTGGTGAATACTTTCTTTGAGAAGAAACAGGAGCATAGGGTGACTTATGAAAGCGGAGGTAGGCGCGACACAGGTAGACTACATCTTGTGTAGGCGATGTAATTTGAAGGAAGTCAGTGACTGCAAAGTCATCGTGGGTGAGTGTTGCCAAACAGCATAGGATGGTGGTGTGCAGGATGACTCTGATGGTGAGAAAGGTGAAAAGGCAAAGGCAGAGCAGAAGACAAGGTGGTGGAAGCTGAAAAAGGAAGAGGTCTGTTGTCTTCAAAGAGGAGTTGAAACAGGCTTTGGGTGGCCAGAAGGGCTTCCAAATGACTGGACAACCACAGCAAAATGTGATCAGGGACACAGGTAGGAGAGTACTTGGTGTATCCTCTGGAAGGAAAGTAGATAAGAGACTTGGTGGTGGAATGAGGAAGTGCAGGAGTGTGTACAAAGGAAGAGGTTAGCCAAGAAGAAGTGGGACATTGAGAGGACCGAAGAGAGTAAACAGGAGTACAGGGAGACACAGCATAAGGCGAAAGTAGCAGTGGCTAAGGCCAAACAGAGGGCATATGATGACTTGTATGATAGGTTGGATAGTAAAGAGGAGAAAATGATCTATACAGGTTGGCACAGCAGAGAAATAGAGATGGGAAGGACGCAGCAGCAAGTTAGATTGATAAAGGACAGAGAGGGAACTCATTGACTAATGACAGAAGTGTGCTGGGAAGATGGAAAGAGTACTTTGAAGAGCTGATGAATGAGGAAAATGAGAGAGAAAAAGAGTAGAAGAGGTAAACTATTGAGGAGCAGGATGTAGCAAAGATCAGTAAGGGTGAAGTGAGGAGGGCATTGAAGAGGATGAAGAATGGAAAGGCAGTTGGTCCTGATGATATACCTGTGGAGGTATGGAAGTGTCTAGAGAGGTAGCAGTAGATTTTCTGACAAGAACATTCAACACGGTACTAGAGAGTGAGCAGTGATGCTTGAGGAGTGGAGGAGAAGTGTGCTGGTGCCCATTTTTAAGAACAAGGAGACGTGCAGAGTTGCAACAACTACAGAGGGATAAAGTTGAGGAGCCATAATGATGAAGTTATGGGAAAGAATAGTGGAAGCTAGACTAAGGGCAGAGGTCAGCATTTGTGAACAACAGTTTGGTTTCATGCCAAGAAAGAGCACCACAGATGCAATGTTTGCCTTGAGGATGTTAATAGAGAAGTACAGAGAAGGTCAGAGGGAGCTACATTGTGCCTTTGTGGATCTGGAAAAAGCATATGACAGGGTGCCAAGAGAAGAACTGTGGTATTGCATGAGGAAGTCTGGAGTGGCAGAGAAGTATGTTAGAGTGGTGCAGGACATGTATGAGAGATGTAAGACAGTAGTGAGGTGTGCTGTCGGTGTGACCGACTTAATTCAAGGTTGAGGTGGGACTGCATCAAGGGTCAGCTCTGAGCCCCTTCTTGTTTGCTATGGTGATGGACAGGCTGACAGACGAGGTGAGACAAGAATCTCCATGGACTATGATGTTTGCAGATGACATCGTGATCTGTAGTGAGAGCAGAGAACAAGTGCAGGAAAAATCTAGAGAGGTGGAGGTATGCCCTGGAAAGGAGAGGAATGAAGGTTAGCCTCAGAAAATCAGAATACATGTGTGTGAATGAGAAGGACCCAGGAGGAACGGTGATGTTACAGGAGCAGAGATAACGAAGGTGGAGGGATTTTAAGTACTTAGGCTCAACAATCCAGAGCAATGGAGAGTGTGGAAAAGAGGTGAAGAAGCGTGTACAGGCAGGCTGGAAATGGTTGGAGAAAAGTATCCGTGTGATGTGCGATAGGAGAGTGTCAGCAAGAATGAAGGGAAAAGTGTACAAGATGGTGGTGAGGCCAGCGATGTTGTATGGCTTAGAAACAGTGGCGCTTGAGGAAAAGGCAGGAGGCAGAGCTGGAGGTAGCGGAGATGAAATGTTGAGGTTCTCCTGGGAGTAACGAGGATGGATAGGATCAGAAATGAGTATATCAGAGGGACAGCCCATGTGAAGATGTTTTGGAGACAAAGTCAGAGAGGCTAGATTGAGATGGTTTGGACATGTACAGAGGAGGGATAGTGAGATATTGGGCAGTAGGATGCTGAGGTTGGAACTACCAGGCAGAAGGCCTCGAGGAAGACCAAGAAGAGATTTATGGATGTGGTGAAGGAAGACATGAAGGTCGTTGGAGTCAGAAAAGAAGATGCGGAGGACAGGGTGAGGTGGAGGCGGATGATTTGCTGTGGCGACCCCTGAAGGGAGCAGCCGAAAGTAAAAGAAGAATTCGGAAATCAAGGTGCCAGAGTCTGGAGGAAGACTGGGGAGAAGGAAATGCCAAAATGCCTGAAGTCCAGTGTCAAGTACCCATAGTCAGTGATGGTCTGGGGTGCCATCTCAGCTGCTGGTGTTGGTCCACTGTGTTTTATCAAGGACAGGGTCAATGCAGCTAGCTATCAGGAGATTTTGGAGCACTTCATGCTTCCATCTGCTGAACAGCTTTATGGAGATGAAGATTTCATTTTTCAGAACGACCTGGCACCTGCTCACAGTGCCAAAACCACTGCTAAATGGTTTACTGACCATGGTATTACTGTGCTCAATTGACCTGCCAACTCTGCTGACCTGAAGCCCATAGAGAATCTGTGGGATATTGTGAAGAGAAAGTTGAGAGACACCAGACCCAACACTGTGGATGAGCTTAAGGCCGCTATCGAAGCATCCTGGGCCTCCATAACACCTCAGCAGTGCCACAGGCTGATTGCCTCCATGCCACGCCGCATTGAAGCAGTCATTTCTGCAAAAGGATTCCCGACCAAGTATTGAGTGCAGAACTGAACATAATTATTTGAAGGTTGACTTTTTGTATTAAAAACACTTTTTTTTTTTTTATTGGTCGGATGAAATATGCTAATTTTTTGAGATAGGAATTTTGGGTTTTCATGAGCTGTATGCCAAAATCATCAGTATTAAAACAATAAAAGACCTGAAATATTTCAGTTGGTGTGCAATGAATCTAAAATATATGAAAATTTAATTTTTATTAGTACATTACAGAAAATAATGAACTTTATCACAATATTCTAATTTTTTGAGAAGGACTAGTATATGAATTTGTGATTGACTGCTAAGTATAATGATCTATAAAAGATTCAGATAGCAGGTAAGTGGAATTTAACATAAGAGATTCATCTACCAGAAAACTGAAATTAAGTCAAGACATTTTATTCAATATACTAGTACCCTGTTTAAATGTAAAGAATATGCCATATTTTTGGTAAGTATTTTACTTTATGTGTTATTTATCAAACTATGCATTGTTTTTGTCAAATGCAAAAAAAAAAAATCATAATTTAAAGCTATTCCAGTATTGAGTATTTCAAGTGTTGATTCAGTTTATAATACTATGTTGCATCAATGTTATAACAACGAACTTGTTTGCAAAAAAAAAAAAAAAAACTTGCAAAAAAAAACATAAAATTATCTGAATGTTACACATTTTAAACAATTTTACAAAATAAATAAATTAACAATACTCTGGCTTCCAGATTGGGATTTAGTTGCTTTCTTGTGTTTGTTTGTAGAGCTATGTTTGCCAAGTGCCTTTTCACCCTCTTTTATACAAATATTACATTTGCAAATTATGCATGTGACGTTAAACTCATCTTTCTTAATGAGCCAGTCCCCATAAACTCCACCATTGGGATCGGAAGCCTTTAATAAATCTGGTGAAAAGTGTAAAACCATGCTGGTATTCTTGGCAATGTTGCATGCACGATCGGTCACAGACTTTCAGAAAAACCAATATGGCGCTAAATAACCTAAATTAAGGTCTGAGCAGGTGCTGGAGGAATGGAGGAGACGTGTGCTTGTGCCCATTTTTAAGAACAAGGGAGATGTACAGAGTTGTGGCAACTACAGAGGGATAAAGTTGATGAGCCATACGATGAAGTTATGGGAAAGAATAGTGGAAGCTAGACTAAGGGCAGAGGTCCGCTTTTGTGAACAACAGTTTGGTTTCATGCCAAGAAAGAGCACCACAGATGCAGTGTTTGCTTTGAGGATGTTAATAGAGAAGTACAGAGAAGGTCAGAAGGAGCTGCATTGTGCCTTTGTGGATCTGGAGAAAGCATATGACAGGGTGCCGAGAGAAGAACTGTGGTATTGTATGAGGAAGTCTGGAGTGGCAGAGAAGTATGTTAGAGTGGTGCAGGACATGTATGAGACATGTAAGACAGTGGTGAGGTGTGCTGTCGGTGTGACAGAAGAGTTCAAGGTGGAGGTGGGACTGCATCAAGGGTCAGCTCTCAGCCCCTTCTTGTTTGCTATGGTGATGGACAGGCTGACAGACGAGGTGAGACAAGAATCTCCATGGACTATGATGTTTGCAGATGACATCGTGATCTGGAGTGAGAGCAGAGAACAAGTGCAGGAAAATCTAGAGAGGTGGAGGTATGCCCTGGAAAGGAGGGGAATGAAGATTAGCCTCAGTAAGACAGAATACATGTGTGTGAACGACAAGGACCCAAGATTAACGGTGAGGTTACAGGGGGCAGAGATAAAGAAGGTGGAGGATTTTAAGTACTTAGGCTCAACAATCCAGAGCAATGGAGAGTGTGGAAAAGAGGTGAAGAAGCACGTACAGACAGGTTGGAATGGATGGAGAAAAGTGTCCGGTGTGATGTGTGATAGGAGAGTATCGGCAAGAATGAAGGGAAAAGTGTACAAGACGGTGATGAGGCCAGCAATGTTGTATGGTTTAGAGACAGTGGCCCTGGGGAAAAGACAGGAGTCAGAGTTGGAGGTAGCAGAGATGAAAATGTTGAGGTTCTCTTTGGGAGTAACGAGGATGGATAGGATCAGGAATGAGTACATCAGAGGGACAGCACATGTTAGATGTTTTGGAGACAAAGTCAGAGAGGCTAGATTGAGATGGTTTGGACATGTACAGAGAAGGGATAGTGAATATATTGGTAGTAGGATGCTGAGGTTGAAACTACCAGGCAGAAGGCCCAGAGGAAGACCAAAGAGAAGATTTATGGATGTGGTGAAGGCGGACATGAAGGTCGTTGGAGTAAGAGTAGAAGATGCAGAGGATAGGGTGAGATGGAGGCAGATTATTTGCTGTGGCGACCCCTGAAGGGAACAGCCGAAAGGAAAAGAAGAAGAAGTGAGAGAACATAGCGAGAGTTCAGAGAGCCGTTCCAACAGTTATCAAGCCTCCCACTGAAAACTGTGTATGAGTGCATGCGAGAGCGCGAGCCCGGGGGAGTAAGCACGGTTACTTACATACAATTACATACAATTTCCATTGGATTTAAAACCGCAAAACGGCATAAAATAACATAAAAATCCGACTTTATCTGACAATTTTGCTGAAATTCCGACTCATTACAGACACTCTATATATATATATATATATATATATATATATATATATATATATATATATATATATATATATATATATATATGTTTGTAATTTTTCTTATACTGGGAGTTGTATTCTTTTCTTCGTCTCATTCTTTACTTGATATGGAGCATCTGTGCCCACGGTTTCCTGGCTGGATCAAAAAAGGATTTTTATTCTGATTCTGAATTCTGGGACGTGAACCCTGGACCTTGCAGTGAGGTAGACATGCTTTCATGAAATTGCTCCCGGGGATGGGGCATTAGACGAGAAAGGCTCCATTCGACTTTGGAGATGATCCGGATGAAACTTTGGATGCACAATTTTTTTTAATGACTTAGGGTGCATCTGGAAGTCTGCCAGCTTTCATTAAAATGTGGTTTCGATTTGTATTTGCTTAATTCCTGTGTAAATACATACATTTCCTGCTGAAGGTCACCAGATAAATGGGTGACTATGTAAGTACTTACAATGGTCTATATAAGTAAATATGAAGCAGTCAGGAGATCTGAGGCTGGCTGCTGTCAGTATTCCGACGGGCTTTTGCAGTCTGTGCCCCAGACATTTACAGCTTTATTTCCAGTCTGTTGGTATTGTTTTTAGTTTTTAGATCTGATGAAATAGCACAGATATCAATGCTGTCTTTGAAGCTCATACCTGCCGGCTGCCATTACGGATCACTTTTCTTTCTCATTTAGCTGCCTGATACTCTCAGGATGGCACCTTTTCTGTTATTGGTGTTGTATTTATGCTTTTTTTGGTCAATTATGGATGCCGTTGTTCAAGTTCATACTCGCTATTAATACTGTATAACTACAGCTGTGTGACTCCCACTCTACTGAGACAACTAAAGTTGGCTTTCAAGATGAAATTGTAGATGAAGTTATTGAATTTTATTGTGTTCATTGTTGGCATTGGAACATTTTAAATAACAATTTGGTAGAAGGTCTAATATATTTTTCAGAAAAATGCAAATAAGGATAATAAGGATTTTTTTTCAGACTTGGATAGATGAACGCTACAGAATAACAACAATAACAATAATTAAAAATTAGTTTTATATTTTCAGTATTTTTGTTGTTGTTTTTTTTAATCTGTTGTATTTGTTTTTCTATCTGCAGGTTAAAATACTGTAATAGAATACAATAGAATAAAAAAAAAAAAAAAAAAAAAAACTTTTTGTTGCCATGCCAGAGTAGAAATTTGTCTTCAGCACATCAAATATGATCAAAGGACACAATATTATGTAAAAAAAAAAAGAAAGAAAATGCAAGAAAACAAAGAGCATGTAATCATATATGTCAGGCTCATGAAAACTCGGTGTCAGTTTTACCATTTAAAGGCGATAACCCGTATCATATTTAACAATTGGCATCATGCACTGCTCTTAGACTCAATCAAAAATAGGGTCGTGTTGAAGAAATTAATTCCAAATGAGGGTCTGAGCATATGGTTCATGCTGGTGAACAAACCTCTCATGTGGTTGGTGGTCTACGGTTTAAACACGCTATTTATGCGACATCTGAGGTCCAACATGAGACCAAAATGAGCTTCAGGCAGCTTGTATTTATACCAGTTTAACATTAGGAATTTTGTCGGAATTGAAAATATTAAACTATGCCCTACCATGGCCTGACGAGCTGTCCAGAGTGACTCAGAGATGGGTGACGGCCTTTCCGTGACCCTAATTAGGATTAAGCGGTTCAGAAAAATTAATGAATCAGAAATGAATGAATAAATATTAAACTTAATTTATTTCTAACTGGCTGCTATAAACAAGGTTAAGTTAGTCAGTAACGTAACCAGCAGGGCCAGAAATCACTCCTTGGCTCGGCTTTGTTCAGAGACCCAACACGAAAAAGATGTTGGTCACTGGCTAATAGATTTTTGGACATGGATTCGCACCACTCATAATTTCTAAATACATTTTAAAAATGTTGGAACTGCATTTAGCAAAGTAGTATTGTTTATATTCTGAATCTAGGTCGGGTGGTTTTCATGATCCTATCGATATGATTTATTCACTGGAAAAAAAAAAGAGTAACTGATGCAACTTAACAACAACAAAAAAACATTGGAATGAATAATTCATTACTTGAGTTGTAAGCTAAGTAAATGTTGGCGTCCACCAGAGAAATGTTTTCACTTCGATAGATGAGAAATATGAACTAACAAGAAATAAGATTGAACAGCAATGTATCAAACTTCATCGCTGAAGTCTGTTATTTAGTGGAAAGTGCTTAGTACGACTCAAAGTTAAAAAAAAAAAAAAAAAATCCGAATAAGGCTGATAAAAAAAAAAGGTTTTCTGCGTCAGGGTGAATTCTACTTTCCCAAGATTATCGACTTGGTGAAGCTGAGATTCAAATCTGAGCTTTATAAAACAATATTTCTGGGACATTTTCCGGAAGCATCTCCGCAGCATATGTTTCGCAGTATGAAAACAGCTCTGAAGCACCGCCCCCCTGCAGCACGATCAGACGCAGGCTGCAACCGTGCGATAACACATGAGGCACCATGAGTCACCTGCTTTTTAATCACTTAGACAAGCTTCAATTAGACCAAGTTGCAGTTTATTTCTCCACATCACTTGTTTCCCTCTGTGGGTGTGTGGGTGTCTGTGTGTGTGTGTGTGTGTGTGTGTGTGTGTGTGTGTGTGTGTGTGTGTGTGTTGATAAATGTTGTAATGTTGCCTTGTGGGGATATGTTGCATTGCGTTTAGATCTGACTTCATCTTTCATCCTAGAACAGAAAGCGGAAATGCAATTGGGATCCGATTACATTCGCAACATTTAATATCCAGCATGTCCGCCTCATAGCAAGAAGGTCCTGGGTTCGAGTCTCAGCTCGGGTATTTCTGTGTGGAGTTTGCATGTTCTCCCAGTGTTTGTGTGGATTTCCTCTGGGCACTCTGGTTTCCTCCCACAGTCCAGAAACATGCACAGTAGGTTAATAGGCTGTTCCAAATCTCACCGAGGTGTGAGTGGTTGTGCAAGTGTTGGCCCGGTGATGGGAATCGAACCCAGGACCTTCTTGCTGTAAAGCGGACATGCTAGGCACTACGTCACCGTGCCGCCACTTGTTATTATTATTATTATTATTGTTGTTATTATTACATTTTTATTTATTTATTTATTTATTTATCGTGGTATCATAGGACGATAACGTGACAGTTCAGGCTAGTAACTTACTGAATATAAATAACAGAGTTTACGGAAACAGAATTAGACATATCCATGCTCTTTAACTTCTACTTATTACTATTTTTTTATTGTTAATGCTATTGTTGTTTGTTCTTTTAATCTTTCAATCATATATATTTTATTTATCATTTCTGTCACTTTTTCTCTAAGTCAGTTTTTAATTGCATGGGCTTGTGTATATTTTCCAGTGGCGTTGCCCATGGTGAATAACCTGAATCTATATGACATCACACACAATAGCATGCGGGTGCAATGGACTGCTGCGGAAGGGGCTTCTGGATACATGATCCTATACTCGCCACTGAGTGACACAGGTTCATCGGATGAGAAGGAGGTGAGAGAGTGAGAGCGATAAACAGACCTGAAACATTATTTATACACTAATCTTCTTCTTCTTTTACTTTCGGCTGCTCCCTTCAGGGGTCGCCACAGCAAATCATCCGCCTCCATCTCACCCTGTCCTCTGCATCTTCTTTTCTGACTCCAACGACCTTCATGTCTTCCTTCACCACATCCATAAATCTCTTCTTTGGTCTTCCTCGAGGCCTTCTGCCTGGTAGTTCCAACCTCAGCATCCTACTGCCAATATACTTACTATCCCTCCTCTGTACATGTCCAAACCATCTCATTCTAGCCTCTCTGACTTTGTCTCCAAAACATCTTACATGGGCTGTCCCTCTGATGTACTCATTTCTGATCTGATTATTTATACACTAATCTAACGCTAATATTACGTACGGTACAGTCGTACGAGACGCGATTAATACAGTGTCTCACAGGAACAGCTTTTGTTGAGCTGTAGCCCAAAACCTTTCCACATTGGATCAAATTTACTTAATTTTGTTCCATGCCAGCAAAACAACGTCAAAAAAGAGTAGAGTAGAGTAACTATGAGTCAATAAAATAATTATTTATGAAGTAATAAATCTTGGTCTCAAAATAAAAACATTCTTCTAAAATTGATAAGTCAAGACAGCAATGAGATGATCTGTTGTTTCAGGCTGTAATTAAATAAAAGGACACTCGAAGAGCACAAATTTCAGGGAAAAAAAAAGTGGAGGAAGGAAATATTAGTTCATTTTTGGGTCTGCTGTCGTACCGCAATCACCCTCTGATAATGTTTATTGATTTTTATTCATTTTCTGAACCACTTAATCCTAATTAGGGTTGCAAGGAGGCTGGTGCCCATTTCAGCTGACTCTAGGCGAGGGTAGAGTACACCTTGGACGGCTCGCCAGGCCATCGCAAGGCAGAAACACACTGACGGCCATGCAGCTCCTCTTGTCAAAAGCCAGCAATGGTTCTTTGACATGAACCTCCCACCATATACGGTGAGCAACATGGCCGGCCTTTGATAACCCAGTTAGAGCACTGGGGTAGCGGGGAGGAGGGCAGTGACAACTGTTGAGAGTGGGGCTTGAACCCACAACCTTAGGATTGTAATCCAGGTACTCCAGCACCTTACCATCGTGCCACCACTGCCCTTCATAATGTTTATGAATTCTTTAAGGAAAATGCTGGATCCATAATTTCATGTGAATTATATTCAAAATCTTTTTTTGCTTTATTCTCATTTTTCTCCATAATTTATTTGGATCCAATTCCTACCTGTCAGTTATTGCCCTCACTATCACACAACCACCGCCAACCAGGTGAAAGCATGCACATGCCTCCTCTATGACATGCAATGCTAGCCACCTGCCTCCTTTCGAACTGCCACGCATGTGAATTTTGGAGATGGTCTAAAACACTCGGAGGATAAGCGCTGTCCGCCCCCTTGTACGAATGAGCTCACAGATGGCTATGATTGGCTGGCAATCACTGTGAGTGACAGGGAGGTGAGCATGTGCCCTTCCTCCCTCTCGTGAAAGTGCAGCCAATTAACTCCCATGGACTCCTGGTCACGGATGGCTGTGGCATGAACCTGTATTCAAACTTGTGATCTCCAGGTTAATACTCACATACCTCGTTGATGCACCACTCGGGTGCTTATTAAAAAATTGAATGGGTGGTACTCCACCTCATTCATAACATTTTGCCATCTCAATATTAGCACAAACTGTTGCTGTTGATCTGTATGAACATTCGGAAGGTTTCACTGACAAGCTGTCACCGTAGGTTCCTTCAGCACGACCTTTAACCTATATCTATTCAGACTAATTATAATAAGTTGCTTTGGAGAAACACATGAAATACTCTCTCGCGCTCTCTCTCTCTCTCTCTCTCTCTCTCTCTCTCTCTCTCGCTCTCTCTCTCGCTCTCTCTCTCTCTCTCTCTCTCTCTCTCTCTCTCTCTCCTGTGTGTGGGTGTGTGTGTGTGTGTGTGTGTGTTTGTAGGTTAAGGTACCAGACAGTGTAACTGAGGTCGAGCTGGACGGTCTGAGTCCTGCAACTGAGTATACTGTTACAGTATATGCCATGTACGGAGACGAAGCCAGCGACCCCCAGACAGGACAAGAGACCACACGTAAGTATCTCTGTGTGTGTGTGGGGGGGGGCACTTACTCCTTTTAAGGTTCTGATTTGTATCCAATTAATCCCTGAGCTACGCAGACACGGATATCCAATCCAGTTTGCTCCTTGAGGAGAAGGCTGTGAAGACAAGATGTTCTTTCTGCAAAGGAACCTCTATCTCTGCAACCTTAGTGCTGAAAAAAAAAAGTGCCGCATATGTTGCTCATACTGTGTTAGCTTCTCCGAATAAAGCAGTTCTACCGCTGAGTCCTATTCATGCGCCGAGCTAGTTAGTGTGTGCTGGCAGTTGCTGTTGCTGTTGTTGTTGTTTTTGTTGAACAGGTGGCAGCATGCCTGAGCTCTGGCTTGTTAAGCTTCTGTGAACATCCTGAATTTACACCACTGTATGCAGCATGATTCATTTCTATTCAGCCGAAAATATATAATTCTTCAATCTCAGTTCGGCTGCATTGTTAAAATACCGACATTGGAAATATTTCTCCATGTGAGCACGTCGTTCTGTTTCTCATAATCATGCCTGCTTTGTTTTTCCTGACCCTGTTGTACATGTTGTTGCTTCTCCTGAGGGGGTGATGGTTGGTTTGTTTGTTGGCAGGATCACGCAAAAATATTTGGATTTTTCTGAAGTTCTTCCAGAGGCGGAGCTTTGGATGGAAAGATTGAGAAACAACATTGTTTTTTAAAAGTAAATTTAATATTGTGAAATGTGATGATTTTTTAAGTGTCATATTACAGCAGGCTCAGTATTATTATTATTATTATTATTATAAATTAATTCATTCATGCATTCGTTTGTTTGTTTGTTTATTTACAAAATGCTATTTCACATGGGTGTGCCTTTGAACATGAAAGACTGCATTCTATTTTGGAGATGATTGTTGAAAATTGTAAATCCAGGAAGATTTTCACGGATTTTATACCAACATGAAAAAGGATGATTTTGTTACTGTCTTTATCGGGAATATTGGGCTTGGTGGAGGTTTGCACTCTTTTTTGTACTTTGGCTGTGGCTTTTTTTTTTTTTTTTTTTTTTTTTTTTTTTTTTTTTTAGTTAATTCATTTCTTTTTTTGCTCCGCTCAGGTTCTGAGACCCGATTGGCTGGTAGATTGTTTTAATGCTTGGGTTTATACTTTGTTTTTTTTTTTTTCAGTTTTTATATACTTTTACATTTCTTTTTTTACTCTTGTGGTTAAAAACAAATGATCCCAGTGGTGCTTATTAAAATGGACCATGTTGAGCTTGCCTTGCAGCCGCTTTCCTTAGAATTAAATACCAAATGTGCACAAGTTATTGAGAAAGAAACGGCGAGTGTGGAAGAATCGCAATACTTCAAATTTCACTCCTCATCATTACTCAGAAAAGAGTTTTTCATTCTCACAGCCAGATTCATGAGATAGAACACAAAGTGGTGTCTTAATATGTGCGCTCTCTCTCTCTCACTTTCTCTCTCTCTCTCTCGCTCTCTCTCTCTCTCACTTTCTCTCTCTCTCTCTCTCTCTCTCTCTCTCCCTCCCTCTGTCTCTCACTCTCTCTCTCACTCTCTCTCTCTCTCACTTTCTCTCTCTCTCTCTCTCTCTCTCTCTCTCCCTCCCTCTGTCCCTCACTCTCTCTCTCACTCTCTCTCTCTCTCACTTTCTCTCTCACTTTCTCTCTCTCACTTTCTCTCTCTCTCTCTCTCTCTCTCTCTCTCTCTCTCTCTTCTCTCCCCCTCTCTGTTTTTCTTTCTTCAGTTCCTCTCAGTCCTGCGCGAAATCTGCAAATCACTGATGTGACCCACAGTTCTGCTCAGCTCAGCTGGGAGGCCCCGTCTCGTAAACTGACAGGATATCGCATCATGTATGTGAAGACAGACGGGGTTCAAACCAATGAGGTGAAGATTCTCTCTGATGGTTCAGCACTCAAACTATGTGAATCTCAGCTGGTGTAAAAAACATTGAAATAACATTGACAGAATATTTGTTGTGCAGATAATATACAATAGCGATCTCTATACCTTTCAACCAGATGCTTGGGACCTGCTGTTGCTAATAATAATTTACTGATTTTTAAAATTGTTTCTTTGTATTAGGCCATCAATAAATAAATAAATGTGAGGTGCTCCACCAAATGTAGGCGTTTGTCACAAGTGACCTATGGTGCTTGTGAGACAAAGCGTGGCTTATCCGGACTTCCGATCTTTCAAGTGAGAAAGTGCGCGTTGAATACTTGTTTAGTACTCAACCTTCACTTGCTCACTTGAAAGATCGGAAGTCCGGATAAGCCATGCTTTGTCTCAAAAGCACCGTAGGTCACTTGCGACAAATGCCTACATTCGGTGGAGCACCTCACACATAAATAAATAAATAAATAAAAGTGATTGCACTAGTGTTAGCATAGCTAATCCAAATATAATAAGCTAAACACTAATGTTGTGGTGAAATATAAGGGATACATTTTCCGATATTTATAAAATGAAAAAACAACTGTGAGTTAATGTTAATGAACTATAATATTAATATTTTAATCAGGGTGTACTAAAAGTAAGAAAGTTTTGTAAAGTACCTTTTCATAGCAGTGTTGAATTGATTTATTCATTTAATTCTTCTTGCTAGATTGAAGTAGGTCGAGTTACCACGAAGGTGCTTAATGACCTCAGCTCTTCGACAGAGTACACAGTGGCCATCTACGCCGTCTACGATGAAGGAAAAGCCAACCCTCTTACAGACAGCTTTACTACCAGTGAGAGTGACAATACACTCATCAGTCTTTTTAATTTTACTTTTTTGAGCACCAAGCAGCAGCTGTATTACCCTGGTATTGTATTCTGTGTGTGTGTGTGTGTGTGTGTGTGTGTGTGTGTGTGTGTGTGTGTGTGTAGAGAGGGTTCCTGTCCCGGTGAGTTTGAGGAGTAGTGATGTAACCGCAGACAGTTTCAGAGTCAGGTGGCAGCATGCAGCATCTGACATGTCCCTATACAGGCTCTCCTGGATTCCAGCCAATGGCGGAGAAACAAGAGAGGTAGTTGTCATCCACAGCCCTACCAGCACAGCAGTATACACACACACACACACACACACACACACACACCAAGGCAAAGGGTTCGGGACCCTTTACTAAATACAGATTTGTTCAGTAAAATTCTGTACATAGGAATAAATCTGTGTTTCATTCATGAAACTGTACATGTAGTGAAATGATGAACCAGCTTCATCCCATAGTGCCTTATTTACATATAAGCATTTTACTATGTTAAATAAAAACCCACCTGAGGTTAACAAAAGCTTTAGTTAGGAGGCAGAGTCATTATTTCCTCTGCTTAGTCAAAGCTGCATGTGTTTCCTGTTAAGCGCTAAATATAAATGTAAATATTTTGACCTGCAGGTGAATACGTGAACATTTTATAAAGAGCTTTCTATAACCTTTTAAATTTGAATTGCTATCTCAGACCTATACTGAGCCCTGAACTAATGCAATATGATCCATGAATGATGTCATGGCGAGCTGAGTAGAATGATCTCGAGTAATATGTCGAAAGGATAATGTCCTGAGTATATACATCCTTATTTCAAATGTGCAGTATTCTGGTGAATAAAGCTGAATTGCAACAAAAAAAAAAATGTGCTGTGAGCTGTGAAACCTGGATGTGCAGTTCACCTACGATGGGAAACTTGGTGGAATGATCTTGACCGAACTGACTAGAATTGTAGTGATCTTGAGAAACCCTTGTTGAATGTTCATGATCTTAAGGAAACAGTGGAATCGTGACAATCTTGAGGGAACATTTTTGGAATTGTAACGATCCTCAGAGAACTTGATGGAATCGTGATGACGTTGAAGCAACTTGTTGGACTCATGATGATCTTGATGATCATTGGCAAAATTTTTGAAAACAATTATTCCAATTTTTTTGTGATTTGATGTCACGTATGATAAAACTTGGTAGTACGGGGCATGAACCCCTTATTTTCTGAGCAGAAACCCAGCACCTTAAACCTGGGTATACATTGGGACACCATGTCCACAATATCCACTTTGTAAAAGAATTTTGATTAGTGTTGGCTCTCGTGAAAGCTACTGATGATCGTTTCGATGGAACTTGGTGGATTCATGATGAATGTGCAGAAAGTGGCACTGTTATTACAATTTGATGCCCTGCGATGGCCTGGCAAGCTGTCCAGGGTGTTCGCTGTCCTCGCCCAGAGTCGGCTGAGATGGGTGCCAGTCTGCCAGTGACTCTAACCTTAATTAGGATTACAATTTGATGCCAATCATGATAGACTGTAGGAATCGTAATTGAGCACAGTAGAGCTTAAAGGGCACCTGTAGCCTAAATTGACAGCGTTAAAAAAATATCCACTATACCTTATTATTAACTTTTAAATGTCGTGTGATGTCGGTAGTTTATGTAGTCCACATTTCCTTTTCGTCTGTATGACATTCCTTGCTCACGAAGGTTCAGCGCGCGGACATGTTGGCTTTTTTCCACCGGGGTCAAAGGTCATTGTGACGTAACATCGTTGACAGTCATATAGCCAATTGCAGAATGTCAGTATATTTTCCTCAAGCAATTCATGTTCTTTACAGCAATAGCACTCCTGATCGTTTTTTTGACGCACGCATTTTCCACAAGAGCACCAAATATTTGCTGGTTGTTTGCTACGATTTTCCCGTGTAAGAGCGTCTGCCGACTCTCCAATATCGTCCTCCGAGTTGTCACTTTCCTGATCCGATTTCACTAAATGTGGATCGTCTTTCTTCAGTGGTTCATATAAATAACCTTCTAATCCTTCTACGAAATTGTCTTCGTCCATGGTTTAAAAAAAAAACTACTATAATGTCTGTTTTTTATATGTCAGGTATATATCCATAGGTTTACATTGCAATCTTGCAGTTCCGGTGGAGGCTTTGTCAACGATGTGACGTCACAGGAAATGCGACGCTGCAAAACTCCTGTGCTCTGAAACTTGACATTAGTGAAGCCCTTAAATTGCTTAAAGCTGGTTTGTGAGAGAATATAATAAACGCCTTATAGATGTATTGTCACTGGCTATACACAGTACATCAAATTAGGTATATTAGCGCTTTCACTACAGGTACCCTTTAACAGACCTCACAGCACCTTAAGAGATCATAACAGAACCTTCTGCACCATCATAGGGGATCTTGGTGAACTTGGAAGCACAATTCCTTCAATCCTTCAAGTTTTATCTCTTGGATGCATCCTGCCTTCGTTTTATACCGCAATTGAGTTCCAAGCATACTCATAAATTGTGGTGCTCCATGGTTTTGTAATCATGGCGATCATGGACATGTGTGTCTCTCTCCATCCTTTTCTCTCTTGCTCTCTCTTTTTCTGTAGATGGTAATTGGTGGTAATCAGAATTCTTATGTGATTACGGGCCTGAGGCCATTAACAGAGTATGAGGTCACTCTCACAGCCATCAACAAAGACAATGCTGAGAGTGAAAAGATCACAATCAGTGAAACTACAGGTAATCAAACATGGAATACAACACTAATCCCAGTCAGACTTCAGATAATCCAACACCAAACACATCACTAATCCCAACAGTTCACCTACAAATAATCCACCACCAAACACACCACTAATCACAACGTCCCAACAGTTCACCTACAAATAGTCCAACACCAAACACACTACTAATCCCTTTAGTAAAACTAAAGGTGATCAGTAATTTAAAGTTTTATAATCTTTTTTATTATTTTTAGTTGATCAAACAACAACAGTGGCAACTACAGTAATCACCATAACTAAAGCAGGTATGTGTGTCTGCTTTGTATTTATTTTGAGTCCGGTTTTTATGAAGTGCTGTTTATAATGATTTTATCTGTCCATGTTTGTAGTGTTTAAGATGGGTGTGCGAGGTTTACAGCTGAGTGATTTCACTACATTCAGCATGGGTGCATCGTGGGTACCAATAAGCTCAAATGTGCGTCAGTATAGAGTTACCTATGTGTCATCACGTGGGGACAGAGCAGAGCAATCGGTGAGTGCAAATGTAATTCACACTGTTATATAATACTGATACGCTACATTTGTCACTCACGCTTTTACACTGTACTGATACACTACAGCTGTTACTGAAACTGTTATATAATACTGATATGCTACATCCGTCACTCACATTGTTACACTGTACTAATAAACTACAGCTGTTTCTCACACTGACCCATATTGTGTTTCAGCTGAGGTTTTTTTAATTATTATTTTGCATAAGTTGTATTCTAAATGCTTGAATTATTTTATTTGATGCTTTGCCAGAGGTTCTTTTAGTGTAAAAACTCTCATGTGGTTTGCTATTCCAACTCCTGCTTAGTTACATACTCAGTTGTATCCTGTGCTTCTTGATGCCAATATTTACATGTAGATTTCATCCCCAAGCACCAGTGTGTATCCAACCTCCCTCACAGAAATTCAGCACCATAAATAGAGTGGACAGTTCCCTGTGTATAAAGATCTATGTCCATAGATTTTTAAGCTTTTGTGAATAACTGCGTTCAGTTAAACTATCCAAAATATTTAAAGCATGTGTGCTCAATAACATCTCTGTAAGATTGTGTTGTGTTTGTGTGGGAGTTATTGTTTGAGCACCAGAGGCATTTCTCTTCTGAGTTGATTTATCAGGCTGGAAGACTGCTGGTGTAGATTAGAAGAAGAGAGAGGGAGAGAGAGAGAGAGAGAGAGAGAGAGCCAGAGAGAGAGAGAGAGGGAGCGAGAGAGAGAGAGAGAGAGAGAGAGAGAGAGAGAGAGAGAGAGAGAGAGAGAGAGAGATAGATAGAGAGAGAGAGAGAGAGAGAGAGAGAGAGAGAGAGAGAGAGAGAGAGAGAGCATTTCCTTTTCCTTAAATGTTAGTACTTACATGAATCAGTAATATAATTATATGCTTTTACTGAGGCTTGTAGTTACTTTGCATGAGCACCAATTAATTTCAAAAGTAGACACTGATATTGTAATTATTCAATTTATTTAATCTTTCAATGCAGTATGGGTAAATTTATTCTGCCTGTAAAATCATTATATTATTCATTTCTTATTAATGGCTTCATGACGTTCTTTGCATTCTTATGTATTTGTATAATTTGAGTCTGGTGTGTTGAAGCTCTATAACTCTGCGGTAGTTTTTGTTCGTCTCTTAAGAAATGTATAAATAATATGAAAAATATTAGAATTATTTGTTTATTGAGATTATTGATGTTGTTCGTACCCATTTCATTTGGTACTTTAAAATGACATTATATTATATTAGATATTTTATTATAGTATATAAAAATTAAACAAGTACCACTCACTAGAAAGGTGGAATTGAACCATTCTGCCGCGATGTCATTGGGGGCTGTACCTCTGGATTGGAAAACTGGGGTGGTAGTTCCTCTTTTTTTAAAAAGGGGGACCGGAGGGGGTGTTCCAATTCTCATGGAATCACACTCCTCAGCCTACTCGAGAAATTCTATGCAGGGGTACTGGAGAGGAGGATCCAACCGATAGCTGAACCTCGGTTTCAGGAGGAACAGTTTGGTTTTTGTCCTGGCTGTGGCACTCTTGATCAAATCGAAACTCTCTACTGGATCCTGGAGGGGACATGTTAGTTTGCCCAATCTTTCCATATGTGTTTTGTGGCTTTAGAGAAGGATTTTGATCGTGGCCTTCAGGCTATCTTATGGGGTGTGCTTCGAGAGTGCGGCGTTCCGGACCAGTTGCTACGGGCCATTCGGTCGCTGTATCACCGAAGCCAGAGCTTGGTCCGCATTGCTAACAATAGGTGGAATCTGTTTCCGGTGAGGGTTGGAGTCCGCCAAGGCTGTCCTTTGTCACCGATTCTGTTCATCATTTTAATGGACAGATTTTCTCAGTGCAGCTAAGGCATGGAGAAGTTCTGGTTTGGTGGCCATCGCATCTCGTCTCTGCTTTTTGTAGATGACGTTGTCCTTTTGGCTTCATCAGTCCGGGACCTCCGGCTCTCATTGGAGTGATTTGCAGTCAAGTGTGAAGTGACCAGGATGAGAATCAGCACCTCCGAGGCCATGGCTCTCAGCCGGAAAAAGGTGGAATGCACACTCCGGGTCTGGAATGAGGTCCTGCCCCAAGTGGAGGAATTATCTCGGGGTCTTGTGCACGAGTGAGTGAAGGATGGAGCAGGCGTTCGACAGACGGATCGCTGCAGCCTCTGCTGTAAAGTGGAGCCTATACCAGTCTGTCATGGTGAAGAGGGAGCCGAGAGCCGAGCCGCAAGGCAAAGCTCTCAATTTACCAGTCGATCTACATTCCAACCCTCACCTCGGCTCATGAGCTTTGGGTAGTGATGGAAAGAGCAAGATTGTGGATACAAGCGGCTGAAATGAGCTTCCTTCGCCAGGTGGTTGGGCTCTCCCTTAGAGATAGGGTGAGAAGCTCAGCATCTGGGGAGAGCATGGGGTAGAACCGCTGCTCTTCCACGTTGAGATGGGCCACTTGAGGTGGCTCAAGCATCTGGTCAGAATGCCTCACGAACGCCTCCATGGTGTGGTGTTTCGGGCATGTCTGACCTGGAAGAAACCTGTGTGAGTGTTTGCCTGCAATTGCCTGGTGAGCTGTCCAGGGTGTACCCCGCCCTCGCCCAGATTAGGCTGAGATGGGCGCCAGCCTCTCCGCAAGCCTAATTAGAATTAAGCAATTCAGAAAATGAATGAATGGATTTTATTCTAAACAGAAAAGGCAGCACTAATCCAGTTGGATGTGAGTCAGAGGCAGCGAGAACATCACAGTTTTATGTTCTCATTGTATTTGACCGCTAAGTTTTAGTATCTTTCCTCTTTGTTTTATGCAAAAATTTAACTATAAAATTTTAATGTGCTGATATTGTAGATGATAGTTCCTGGCAATCGGAACTCTGTGGTACTGCAGCCGTTATTGTCAGATACAGAATACCGAGTGAGCGTGACACCCATCTATGCAGACGGAGAGGGACCTGTGGTTACACGCTCCGGCCGCACATGTACGTGTTTGTAATGACTTCGGGATTTTGGGTAATGTAGAGTGAAGCGTATTGAAAGCGTTCTTCATCTATTCATCCATAATCTGTCTCCTTTCTCTTCTTCTAAGTGCCGCTCATTGCTCCTAAGAACCTGAAAGTCTCGGAGGAATGGTACAATCGCTTCCGCATCACCTGGGACACACCTCCGTCTCCCACCATGGGATACAGGGTGATCTATCAACCTATTTTAGGTAAATACACATCGAGCTGCTGTGGCATAAAGCACATAATGTTGGTTATTATCCTGAGTAGCAAAGTGGTGCAATCTTTAGAACGTTCACCACACAGGTTAGAACCTGGGTTAGAGTCCTGGGCTGTGTGAGGATGTTTCTGTGTGTTTCACCCTTTACAGTGCATAATATATTTAAGCCTTTCAGAGAATCTGGAGGAATTTCCATGCCTTACGGGTGCGGGCACAAGCCTAAGCATGATCCTTGAGCCTTCAAATGGAATTGCATCATGAACTGGCATTTATCTATAGTCTATAGCTGCATCCGCCCACACACATCCGCATACGCCCATGGACTCATGCTGTCCAAACTTTTTGATTTGGGATTGTAATGATCTGTACCCAAATTAGAGGTTCTGAGGTGTGTGTTTGTGTGTGTGTGTGTGTGTGTGTGTGTGTGTGTGTGTGTGTGTGTGTGTTGCTTCTCTATTACATACGACCCCCATCAACCAGGGAGGGGTACCAGCATACACATGCCCCCCCTTTGTGACACGCGACACAATCTTTTACGAACTGCTGTGCCTACCAGGGGCAGCCTCACACACCTGGGGGGGGGAGGGGGTAGTGCTATGGACTCTTTTGTACAAATGAGCTCACAGACATCGATGATTGGCTGGTTGTGGTTGTGCGTGAAAGGGAGGTTTGTGTATCCCTCCCTCTAATGAGACCTCAACCAATAAAAACAAAAAAGCTTGCAATGTATGTGCAACATTTTATTCTGTAAGACCCTCACATGCTAGAACATTAATGGTGTCCATCATCATCATGATCATTGCCGTCATCATCATTATGGT
>CM045742.1:40072500-40090000 GCA_024760905.1 Plotosus lineatus | reverse complement strand
TTGACCAGTGTTAGCAGAGATAGACACCAGCCTCCTCTATCCTTATCGAGGAGTTCAGGAAATGAGTGAGTGAGATCTTTTTGGTCCAATAATCAGTCCTAGAAAGGTACATTAATGTTGACTGTACCTTTGGGGACAAAACTGAACTCCTAATGTTCCCATGTTTCTGATTTACAGCATTTAAGTGTAGAAGAGTGTGGACATGTTGCAGGGTGTGGAAGAGTAGAAGGGTATAGCAGGGTGGAAAAGTGTAGCAAGGTGCAGTACTGTGTAGCAGGTGTAGAAGTGTAGCAGTGTGTAGAAGAGTACCAGGGTGTAGCAGGGTGTAGATGTGTAGCAGGGTGTAGAAGTGTAGCAGGGTGCAGTACTGTGTAGTAGGGTGTAGAAGTGTAGCAGGATGCAGTTGTGTAGCAGGGTGCAGTACTGTGTAGCAGGGTGTAGAAGTGTAGCAGGGTGCAGTACTGTGTAGTAGGGTGTAGAAGTGTAGCAGGATGCAGTTGTGTAGCAGGGTGCAGTACTGTGTAGCAGGGTGTAGAAGTGTAGCAGGGTGCAGTACTGTGTAGTAGGGTGTAGAAGTGTAGTAGGATGCAGTTGTGTAGCAGGGTGCAGTACTGTGTAGCACGGTGTAGACGTATAGCAGGGTGCAGTACTGTGTAGCAGGGTGTAGAAGTGTAGAAGGGTGCAGTTGTGTAGCAGGGTGTAGAAGTGTAGAAGGGTGCAGTATTGTAGCAGGGTACAGTACTGTGTAGCACGGTGTAGACGTATAGCAGGGTGCAGTACTGTGTAGCAGGGTGTAGAAGTGTAGAAGGGTGCAGTTGTGTAGCAGGGTGCAGTACTGTGTAGCAGGGTGTAGAAGTGTAGAAGGGTGCAGTATTGTAGCAGGGTACAGTACTGTGTAGCAGGGTGTAGAAGTGTAGAAGGGTGCAGTTGTGTAGCAGGGTGCAGTACTGTGTAGCAGGGTGTAGAAGTGTAGCAGAGTGCAGTTGTGTAGTATGGTGTAGACGTGTAGTAGGGTGCAGTAGTGTAGCAGGGTGCAGTACTGTGTAGCAGGGTGTAGAAGTGTAGCAGAGTGCAGTTGTGTAGCAGGGTGCAGTACTGTGTAGCAGGGTGTAGAAGTGTAGCAGGGTGCAGTACTGTGTAGTAGGGTGCAGTAGTGTAGTAGGGTGCAGTAGTGTAGCAGGGTGCAGTACTGTAGCAGGGTGCAGTACTGTGTAGTAGGATGTAGAAGTGTAGCAGGGTGTATAAGTGTAGTAGGGTGCAGTACTGTGTAGCAGGGTGTAGAAATGTAGAAGGGTGCAGTAGTGTAGCAGGGTACAGTACTGTGTAGCAGGGTGTAGAAGTGTAGCAGGGCGCAGTTGTGTAGCAGGGTGTAGAAGTGTAGCAGAGTGCAGTTGTGTAGTATGGTGTAGACGTGTAGTAGGGTGCAGTAGTGTAGCAGGGTGCAGTACTGTGTAGCAGGGTGTAGAAGTGTAGCAGAGTGCAGTTGTGTAGCAGGGTGCAGTACTGTGTAGCAGGGTGTAGAAGTGTAGCAGGGTGCAGTACTGTGTAGTAGGGTGCAGTAGTGTAGTAGGGTGCAGTAGTGTAGCAGGGTGCAGTACTGTAGCAGGGTGCAGTACTGTGTAGTAGGATGTAGAAGTGTAGCAGGGTGTATAAGTGTAGTAGGGTGCAGTACTGTGTAGCAGGGTGTAGAAATGTAGAAGGGTGCAGTAGTGTAGCAGGGTACAGTACTGTGTAGCAGGGTGTAGAAGTGTAGCAGGGCGCAGTTGTGTAGCAGGGTGTAGAAGTGTAGCAGGGTGCAGTACTGTGTAGCAATGTGTAGAAGTGTAGCAGGGTATAGAAGTGTAGCAGGGTGTAGAAGTGTTGCAGGGTGTAGAAGTGTAGAAGGGTGCAGTACTGTGTAGCAGGGTGTAGAAGTGTAGCAGGGTGCAGTTGTGTAGCAGGGTGCAGTACTGTAGCAGGGTGCAGTACTGTGTAGCAGGGTGTAGAAGTGGAGACATGTAGAAGAATGTAGAAGAGTGTGAATGTGTATCGGGGTGTAGAACTGTAGAAGTGTAGCAGGGTGTAGAAGTGTATCCATCCATCCAACTGTCCATCACACTTTAGTTTCTGGGCATTTGCTTGCAGCGCTCTGAAGCTGGGGCTTTGAGCTTGGTATGCCGGCTCAGTACTGTGAGTGCGCCCCTGAGTTTGTGTGTGAGTGACCGTCACCTAATCTCTAAGGTCACAGAGACAAACCTGTATATTTTGTCTCCAGACGTTTACGTGCCGTGTTCTGAAGCCCCGTAAAACTTGCTCTGCTTCTTCTATACCAACATATTAAGAATCGCCAGCACCATCTGGACCCCTGTGGTCTTTTTTTTTTTTTTTTTTTTTTTTTTTTTACTCTTGAGTACAGGAAGGAGGATGAGCGGAGGGCAGTGTTTATGAATACAGGAGAGTTCTTAGCAATTATAAATCTACTGGATCCGGCTGAGAGCGTTCATCTGAAACACCAGTGACACGGCATACTGTAAACCGTTTTGAAAAAAACAAAAAAACAAAACTGTTCAAGTTATGTTGGTGAGATAGAATATGTGTGTGTGTGTGTGTGTGTGTGTGTGTGTGTGTGTGTGTGTGTGTGTGTGTGTGTGTGTGTGTGTTTTGAGGGTGAGTTTATAATTTTAATAATTTTTCTAAATTAAGTTGCATGCTGGTTCCTATAAATGGAATGATTGAGCTGAAACACCCTGAATCATCAGAAAAGGCTTTTTTTTTTTTTTTTGTAAAAAATCCATATGGATTTTTGATGATGATAACTGGGGTTTCTATATATATATATATATAAAATAGAGGATTTTCTGAGTAGATCCTTCCGTAGGAGAGTGCTCAATACTTTTTGGTAGAGCAAATAACAATAAAAATAAAAGGACAGGACAAAGACTTTCTATTGAAACTCCTTTTATCACTACAGATCTGTTTCGAGGGGTGGTGAAACCATCCTCTCTCTTCAGGTGATTACAGAAGAATCCTTTTATTTTTATTTTTATTTGCCCTACGAAAAAGTATTGAGCACTCTCTTACGGAAGGATCTACTCAAAAAACTCTCTCTCTCTCTCTCTCTCTCTATATATATATATATATATATATATATATATATATATATATATATATATATATATATATATATATATATATATATATACATACACACACACATGAGAGTGAGAGATGGTTGGGGGTTTTATTCAGGCATGCTCTCACTCTCTCATGGTGGGGATGAAGATCTGAGCTCTTGCTAAATCTGCCTTCTGTAAAGAAAGAAAATGCCTGAGGCCCAGCGGGATATGAGAGACTCTGATCTGACACACACACACACACACACACACACACACACACACACACACACACACACACACACACACAGGGACCTAGGCACACACTGCACTGCATACTGATGTTGCACTGAGACTCTCAAAGATCTTCGCAGTTTGTACCAAATGATATTCGGAAAAGTAGTGAGGTTTTTACAAATATTCTTTTAAGTAGACAAAGGAAAAAGAAAAAGAACAAACAGCTACAAATTATGCCGGCGACTGTCAGGACGTCGATCTATTCCACACGTGGAACATTCACACATCCAGCATATCCTGAGCCAGGCACATCATTTTAAACAAACTAGTGGGCAATAAATGGTGCAAGTAAAGCAACGGTTTCAGAAAGCCATGCACACATAAATATGCTCAGATTGCATTTTCTGACACGTGAGCATCATGGTTGCGACTGTCGTGAATATTCAGGCGGGATTTTGGACTCGGTCCGTCACAAAAAATATGGACAGAGGAAAGGTATAACTTCAGAATGCAACTTTTTTTTTTTTTAATAGTTCCACAGTTCCACAACCATCACAACTCAGATTTAATTGCATACTTACGAATCTTTGGTGATTCCTGTCAGATCATATGAGCCATTTTCAGTCTTATACAGCACTGAGGGATACAAGAAATGAGAGTAAAATCTCTACAAAATTACACATATGAATAAATGCACAATCGTACGGATTACCGTCGGATTTAAAAAAATGTACAAAAACTATGAGCTGATAAGCGTTTTAGAAAATGAATGAATGATAAATATCAGTAGTGGTCACCGATACACACATGTGATCCTGTGCAAGAATTATGAGGCACGTAAGAATTTATGGTGCATCATGTACATATTGTAAATGGAAAACAACTACAGTGTAATGCAAGACGTTTCTAAATACGCCTAGGTGTGTGTGTGTGTGTGTGTGTGTGTGTGTATGTGTGTGTGTGTGAGACACAGAGAGAGAGAGAGTGTGTGTGTGTGTGTGTGTGTGTGTGTGTGTGTGTGTGTGTGTGTGTGTGGGTGTGTGAGGTGTGTGTGTTGGGGTGCGTGTGTGTGTGTGTGTGTGTGTGTGTGTGTGTGGGGGTGTTCAAGGTGGGTGTGGGAGGTGTGTGTGGGGGTGTGGGTGTGTGTGTGTGGGTGTGTGGGGGGTGTGGGTGTGTGAGGGAGTGTGTGTGAGGGAGTGTGGGTGGGTGTGTGAGGGAGTGTGTGTTGGTGGATGGGTGTGTGGGTGGGTGGATAGGTGTGTGTGTGAGGGAGTGTGTGTGTGTGTGTTCGAGGTGGATGTGGGAGGTGTGTGTGTGTGTGAGAGGCGTGTGTGTGTGTGTTCGAGGTGGGGGTGGGAGGTGTGTGTGTGTGTGTGTGAGGGGAGTATGTGTGTGGGTGTTCAAGGTGGGTGTGGGAGGTGTGTGTGTGTGTGTGTGTGTGTGTGTGTGTGTGTGTGTGTGTGGGTGTGGGTGTTCGAGGTGGGTGTGGGAGGTGTGTGTGTGTGTGTGTGTGTGTGTGTGTGTGTGTGTGTGTGTGTGTGTGAGGGAGTGTGTGTGTGTGTGTGTGTGTGTGTGTTCGAGGTGTGTGTGGGAGGTGTGTGTGTGTGTGTGTGTGTGTGTGTGTGTGTGTGTGTGTGTGGGTGGGTGGGTGGGTGGGTGGATGGGTGTGTGAGTGAGGGGAGTGTGTGTGTGTGTGGGTGTTCGAGGTGGGTGTAGGAGGTGTGTGTGTGTGTGTGTGTGTGTGTGTGTGTGTGTGTGTGTGTGTGTGTGTGTCTGTGAGGGAGTGTGTGTGTGTGTGTGTGTGTTTGAGGTGGGTGTGGGAGGTGTGTGTTTGTGAGGGAGTGTGTGTGTGTGTGTGTGTGTGTGTGTGTGTGTGTGTGTGTGTGTGTGTGTGTGTTCGAGGTGGGTGTGGGAGGGGTGTGTGTGTGTGTGTGTGGGTGGGTGGGTGGATGGATGGGTGTGTGTGTGTGAGGAGGAGTTTGTGTGTGTGTGTTTGAGGTGGGTGTGGGAGGTGTGTGTTTGTGAGGGGAGTGTGTGTGTGTGTGTGTGTGTGTGTGTGTGTGTGTGTGTTCGAGGTGGGTGTGGGAGGGTGTGTGTGTGTGTGTGGGTGGGTGGATGGATGGGTGTGTGTGTGAGGGGGAGTTTGTGTGTGGGTGTTTGAGGTGGGTGTGGGAGGTGGGTGTGCATTGATAATCAGTGTGTCTGAATACTCTGCAGCTGTGCTTTACTGATAGCAGTGAATGACTGTGAGTCGTGTGAATAATGACTGCATGGTGGCATTAACGGGAAAATGCTGTTGTCTCAGTGTTGCAACCCATAATGTTCTTGCACTTCCGCGCTGATGAATGTTTCAGCTCCTAAAAGGAATGATTCTGAGCGACCGAGCTGAATCAGGTAAGGCTTATAAAAATGTTGCCCTGTGGCTGTATTTTTCCTCGAGCTCCTGCAGAGCCACTATAAACATCTGCAAACATTTGTTTTGTATCAGGAAAGCTTAATAAAATCTAACGAAGCAAATCAAGCACGTGAAAAGAGAAAAACATTTCCGGACTGAGAGGCACTGAGGCCCTGAGCTTGTGTCGTCAGAGATCATAAAAGGTTGTTTAACAGCTCACTGAAAGCTTTTAGGATCAAACAGGGTTTTTTTTTTTTTTTTTGACAACAAATTTTGAGAATTATTTTTTCTCCCCAAACAGTTACAAAGGCAGTGGTGGCCTGGTGGTAAAGGCACTGGATTACTGATCCTAAGTTTGGGGGTTCGAGCCCCACTTCTCCACAAGGTTGTCACTGTCCCCCCAATGCACCAACTGGTTTACCAAAGGCCAGCCATGTCTCTCACTGTCTATGGTGAACGGTTCATGTAAAAGAACCATTGCTGACTTTCGACAAGAGGAGCTGCACGGCTGCCAGAGTGTTTCTACCCTGCCATGGCCTGGCGAGCTGTCCATGGTGGACTCTGTCCTTGTTCACAGTCAACAAGGCACCAGCCTCCCCACAACTGTAATTAGGATTAAGCGGTTACAGAAAATGAATGAAACAGTTGCAAGTGTTTGATAACAGCTGTAACACGGGTAGATAACGTTATTTTTTATTTATTTATTTTTCGCGATCAAAATGCTGGGGAGTGTTTGCTCCATTTTTTTTTTTTTTTTTTTTTTTTTTTTTGTAGTGTTGGGTTCATCCATTCACTTTCTGTAACTGCTTCATACTAATTATTGCCACAGCGAGGCTGGTGCCCATCTCAGCCAACTTCAGGCCGGCCTTTGATAACCCAGTGAGCTGCACTGGGGGGACAGTGACAACCCGTTGAGAGTGGGGCTTGAACCCCCAACCTTAGAATCAGCGATCCAGCACCTTTACCACCAGGCCACCACTGCCCCGAGTCGCAATATGAGTATCACATTGCACAAGTACCAGCAATGGACACAGCAGCTGTAAAGACGTCCAGGTGAGACAGTAGTAAGAAGGACAGATGTAGGCACAGATGGCTCCAGGAGGAACAGGCAGAAGAAGTCTGCGGCTGTTATAGCGGGTCAGGAGGGTGACGATATTACAGTTTACAAGTCCCTGGCCATATGTTGTGATATCACCTGTACCTATAAATATAAGATATTTATTTCTCTTGTGACCACCGGTGCACTCATACACTTCTTGATGTTTTTAACTCTTTTGATCTCTCATTTTATAAACAGATTTTCAACAGATTTTCGTGTTTGATTAGTATGTTGTCTTAATTGTTGAATACAGAGTGGATCCTCTTTAATTATGTACAGCTCGAGACTGTAACGCTGAAATTAGATGTGATCATTCATTCATTCACTCAATTTCTGAACCTCTTAATCCTAATTAGGGTCACAAGGAGGCTGGCGCCCATCTTAGCCGACTCCGGGCGAGGGTGGGGTACACGCTGGAAAACTTGCCAGGCCACAGCAGGGCCAACATTCACACAACCATTTATATACACACACACACACACACACACACAGACACACACACCTAAGGGAGATTTTACCCTACTGTGCATGTTTTTGGACTGTGGGAGGAAACCGGAGAACCCAGAGGAAACCCACACTAGCACGAGGAGAACCTGCAAACTATAAAAAAATAAGGTTGGGGGTTTGAGTCCCCACAGGGCTGTCACTGTTCCCCCAGTGCAGCTAACTGGGATTATCAAAGGTGAGCCATGTCTCTCACTGTCTATGGTGAGAGGTTCATGTAAAAGAATCATTGCTGACTTTCGTAAAGAGGAGCTGCAAAGCCGTCAGCGTGTTTCTGTCCCTTGCTAAAGGATTGTGACAGGAAGGGCATCCGCCATTAAAAAAACCCATGCCAAATCAGATGATTCGCTGTGGTGACTCTCGAGAACGGGAAATATGTGTGTGTGTGTGTGTGTGTGTGTGTGTGTGTGTGTGTGTGTGCTTGAATAATGTGCCCAAGTGAGAGAAAACCTCAAGAGGGTGGCATTGAAAAATATCTCGGTAAAAGAAATCCAGCCACAACAATGTTTCTGAGTAATTCAGATAGGAATGGAATTTCGATTTAGTTCGTAACTTTAAATGTAAAACATCGTTAGAACACGTAAACCATATAATGTATATGTTATGTTTGTTTGCTTATTGTTATAAAGATTCTAGGAATGAATCAGCAATCAAATTGATTACGAGGATTCTGCAGCCGTAAGGTTTCGCTTCAGCCGAAACCCCTGATTGACCAGCCAGAGTTATTTTCGTTAATTCTTTAATTATGTTTAATATGATGTACAGTGATCAAAATTAATATTTTCATTCCTTCATTCAAGGTAGTGGGGGCCTGGTGGTCAAAGGTGCTGGATCACTGGTCATGGGTTCAAGCCCCACTCGCAATGGGTTGTCACTGTCCCCCCCCAGTGCCATGTCTCTCACTGTGTTTGGTGTGAGGTTCATGTAAAAGAACCATTGCTGACTTTCAACAAGAGTTGCTGCAAAGACATCAGCATGAATGTTTCTGCCCTGCGATGGCCTGGCGAGCCGTCCAGGGTATACTCTGCCCTCACCCAGAGTCGGCTGGGATGGGCGCCAGCCTCCCTGATCCCTAATTAGGGTTAACTGGTTCAGAAAATGAACAAACAATTCTTTCATTTGAGTGAGAAAAGTACGTGCAAACTATGGGTTCCAGTCGAAGCAGGTGGAGAAATAAATACTTCAGACACTTGGACATCATCACTGTCATAACAGTTTTAAAAGAAAGTGTGCTCAGGGGGTGCACATGTCCACTGAGAGGGTGTTAACATTCTCATGGCCTAGAGAAGTACCAACCTGACGACTCTACATCAGCATGGGTTTCTTTCATGATGATTTTATACAGTAGATGTTTCAAAGAGTCTTGAGATATTTTTAACTCATATAAAGTGTAATTTTTTTAGAAATATGTTTAATATTTACATTTCTTAGAACACATTTAATAGTTTCATTTATAATTAGATATTGTCAATAAGAGGCCACACTTCTGCTCAGTTGGTTTATGATTGTTTATTGAGACTACTTTATATTTTAGATGGCCAGAAGCAGGACGTGAGACTGGATGGGTCTGAAGCCAGGCATTGCTTTAGCGACCTGAATCCAAACACGCAGTACAAAATCAGTGTTTATGCTCTGCTACAGGAGACAGAGGGACCTGCTGTCACCACCATCCAGAAAACACGTGAGTGTATATTACCAGTGGTAACACATCTGCTGTTACACACACACACACACACACCCACACACACACACACACACACACACACACACACACACACACACACACACACACACACACACACAATGATAGCATTCTAATACAGCTACTGCTATAGAAACACAAGACCTTCAGGCTGATCAGTATCACTGTGGTATAGAGGTAACCAATTAGCACCTGAATGCTAATGAATAACAAGGATTTCTTCATTATATATCTTATATATATTAATGGTTGTTAATTAAATATTATCAATATACATTGGCTGACCACAAATAAGTCACACACTCTAATATCTTGTTGCACGCCTTTAACACGTCTAATCACCAATGCATTTTTTTTTAACTTAGGTAACATCACAGTATTTATTTTTATTCAGAGCTGGGTTCATTTTTAAACTTCATCTTAAATTCTTCATCCACTCACTTAGTTGTCAAATGCTTTATTCTATTCGGGTCTCTCAGCCAACATGGGGCGAGGGTGAGACACACCACCAACAGCTTGCCGCAATGCCATCGAGCAACTCACCAACCATTCGCACTCACCTACACCTACGGGCAATTTAGAGCAGCCAGTTAGTCTCATGTACATATTTGGAGTGTGGGGGGTAAAAGTAGTATGTGAAGGAAACCAGTGCAAGCACAACGAGAAAATGCAAACTCAGAATAGGAATCCCTGAGCCAGGGATTCACACCCAGAACCTTTTGGGTGTGTGGCATTGAAATAATGATGAGGAAATTGAACCACTCCATAAAGTCGTCTCCTGCACAACAAAGTCAAAGTCTCTGTGGTTCCAGTTCATGTGCGAAAATGATTCCTCATTCTAACCGAACCACTCTTTCGCTGTTTGAGCTCCAATTTTGATATCCATGCCATCAGTAAAGATAAAGTCCACTAATGTGATAACCTGATTGTTCAGTGCAGATTGTTCTAGTCATCACTGAGCAGTTAAGGGTTAAGGGCCCGTTTCGATCAGTAATCCATTTACCTAGTAATTACACAATGACCATCTCTGCAATGAAGCAATTAAGTCAGCTGATCTAACCAACTACAACAAAACAATTACTGTATTTTCCAGACTATAAGTCACACTTTTTTATTGTTTGGCTTGAGGGTGCGACTTATATTCCAGAGCGACTTATGTGTGAAATTATTACATATACAGGGATTCCTCACTACTTTGCACTTCAATTTATGCAGCTTTAGTGCATCGGGGTTTTTTAAGAATAAATAAAAAAAATATTAATCGAATTAAAAAATAAGGAAATTAAGGAAGAATAGGGGAAAAAGTTAAGGAAAATGACACAAAAACAAGGCCAATTATGCAAAAAAAAAAAACTTAAACCAACACAAAACAAAAAACAACCCAAAATCTCCCATCAAAACTACTTACATTGTTGCTTCTGAGTGTGCACATCTGCGCCTGTGCCTGCGTGCGCGGATGTATGTGCGTCCTCTTCTTCTCATGCAATACCATCTGTATGTGTGTGTATTTATATCCTATTTACATATTATGTTTTTTTAATGTTTTTTTCTTTAATTGTTATTATAAGCATTTATAGCATTGAATATGTATTTATTAAAATTATATACACATATACATGTACATATATGTCAGTCGGGGGGCTCCTACTTCGCGGATTTTGATGGTCATGTGGGGATCTCGGTCCCAATTAACTGCAGAAAGTGAGGCATCCCTGTAATTCTATTTGTCATAATAATAACAAACATAATCTCACATGTTTGTTATTTACACGCTCACAACTGCAAGAGGGCAACTCTAGGCTTGTGTACCAGTACCTGCTAATCCTGTAGCAATGAAAATTCAAAATTTCAACATAAACTTAAAACTTTAAAAGAAAACTGGGTTGAACAATACTGGCCCCATAAAGAAAATCCTATATAAGCAACAAATAGTGAAATATGCACAGAAAACGGTAATCGAGCAGCAGAAAAAAGTTTGGAGTAAACGAGAATCTTGTGAGTGGAGATTATTATTACTGCAATGAAGAAAACAAAAAAGCTAATCGTGTGCGAAAAGCTAGATGGCCACAGCTAGAGGAACAAGTTTGCACATGGTTACTTGAGCAACGTGGTGCAGGGAGGGGCTTGTCAACAGTGCAGTTGGGTCTCCACACCCAGGTAGTTGCCAAGGAGATGAATATAAATGAGTCTGCGTGACGACCTTCTTGGTGGTACCGCTTCATGCAATGCAACCGCGCTCTATCAGAGCGAGGACCACGATGTCACAAAAACTTCCAGCAGATTTCCAAGCCAAGATCGACAGTTTCCCTGAGTTTCCCCAAGTGCGACTTATGTTTTTTCCTTCTTCTATATTATGCATTTTTTGTCCAGTTCGACCTGTACTCCGGAGGGACGTATTGTCCGGAAAAAACGGTACATGACGATACTCAAAATATTGGAGTATGTGATTTTATATCTAACACATTAAGAGGGTTTCCTTCTGTGCTGTGTTCAGTTACACAATCCAAAGATGCAAAACTTCCAAGATTACCCATAACGCACCACACCACAGGTTTCAGCTTGTGCTTTTACTTCTATACTCATGCTTACTCACATCCACTCAGGTGCACTCACACACATCCACGCTTCCACAAACATGATCATTCGCATGCTGCAGTTACAAGGCACATTATCAGTTTATCACTTTGTTTTGAAGCGAGTGCCGTATTTGTAAAATGTAAATGTGCTCATGTAAACACTCCTGCAGTGTCACTGATCTCATGAGATGAAAGGCTTGATCAGACAGCGGATCAGAGGCCACACCCTCACTTCAATTCCTAATCCTCGGATGATGTGAACTGTATAATCTAAACACTCGTATTCTTATTCATTCTCCTCATTCATCTCTCTCTCTCTCTCTCTCTCTCTCTTTCTCTCTCTCTCTCTCTCTCTCTCTCTCTCTCTCTCTCTCTCTCTCTCTCTCTTTCTCTCTCTCTCTCGCTCTCTCTGTCTCTCTCTCTCTCTCTCTCTCTCTCTCTCTCTCTCTCTCTCTCTCTCTCTATGTGTTTTTATTTTGTTGTGTGTCCTGATAGTCCCAGTACCCACCAGTCCTCCCACCAGACCTCCTACCACCACACCACTCTCCACCATCCCTGTCGCGAAGGAAGGTAAGCCTCCAAAAACCAGTAAATAAAAAGAAAAAGAAAAACATTCATTAATTTTCTTAACCGCTTAATCTTAATTAAGGTCACAGGGAGGCTGGTGCCCATCTCAGCCGACTCTGGGAGATGGTGGGGTGCACCCTGGACAGCTCGCCAGGCCATCACAGGGCCAACACTCACACAAACATGCACTATTTCTCAATTGCTAGGTGTAATTTAAAATGTTTTCATATGAATGTTTTTAGACTGTGGGGGGTCACCGGAGTACCCACAAGAACAGACTGGGAAAATAAATAGTCACATAATGAATAAATAAGTGAATAAATACATAAATAAAACGATTTTTTTTTTAATATATACTCATACAGAAACATAATGAAAAAGCAATCAATCAATCAATCAATAATTAAACTAATGTTTTCTGATACAGTAAAACCTCCGCTGACGAACGCTTAAGCTCACGAACTTTTCGCCTCAAGAACATTAAATTTGCGAGCATATTGTCTCTGCTGACGAACTAGTTTTCGGCGGACGAATCAAACCACGCGGTCGAACAGCGCCACGGTGGCGGCAACGAGAAGCTGACGCACGCTCATGGTGTCACAGTTCGTCACACCCCTTTCTTTGAGTGCGGAAGTGGTTTGTGTTTGATAGACATTTTGGACCATATTGAGTGTACTTTTGCTATTATGGGACCGAAAAAGACCCCACCACAGGCGGAGATCATTGAAAAACACGAACGAGGTGTGCGTTTGTGTGACTCAGCGTCCCAGTACCAGTACGCTAAGTCTACCACCATCCTTAAGAACAAGGAAGCTATTAAGGGTGCGTGTGTGGCTAAGGGTGTTTCCAAACAGTAGCCGTTTCCAAACACTCCTTCCAAACAGTAAGTCCCTCCCTCCTCCTCCCACTCCATTCCATCAAGCCATCAACTACCATCACAAAGGTAAATAAAACGACTTTATTATACAGTACAGTTTATTTCTTTAATTACAATACAATAGCACATTTATTATACATAAAATAAGGTATATTTTTGTGTAGTTTTAAGGCTTATTTAGTAGAAAATTATGTTTTATGGGGACCTGGGAACGGATTATTCTCATTTTAATGGTTTCTTATGGGAAATAAATGTTCAGAAGACGAACTTTTCGCCTCACACACACTTTCTGGGAACCAATTATGTTCGTGAGCTGAGGTATCACTGTATACTCTTTAAGAACAAAATGAAAAAAATGTATAAATAAATAAAGGGAAGAATAAATATAATTTTCTTGTTACAGCGAAATTTTGAAAAGGTTAAAAATTTCTTTGTGAATCAATTTTCACGTGAACAGTTGAATACGTTTGCACAGGTTGGAACGTAGGTCTTCCTGACACAAATCTTCTGTATCGCGGGAGGGTTTGCTCGCCCTTTATTTTGGGTTGGGGGGTTTAATTCCAAATTCACCCGACATTCACCTCATGTTTTTCGCCAGGAATTGGAAAAAGTTCCCAACTGCTCCCAAAAGAGGTAAAAGAGTGGCGAATAGTATTGAATTATCCCAAACTCTGTTCCTAATACTTGCTAACGGTCGTGAATGTTCCTTGAATGTTGTCCGCTAATACTTTCAGCAACATTCGCGCAGATATTACGCAACACAAGGAAACCAAGCTAAAATCAGTGACCCCAACAAAGTGTCTGTTATTTCGATTTGGGTGTTACCCACTCTGGATAATCCCCGGAATGTCAATCAGATTACACAATGCCCATGTAGTGGTGGCACGGTGGCGTACTGGTTAGTATGTCTGCCTCAAAGCAAGAAGGCCTGGGTTCGATTCCCGGCCTGGGCGTTTCTATGTGGAGTTTGCATGTTCTCCCTGTGCTTGCGTGGGTTTCCTCCAGGTGCTCCGGTTTCCTCCCACAATCCAAAGACATGCACAGTAGGTTAATTGGCCGTTCTAAATTGCCTGTAGGTTTGCATCATGCAGAAGGCAATGGCAAACCACTGCACTAATCCTGCCAAGAAAACCTCCATGAAGATGATAATCAGGGCATTATCCTTCATGGGGGGGGTCGCCAATGGTCGTCCTATGACTCAGGCACTTGATATATGTATATACTGCTATTCATATTGTAATTATTAATTATTTAGCCTTAATTAATTATGACTCTCTCTTCTTCTCTCTTACGTTCTGTTTCTCCTACCAGTTTGCAAAGCCGCAAAGGCAGATCTGGTGTTTTTGGTTGACGGCTCATGGAGCATCGGCGATGACAACTTCCTAAAGATCATCCGCTTCCTGCATAGCACAGCGGGTGCGCTGGATGAAATCGGACCTGGAGGCACACAGGTCAGAAAGCATCGGATTTTTTATTACTTTCGTTTATATTTGTATTTGTATTAAGTATAAGTATTGCCTGCCCTGTCACACGATCACCACCGACCAAGGAGGGGGCGAAAGCATGCACACGCCCCCTCCCTGGCATGCAATGCGAGCCACCACCACCCTTTTTCGAATTGCAGCGTTTCCTGTGAGTGACAGGGAAGCTAGTGTATGCCATCCCTTCCTCACGTGAAAGCTCAGCCAATTTGCTCCCATGGACTCCTGGTCATGGACGACTGTGTCATTAATCCGGATTCAAACTGTCGATGCGCCTGCGGGAGCCGCGGCCCGACATCTTACTCAGTGATCTATAGATCTCAGCTCTATACAAGAATTTATACAGAAATATCTGATTTCATCTGTAGGTGCAAGAGCCCTTCGACCCGAAACACAGACACATTACACAGCCACACGCTTACGGTGTGTGTGTGTGTGTGTGTGTGTGTGTGTGTGTGTGTGTGTGTGTGTGTGTGTGTAGTGAGTGAGTGCACGTATCCATGTAAGTAATCGATGAGTGCGTGCACGGTTGTAGTTAGTTAATTCGAGCTCTTGTAAAATAATACTTTGGACAGTTGCGAAAATGTTGAACTGTCCCTGAGGGTTACGTCCGTGAATCCAGAGGAACTGCAGCGATGACATCATATATCACTTACTCTTATTGTACAAAATTCGATTGTTTCCTAGTCTGGACAGTCTCTCTGTCTGTCTCTCTCTCTCTCTGTCTCTCTCTCTCTCTCTCTCTCTCTCTCTCTCTCTCTCTCTCTCTAACTCTCTCTTTCTCTCTCTTGCTCTCCTCCCTTTCTCTGACTGCAGGTGGCTATTGCCCAGTTTAGCGATGACGCTCGCACCGAGTTTAAGCTCAACGCATATGATAACAAGGAGCGTCTTCTTCAGGCCATTCAACGGATTTCATATAAAGGAGGAAACACTAAAACAGGTGAGCTTCTCTCTCATGAGCCGCGGAAGGCAACGGAATGCAAGTACCGCCATGTTTCCTTCCCGTTATGCAGAAAAGCAGTATGTAGGACATTTGAATATTCAGTAGGCGTGATTCACTGAAGCACCTCAAGAGACCACAGTGTGTTATCCTGTAATTGAGATGAAACCTCTGAATAACCCAGAAAGAAAAATTCCTTTTATGATAGCTAGATTTTTTTGTGAGTTACAATCTGATGTACATTTAATGTCCATCTGGGTCAAAGGTCAGGTATGGCACACATCCTGGTCATGTGTTTACATGCTCATTTGTATACTCATATAATAGACCACAGGGACTGAAGTACTTAACTAGCTGTAGTACATACTGAGTGTTCATCTCGGGAGAGGTGTTATTGATGAACTCTGACCTCTGACCTCTGTTCTGAAGGAAGAGCTATGCAGCATGTGAAGGATGCAGTCTTCACCCGGGCTGGAGGAAGCAGGAGGGGCGTGCCCAAAGTGCTCGTAGTGCTGACAGACGGCCGTTCGCAAGACAACGTCAATAAAATCTCCCAGGAGATCCAGATGGAGGGTGAGTTATCTGTTCAGGTATAGTGTTGGGTTTGTCGCTGTCGGTGGAGATGATTGGATGTTTTTATCTCTGACGGTGTCGAGGAGGCTTCGGTTTAATGAAATCTGACCATGGGACGATTTCAAATTTAACAGAAATTCTTTTTTTTGTTCATTTATTTGCCGAACTGCTTAATCCTACTAGGGTTGCTGGAGCCTATCACAGCTTATTATGGGTGAAGAGGGGTTATACCCTGAACATCCACAAAGTCCATTCGGGGCCAACACACATGCAGCCAGGACCCTTAAACAATGGGAATGTCTCTACTTACAGAATGGCAGAAGGGATCATATGATGGTGAACCAATGAGAAGCCTCAAAACATCCATGACTCTGTGTAAATAGAACTTATCTGCTGCTGAGAAGACTGCGGAGGAACGACGCGCTGATTAGTGTACAGTTGTGATGGAGTTTCAAATATGGACTGTAACTGCAATTGCTATTGTTTCAGAAATAGCACTCCCTGATTGGTGATCTACAAAGTGATATAACTCAGTTCGTTTTCTTGCTGTAATCATGTACTGATTGAATTTTTTTTGCAGCTTCGATTCTTTTTCCAAATATATCAGTGCTGAGTAGATCAGATTTCTTATTTAATCCGTATTGTGCTGGAGAGGGTCGCATATATTCAGTCTGATTGTGTGGCTGGATCTGACCTGCTGTATGATCTTAATATTCCTGGACAGATCTCTTGATGCTGGGATAGTAAAGTTTATACCTCACTCCAGGTTACATTGTGTTCGCGATCGGTTTTGCCGACGCTGACTACGGTGAACTGGTAAGCATCGCCAGCAAACCTAGCGAAAGGCACGTGTTCTTCGTGGATGATCTTGACGCATTCCGGAAGATTGAAGAGAAACTCATCACGTTTGTCTGTGAGGCAGCGACGGCGAGTAAGTCTAATCCGTGTGTGTGTGTGTGTATGAGTGTGTATGAGTGTGTATGAGTGTGTATGATTGTGTGTGTGTGTGTGTGTGTGTGTGTGTGTGTGTGTGTGTGTGTGTGTGTGTGTGTGTGTGTGTGTGTGTATGTGTGTGTGTGTGTATATATGTGTGTGTGTATATATGTGTGTGTATATGTGTGTGTGTGTGTGGGTGTGTGTGTGTATGTGTGTGTGTGTGTGTGTGTGTGTGTGTGTGTGCATAAGTGAGTGACTTTGACATTGTCTGTTTCAGTCGCCCAGTGATTTTATGTCATGTTTTGCAGCTTGTCCTTCTGTTGCGATGAGTGGCAGTACATTACCAGGTCAGTCATGTAAAAAGCGTGTATAGGGTGTGTGTTCATGTTAAGTTTTTTTAATTATAACATCACCTCTGATATTAGTTCCAAGTGCAAGGACAGTCACATTTATAATTCCTCTCTCTCGCTCTCTCTCTCTCTCTCTCTCTCTCTCTCTCTCTCACACACACACACACACAC
>CM045742.1:40067500-40070000 GCA_024760905.1 Plotosus lineatus | reverse complement strand
GCTTCTCCGTGACCATAATTGGGATTAAGCGGTTACAGGAAATGAACGATGAATGAAATCACTTTAGACATGCAGATGTTATCTGGATGGGTTTTCTTGCATCTTCTCCTGAGGATGACTCGAGGCAGAACTTCATTTCCTTTGAGGTTCAGATTTACTGTAGAAAGCAGCAGAATGAAGCAACCTTGTCCTGAAACACAGACAACCAATCACCTTCTATCGTTTGTGTAACATCTGCTTGCTGAGAAGTGAGGGAAGCAGAACACCATCTGGTCTGACTGATGATCATTTTCTGAACCGCTTAATACTAATTAGGGCTGGCACCCATCTCAGCCAACTCTGGGCAATGGCAGAGTACACCCTGGACAACTCGCCAGGCCATTGCAGGACAGAAACACGCTGACGGCTATGCAGCTCCTCTTGTCGAAAGTCAGCAATGGTTCTTTTACATGAACCTCACACCATAGACAGTGTAGGCACGGCTGGCCTTTGATAACCCAGTTAGCGGCACTGGGGGGGACAGTGACAACCCGTTGATGGTGAACGACCACCCTTGGGATCGGCAATCCACCATCTTACCAAAATGTCCCAACTGCCACCACTAAAGTAATAATAACCAAAATATATTCAAAATAAACTGTACATTTTCTACTATGCACAGCACGAGGGACCATAAATAAAGTGTGTACGCATAGCCCAGGTAGGGACGTGTGACTGACTTGTGTACATGATGCGTACGGACAGGAGGGGAGTCGCCATCAAATGCATACGTGTGCTTTATATCCATATTATAATAACACTTTCAAATATATACGCGCCTCCATGGTGCAGCAAACAACGCATCGGCTTCTCGGTTAGCCGACCCGAGTTCGAGTCCTGGATGGGGACATGTTTTTATTTTGGGTTAATTATTTATTTTCAACACTGCTTTCTATTATTCAAGAAAATCCCTTGCTGATGTCGGGCTGTACCGGAATTTAGAGGATCAACACGTGGCTTCTTAAGACCAAGCCTGCGTACTGTCCACTCTATTTTGGTCAGTCAGTTTCTATTCTATTCGATTTGCGCTCCAGGGAAGTAAACCACGAAATATTAAAACACGCGGTGATAGATTCCTCCCAGACAATATGACTCGTTACGTTGGGTTTTTTTTTCTCCATGGTTTCAAGTGACCTGAACAGCGTTAACAAGTACAAATCGTAATGGATGTAATGAGTTTATTCATCTGTTTTGAAAGAAGCAGCACATTTCATTAAATTTTTGCGCAGCTTGGGGCCAGTGGCATAGTGGTTAGGGTGCTGCACTCATGATCAGTAGGTTGTGTGTTCGAATCCCAGTTAGACCCCCACTGTGCGAAGACCTCTGGGCAAGGTCTTCCCACAAGTGTGCCTCTGTTCACCCAGCAATATAAATGGGTACCAGTAAAAATATACTGGGAAGGTAACCTGCGATGGACTAGCGTCCCATCCAGGAGGAGATGGACTCCTGGTAGCTTCACGTTACGGAAACCGGGGACAAGCACCGGCCTGATGAGACACTATGCTCGGGTGTCAAAAGCCCAACAGACGTTATTTTTATACACTACAGCTGCTATCGTTAATGCTTACTATATGCGTACATAAGGGGGGTAGGGGTAAATTTTGCTGGTTTCATGCATACGTACTTTATGGAAGGACCCCTAGTGGTTAGCGCATCCGCCTCACAGCAAGAAGGTCTGAGGTTTGAACTCCATGCTCAGCGAGTATTCCAGTTTTTAAAATCTAAAAAAAAAAATCCTTAAATACATATAGGGCAGTGGTGGCCTGGTGGTAAAGGTGCTGGATCACTGATCCAAAGGTTGGGGGTTCAAGTCCCACTCTCCACAAGGTTGTCACTGTCCCCCCAGTGCCACTAACTGGGTTATCAAAGGCTGGCCATGTCTCTCACTGTCTATGGTGAGAAGTTCATGTAAAAGAACCATTGCTGACTTTCGACAAGCGTAGCTGAATAGCCCTGCGATGGCCTGGCAAGCTGTCCATGGTGAGCTCTACCCTTGCCTGGAGTCGGCTGGGATGGGCACCAGCCTCGTTGTAACCCTAATTAGAATTAAGTAGTTTAGAAAATGAATGAACGAATAAATACATTTAGGCCATTTGCCAGACACTCTTATACACAATGAATTATAATGAAACAAAAAATTGTGTGTGTGTGTGTGTGTGTGTGTGTGTGTGTGTAGTTGCATATCGCAGTGAGTAAGACACTGGCACAGGTGATGGTGGACTGTAAACTGGCCGGAGACAAGCCGATTAATGCTGCAGGCAACATCACCACTGATGGCACGGAGGTCCTCGGCCGGATGGTCCGATCCCGAGGAGATAGAGACAACTCTGCACCGGTGTGTGTGTGTGTGTGGGGGGGGGTGTATGTGTGTGTTTGATCTGTATGCTTCACAGTATTGAGTACAGATATGATAAATGTACCTTAATATGTACAATATGGTCTTTTGTGTTTGTGTGTGTGT
>CM045742.1:40045000-40057500 GCA_024760905.1 Plotosus lineatus | reverse complement strand
CAGTAAACAAAGTTATTAGTTAATTTTTAATCACTGATTAAGATTAAAACGTCTACATAAAAAAAAAAAATCTTCAATACAAGCTATCAAATTTTTAGATGCTCTAAAGATATTATGCAATTTTTGAAATCCTATTACAGTCATTACTTGTATTATTTTTCATCTCTAAGCAGAATGTTGTAGTTTATACTGACACAAGTTCTTGCCCCCTGGCATATTTATCAATGAGTGCTGGTTTTAGGAATTGTGTTGAGGCACAAAAACACTCCATAAACCACCTCATTTTATTATTATTTTTTTAATACTGTAAAGGGGTTTGACAAACATCACGTACAACGTAAATATGATCTGGAATGTGAAATTTCCGATGAAGTAAATTTACATCAATGCTCTCGGTGGTGTCACCTCATCCAGTTCACATAAATCCACGTGAATAATTATTTTATTCCGCTCCAGCGCGCTCTTTATGCCAAGCAACTGGTCAGGGTTGGTGCGTCCTGCGAATCAGGAACTGTGGATGTATTTTTGATTGGAATTACAGGGCTTCCGACAAGGTCGCATCGGCAAGGTACATGACCATCAGCCTGCAGATTGCGAGTTTGAGTCCAGGATTCATCCATAAACAGGAATCCATAGGAGCCAATCGACCAAGTTCGCATGGGACGTAAGGCGTACGCTCCCTCGTCATTCACAGCGATCGCCAGTCAATACACGGACATCTCTGAGCTCATTCATACAAGAGGGAGATAGTGCTTTCCCTCTGAGTGTGTTAGGCCACCTCTGAATGCACATGCGCAGCAGTTCATAAAGAGGCGGGTGGCGTGTGCATGCTTTCACGCCGCGGTAGTTGGTAATGGACCAGCGACCAGAATTAGGGGAGAAAAATGTAATAAAAAAAAGACTGACGAACATATGAAGTTGATATGATATAAATGCTGCTGTTTGTATGTTTTAGGGGATTCCGGGTATGAAAGGAGACAGGGGAGAACGAGTAAGTGATCTCGACTTTATCCTGAAATCTTGTTTGGTTCTCTTTTTCCTGTTGGTCTTTAACAGGTTCACTATAGACGGGCGAGTCACTCAGTACTGAATGTTACTTCATCCATAACATAAGCATAGCTGAATATATTCATGTCTGTGGGTGCGTGTAAGAGCTTGTGAGTGTGTGGGGGTGTGTACGTGTGTATTTAATTGTGTATATACATTAATGTCTGTGCACTGACTCACACACTCCTCGGGGTAAAGATGAGCTCGCACAGGTCTCTAGTGTTACAGTAATTACAGTTGTATCCGGATTTATAATCAGTACAAACTGTACCTGTCAAAAGATGTCTAAGTAAGTGTGTGTGTGTGTGTGTGTGTGTGTGTGTGTGTGTGTGTGTGTGTGTGTGTGTGTGTTGTACAGGGAGATGCACAATCCACTTCATCAGTCCAAGCCATCGCCAGACAAGTGTGTGAGCAGCTTATTCAGAGTGAGTTCACTACATGATGGGCACAATCACCTCATTCAACCCATTTATGTTATTTTTAATAATACATTAATTCTAGCGCCTCACGGTGACGTCGTGCTTAGCACGTTCGCCTCAGAGCAAGAAGGCCCTGGGTTCGATGCGCTCCTCGTGCTTGTATGGGTTTCCTCCCACAGTACAAAAACATGCACAGTGGGTTCATTGGCTTTTAGAAATCACGCCTAGATGTGAGTGTGAGTATGAATGGTAGTGTAAGTGTTGGCCCTGCGATGACCTGCCTAGCTGTCTCGGGTGTACCCCAGAGTCGGCTGAGATGGGCGCCAACCTCCCCGTGACCCTAATTAGAATTAAGTAGTTCATAAAATGAATGACATAAATCCTACATGTTCAAACTGGATTAAATAAACAATTAAACTGCAAGTCAACATAAACATGTTATTAATTTGCACCGAAGTCAGTGGTGGTCTAGTGGTCTAGGGCGCTGGATCACTGATCCAAAGGTTGGGGGTTTGAGTCCCACTCTCCATAAGGTTATCACTGTCCCCCTAGTGCAGCTAACTGGGTTATCAAAGGCCGGCCATGTCTCTCACTGTCTATGGTGTGAGGCATGTAAAAGAACCATTGCTGACTTTCGACAAGAGTAGGCTGCAAAGCCGTCAGCGTGTTTCTGCCCTGCGATAGCCTAGCGAGCTGTCCAGGGTGTACTCTGCCCTTGCCCGGAGTCTGCTGGGATAGGCGCCAGCCTCTTCACGGCCCTAATTAGGATTAAGCAGTTACAGAAAATGAACTGAACTGAACTGAATTTGCACTGTGACCATAAAAAAATCATATGGATGGACCATATTTTTTTGAGTTTACATGATATCAGTGGGAACTGGTGGCTCTGGATTACTGGTCGAAAGGTTGGTCGTTCAAGACCCAGTACCGCCATAGTGCCACTGTTGGGTCCTTGAGCAGGGCCCTTGACCCTCAATTGCTGAGTTGTATAAACCCATGAATGAAGTCACTCTGAACATGGATGTCTGCCAAATATAAATTAATCCAATGAATGAAGTATACAGTGAACCCTCACGTTCTGCGGTTAATGGGGACCGAGACCCCCCCGTGCAACCGCTGATTTCCGCGAAGTAGGATCCCCTGACTGACGTATACGTACATGTATGTCTATATAATATCAATAAATACATATTCAACACTATAAATGCTTATAATAACAATTAAACATTCAAAGATAATGCATAAGATGCAAATAAAATATAAATACACACACATACAGATGCGCACGCGCGCTCAGATGCGCACCTCACATAAAAATATAAGTAGTTTTGTTGGGGAGCTTTGGGTTGTCTTTTGTTTTTGTTTGTTTGTTTGGTTTTTTTTGGGGGGGAGGGGGTTGCACAATTGGCCTTGTTTTGCAGCATTTTCCTTAATTTCCTTATTTTTAAATTTTTCAATGAATATTTTTGAAAAGCTTGCGACGCACAGAAGCATGAAGTAGCAAGGGATCACTGTAATATCTCTCTCTCTCTCTCTCTCTGCCTTTCTCTCTCTCTCTCTCTCTGTCGTTCTCTCTCTCAGCTCACATGGCACGTTATAACTCCATCCTGAATCATATCCCGAGGCAGCAGACAGTTGCAGTCCGCACTGTTCCAGGGCCTCCAGGAGAATCTGGTCGCCCTGGCCCTCCAGGGCAGCAAGGAGAGCAGGGTCCAGCCGGACGTCCCGGATTTCCAGGAACCAATGGAGAAAATGGCCAGCCTGGAGAAAGAGGTGCTGCACTGGGGCTTAGGATTATCATAGAATCTGTAGTGTGGGTGAGATAAGACACTACCATACGCACCGTAGCATAAAGCCTAGCAGTAATCACACGGGATCTGAAATAAGAACGTGTAAGATTTGGATTATCTGCAGTATTTGCATGGAAGACGAGATGAGAAGGAAACATGGTGAATATGAGCAGTTATTATCTGAACCTGATGGGGGCTGAAAGCTGAAAAATCCTATTTTATCCTCAGATAATATAACTGGGAATCTGATGTTTTCTTCAGGTTCTGGTATTTTGAAAAATCTTTTTCAGTGTTCAGTATTTAAAAAAAAAAAATCAATATATTGATTAATTTGAAGATTCCCTCGTCACCTATGCAGTGCTTTCTTTTGAAAAGAAAAGCAATGAGGGGCACTCAGGAAGTGCAGTCATCTGCCCTGCAGCACGGATACTGCAGCACATTTGGTCCTGTATGGGTACTCGTCTTAGAATATCATCTGTATACATACACGGGGCGGCATGGGGGCATAGCAAGAAGGTCCCGGGTTTGAGTGCCCGGCTTGGACACATCTGTGTGGAGTTTGCGTGTTGTTTCCATGCTAGCATGGCTTTCCTCCAAGCACTCCAGTTTCCTCCCACAGTCTAAAGACATGCACATTAAGGTAGACTGGCTGTTTCAAATTGCCCCTAGGTGTGTGAGTGTAAATTGCTGTGTGTCTTGGAACAGCGATGGTCTGGAAAACTGTCCTTGGTGTACCCCGCCTTGGCCCAGTGCCGGTTAAGATGCGCTTCATCATTCCCAAGTGCGCACACTCGTTCATTCATTTTCTAAGCTACTGAATCCTAGTTAGGGTCACAGGGAGGCTGACGTCCATCTCAGCCAACTCTGGGCTAGGGCAGGGTCTACCCTGGATAGCTAGTCAGGCCATTGCGAGGCCAAGACTGATACAATTATTCACACACACACTCACACCTAGGGGCAATTTGGAACTGCCAATTCGCCTCCTGTGCAGGTTTTTGGAGGAAATGGGGGGGGGGGGGGGCAAAGCAAACTCCACCTAGAAACGGGCGAGCTGGGAATCAAACCCAGGGTGGACGTGCTAAGCAGTACACCACCCTGTTGCTGAGTACACACACACACACACACACACACACACACACACACACACACACACACACACACACACACACACACACACACAAACAAACAACCACAAACAAAGAAGCTATTTGAAGGATTTATGAAAACGATGAGGATCACATAGTCATAGTTTCCTGTTTTGATTCCATAGTTGTGACGTGTATATCTGAACTCGTTTTAAAGTTGTGAGAGGTCAAAGTCAAGGTCACCAAGGACAAACAGGATTCCAAGTGTGTTTCTGTCCCTCACTGCATCTGTAGGTTATGTAATAATAATAATTTAAAGTCGGTCCCTGCGATCGCCTGCCGACCTGTCCAGGGTGTACCCCGCCCTCGCTCAGAGTCGGCTGAGATGGGCACCAGCTTCCCTGTGTCCCAAATTAGGATTAAGAGGTTCAAAAAATTAATGACTTTAAAATAGTAAGTGTGCATCTTTCAAATTAAGTGACCTAGATCTGACCTTCAACTTTGACCATAACATCACAGAATTAAATAGTCTGTAAATGAGATTGGGTCAAACCAGGACCTTGCTGTTAGACAGAAGTGCTACACCATCGTTCTGCCCTGAGACAACGCTGCCCTGTTGGTATTCTCACACCACAACAGCATGTATGCAATTTGAGACACAGCCTTGTAACACGCCTGAAAGAAAACGGAGCAGGATTTGGAAATTGATTTCTGGCAGCTAATGTTATAGTCTGAAACATCTGGTGCCAAAGGATGGTTACAGTCATACTGATACAGATGCAGCCATTCCTCTGTATATAAATATAAATAAAGATAAAAACCAAATGGCTCTGTGTTGGCACACCACCACCACCGCCGCCATCACCGCCACCTCCTGCCACTCAAATAAAGTTCCAATGAAATTATCAAAACTTGAATGTCACTTAAAATATTAATTTGTGATTTTTTTTTATTAATTAAGGAATCACTTATTCAGAAACGCTGAAGGACATATTTAATCAGACGATAAAGGAAGGACATCTGTTGACATTTCTGAACCCCTTTTTCCCCGAAAAGAAACTTTCTTTAAAAAGACAGAAGACATCTGTAAAATAAATGTGTCCTGTGTTCCTTAATGTACTGTGTGTGTGTGTGTGTGTGTGTGTGTGTGTGTGTGTGTGTGTGTGTGATATTAGGTCTTCAAGGTGAGAAAGGAGAGAAAGGGGTGCAAGGTGTTGGTGTTCAGGGTCCCAGAGGACCTCCAGGACCTCCAGGTAAACAAAGATTTTTTTTATATTTGATCATTTGATTAAACAAATAAAAAATAAAAACAAGGAAACAAAATGTAATGCAACTCTGAACTCGTCTGTGTGTCATCAGATATACATCATTACACAATCAGTATATAACGGTGGGATGACTTTCCTTTGTGTGTGTGTGTGTGTGTGTGTGTGTGTGTGTGTGTGTGTGTGTGTGTGTGTGTGTGTGTGTGTGTGTATGTTTGCATGTACGTGTTTGTGTGTGTCTGTGTGTCTGTGTGTTTGCGTGTTTGTGTCTGTGTGTGTGTGTGTGTGTGTGTGTATGTGTGCACGCTCAGGACCAACTGGTGAAGGAAGAAGTGGCAGTCCTGGTCCATCTGGTCGCCCTGGTAACCCTGGAAGTCCTGGCAGACCAGGCAGTCCTGGACCAATAGGACCCGTTGGACCCCCAGGATACTGTGATCCGAACTCCTGTGGGTACAATGTTGCGGGTGAGTAACACACACACACACACACACACATTCACACACACACAAACACACACACACACAAACACACACACCAGAACATATGAAACTTTTTATTTGCCTGTTTTTCTTTTTGAATAATGATTTCATTAATTATATATAACACAACACTTTATATATTCATTTAATAATATATTCATTTACTCTGTTCACTTAAAGATTTTATGATATAAAAAAGATTATTTTGTAATAAACATTACAAAAACTATTTAAATAGAATTTATGGAATTTAAATACAGTAGGCCCTTGACATTCGCGGGGGTACGGTTACTAGCCTTCCCGCAAATCGAGATAATTCGTGAGTTCTGTACGCGGAAGTAAAACACCCATTTATGACGTCACATGTGTGAATGATCAGCCGGCAGTAAAATACTATGTATCTATTACATGCGCTAAAATATGCTTCCTAAACATTCTACAGACAGTCTTACTCATTAATACAGTATTAATGTAGTAAAATACAGTCGTGATTAAAAAAAACCTTTCAATTTTTATACTGTGATATTTAGTAATAAAATATATACACATTATACAGCATATACTGTTGTAAAGCACTCGTTTTAAAGTCTTTTTCAATTATTATTCCAGTACAGTCTGTCTGTCTTCCTTTCGGCTTTTTCCCTTTCACTCAGGAGTCGCCACAGCGAATCATCTGATTCGCACATTTGATTTGGCAGAGGTTTTTTTTTACGTCGGATGCCCTTCCTGTCACAACCCTTTTTTAGCAAGGGACAGAAACACGCTGACGACTTTGCAGCTACTCTTTATGAAAGTCAGCAATGCTTCTTTTACATGCCTCTCACCATAGACAGTGAGAGACATGGGCCGCCTTTGATAACCCAGTTAGCCGCACTGGGGGTATTATTCCAGTACAGTACCTACGTTAATTCTTAGAATGTTTGTGCGTGAGATTTTATGTTCTTTATCATGTTTAACAGATGATACAAAAAGGATACACTTTATTATGCTTCATGTCCTTTTACATTGAACTTGGAGTGACGTATTGGAGTGACGTGTCCATGATGGCGCTGCCTAGAGGACAATGTCGCGGAGTTCTCAGAGTCAAATTGTTTTTGTTCGTTTTAATTTGTTTTATTTGTTTGTTCATGTTTTGCACTATGCTCGTCTATGATCGGTCGACCCTACTACAGCTATGAGCAGCTTCAGCTTCGGGCAACTAAGCACGCAACAACTCCTATCATGAGCTGCTATGCAATGCAAAGCTATGGGAGCTCAATGCTAACAATAAGCCCAGGCAGAGTTCTCAGATTCTCCGGCGCTTGGTTAGCACTTCCGGCCATACGTACTGCTTTAAAATGTCCAGGCCCTGCGAAACAAGATGGACGAGCTTCATGCTCAGATTGCAGCACAGAGGGATCTACAGGACTGTGTACTCTCCTCGAGCCATGTTTCACAGAAACACAGTCCTGTAGATCCCTCTGCGCTGCTATGCAATAAACATGAACTTAGGTACTGTACTGGAATAATAATTGAAAAAGATTTTAATACAACAGTTCAGAGAAAACCGTCGTTTCTCAGGAGAGAGTCATCAGAAGAGAGATCCAGCGTTGTTTATCGCTTAGCCAGAAAAGACGCACAGCGTTTGAGTGGTATCATAAAGCTTAACTGGTAATTATAACACACACAAAAAAGAGGCTCATTGACAACTTGTGCGCAAATGAGGAAAAAGGGGCGGCACATCAATCAGGAGAAAGGAGGGCAGCCATTGGCTGAATTAGAATCACGTGCCGGTTGATCGGCAGTCAGCGAATACTCAAACCGTGGTTGCAAACCCGCGAATAGTCAAAGGCCTACTGTAATGCCAAAAGGTCGTGAATGCAAACTGGTGAGTTGAACCACGTGAGCGGAATAAAACTATCAATCTGTAAAAGCAGAAAACTCCAACCTCCAGAAACATTTAAAATTCCTGACTTTTTATTCAACATTTTATATCCCACCTTAAAAAATCATTACAAATTCTAAACATAAATATTCACCATCCTAAAATACATTTCCAAATTATTTTTTTATTGTTATTTTTGGATGTTAAAGTCAATTTTTTTTGGCAGCTAATATGTAACCAACTATTTCATTCGGTAAAATTCAGGCTGCCGATAATTCAGCTGTTAAAGTCCAGTTCGTTAGAAAAAGCGCTGGTTTCCTGATTTGAACTGCCGGCGGTACCCAAGGGCAGAATCTTTTATTCTGTATCGATCATCCACTGATTTTCCATCAAGACCTAAATTTTCACTCTGAATTTCTGGCAGCTTGTAACATTGAGCCTCAGAAATAGTGTGTTTGAATGTTTCCTGCTAAATAATGAATGTTTATTTTAACAACCAAATAGTTTAAAGCTGTAGTTTATGATGATGAGTATTTGTACAGTAGCATCTCGTTAATAAACGCTCCATTCTAATGTGTTTCTGCTCAATATTGTGTTTTACACTTTTTTTTTCTCAAAACATACATATAAAAAAATAATTTAGTTTTTTCAATTTTTACCTTTTACAGTACAGAAAAATTCAAGCTGTGTTATTGTGGCATGTTTGAAATCAATTCAAATGATTTAACGCACCAGTTTTTTTTCCCCCGTTGAGGGTTTTTACATTATTTTATGTCCATTCATAATTTAATTGAAAAACTTGTGATCACACATATATATACATATATATATATATATATATATATATATATATATATATATATATATATATATATATAGATTACAAAAATTAAGGACATTTTATGTCATTCTTGATAAAAAAATTAAAATTCTGAAATTGTAGATGCTGATTAAAGTTGATGTTTAAAAATGTACACAAACTGTTACTATACAACGGTTAGTTCTGGTCCACTTATCTGTCGTGGTCGAGTGGTGCACTGGAATTTTTCACTGGCACTCTTTCACTCCATATGTCTATATTTCCTTCAAAAAAAAAATCCACTTTCTATCTTCAGACATCACGAGCAGACATTTACAGACACTCCCCAACTTACGTTTTTAATTGGTCCCAGACTGCCGAATGTAAGTTGAAAGTAAACGTAAGCTGTTACAGTGACGTATGACGCATGATGTGTGATGTATGATGCTCATACTGTACTATACATCCATAAATACCATTACTCTATTACTTTATTTGTATCTCACAAAACACATCATATTATCTTATCATAACACTTATCATTATATTATAAACATAACATTGTAAAATAATATCAAATACATCAAATAATGTCTGTCTTCCTTTCGGCTTTTTTCCCTTTTACTCAGGAGTCACCACAGCGAATCATCTGATTCGCACGTTTTGATTTGGCAGAGGTTTTTACGTCGGATGCCCTTCCTGTCACAACCCTTTTTAGCAAGGGACAGAAACATGCTGACGACTTTGCAGCTACTCTTTACGAAAGTCAGCAATGGTTCTTTTACATGCCTCTCACCATAGACAGTGGGAGACATGGCCCGCCTTTGATAACCCAGTTAGCCGCACTGGGGGGACAGTGACAACCTTGTGGAGAGTGGGACTCGAACCCCCAACCTTTGGATCAGCGATCCAGCGCCCTATGCCACTAGACCACCAAATAAGTCAATTATTTATACCAAGTCACTTTACATGAAGCTTAAAACAGCCAGTCAACGCGTACAATGTGTGAGGCGCTCAAAACCGAAAGTAGTGTATTTGCAAAAGCAGTGTACTTGCTGTGGGTTATACAGACTTCCGGTCTTTCAAGTGCACAAGGGTGCCATTGAACTCGTTTAGAACACAGCCTGCACTGATGTGACTCCCAGCAAAGCGGCGAGATCTTTCTTTTGTGTAAGTAAGTAAGTAAACTTTATTCAAGAGATGCATACAAAGAACAAGTACAAATCCTAATGAATATTAATATAAAAATAAGTATACACTCTTAGGATTCTGCTACAAGATAATAAATATCTGTAATTGTTCTGTAATTTGTGGATTCGGGTTTTCATTCATTTTACAACTCTCGTTGCTTAACTGAGTATGCATGGTAGATTGTGCCAATCCAAGCAGATAGTTAATTCATCCCTGTGTATGAGACTTGCATCACAGCGTCATTGCGTTATTACGTCAGCGTACTATGTCGGTATGTGTAAACTCAAAATTTGCCTTTTTTTTTTTTTGAAAAAAAAAAAGATGTAAAAACGAAAAAACATAAAATGGATGAACGTAACTCGGGGAGTGTCTGTAAATTGAATATATACACGCACGAAGGTTTGTGAACAACTCAGAAAATTCCATATTTCTGTTCAGATATGATCCATTTATTCATCTTCTGTAACCGTATAATCCTGATCGGGGTTGCAGGGAGGCTGGCATCCATCTCATCCGTCTCTGGGCAAGGGCAGAGTACACCCTAGACGGCTCACCAGGCCATCGCAGGGCACAAACACACTGATAATTATGCCGCTACTCTTGACGGAAGTCAGCAGTGTTTTTTTTTTTTTTTTACATGAACCTCCCACCATAGACAGTGAGAGACATGGCCGGCCTTTGAAAACCCAATTAGCTGCACTGGGAGTGTTGATATATGATCTGATGTATAATTAGATTTAAACATAAACCTTAAAAGTATTTAAAACGAGCTCAAGACAACAAACATGACACAGAATATTATACTTGATGTTTATCCAAGATTACATATTTGTGAATGGGAGAAGTAAGAAGTATGTGAACATTTGATTTTAGATCCAACTACTATATTCGACTGTTGTTCAGTGTTCTCGTCATGTGACCTCATGAACATTAATATTGACTTTGAGCTCCTTTGTGACATTGAAGACTTTTACATGCTCTGCTCTCAGTGGAATTTTTGCTGGTCATAAAAAAAGAGGTTCATTCAAGAGGTTCACGTACTTTTGCCTCCCACAGATAGGTAAAATTTTCCGAATAAATAATTTATCAAGTGTAATACTTCCGTCTCATTTCTTTAAATAGATTCTCTTTATCTACTTTCATGACAGGTGATACAATCTGATGATGTTTTAGGTATTTATGTATGTAGAAAATTTTGAAAACTTTCACACATCACTTGAAGTTTTGACGAAAAGAGTGTGAGGTGTAAATAAAAAGATAAAGGAAAATATATTTCATTGAACATCGTTTTAATTTTCCCATCAAATTGAATTAGCCACACAATCAGCTGATGCAAACAAATAAACATCATTTGGCTGTGGTGTATTCAAAATGTTACATATTCACTTGTCAAATTTTTAACAATAGGACCCATTGGCAGGCCGTGCATTTGATACCTGGGCCTTTAGAGGGACTGAACAGACTTAATCCACCTCTTCATACCTTAACTATCACATTGCAATAATAAAAACCATCAGTAATATACAAAACTACTTTATAACAAGGCATGGCATTGCAGACAGAGAGAGGCATTTCCCGATTTCCTCTTATAACTCTGAGCATTATGTTACTTTCACCGGCGTTTGCTGGTAGAAGTCGTAGGTAAATTGGCACTGAGCCTAATGTAAGAAAGAAAGCAATGTTGCCTCAACTTCAGCGACCTCTCCTGAGGGTGCCTAGCTTTTCTGGAAAAGTCTACTTTGAAAATTAATTTTCAAGAATTGAGTTTGACATCAAGTCAATTTCTCCTTCTCCGTCATCCACTATGGGCATGAAAAAATGCTAACTTAAGTGTGTCATGTACAGATCACTACAAATTATTCAGCTAGTTTTGGTCTGACCAACCAATCAGAGGACAGAAAAATGCTGAAGTTATTATTGGCCCACTCCCTGGCCCTGTGAGGTGAATCTGAAATCTGATTGGTTAAACAAACAGCCCCATTGCCCCATAGCCCATAGTTTAAGTGAGATCTGCCAGCACTGCCGATTCTGATCCTTGGGCAGATTAGATTTAAATGGCAGCACAGAGATGCTTAAATGGGGGCAGTGGTGGTCTAGTGGTATAGGGCGCTGGATCGCTGATCCAAAGGTTGGGGGTTTGAGTCCCACTCTCCACAAGGTTGTCACTGTCCCAACCAGTGCAGCTAACTGGGTTATCAAAGGCAGGCCATGTCTCTCACTGTCTATGGTGAGAGGCATGTAAAAGAACCATTGCTGACTTTCGTAAAGAGTAGCTGCAAAGTCGTCAGCGTGTTTCTGTCCCTTGCTAAAAAAAAAGGGTTGTGACAGGACGGGCATCCTACGTAAAAACCTCTGCCAAATCAAACGTGCGAATCAGATGATTCGCTGTGGCGACTCCCGAGTAAAAGGGAAAAAGCCGAAAGGAAGACAGATAGACAGACACAGAGATGCTGAAATCTGATTGGACAAAAAAAAAATCTAACATCCACAGCCACGTAGTGGAAGCAGTGCAGACAAGAGACACAATGAAATGAAGAGATTCGACTGCTGGGAATAAATTA
>CM045742.1:40022500-40040000 GCA_024760905.1 Plotosus lineatus | reverse complement strand
GGCCACCACTGCCCATATTCATTCATTCATCCATTTTCTGTAACCACTTAATCCTAATTATAGTCGTGGGGAGGCTGGCACCCATCTCAAACGATTCCGGGCAAGGGAAGAGTACACCCTGGACGGCTCACAAGGCCATCACAGGGCATAAACACGCTGACGGCTATGCAGTTACTCTTATCGAAAGTCAGCAATGTTTTTTTTACATGAACCTCACACCATAGACAGTGAGACACATGGCCGGCCTTTGATAACCCAGTTAGTGTACTGGGGGGGACAGTGGCAACCCATTGAGAATGGGGCTTGAACCCCCAACTTTAGGGTCAGTGATCCAGCAGCTTTACCACCAGGCCACCGCTGCCACTGGCCATATTATATATTATATACTTATAAAATTTATTATATTATTAAATACCTCCTTATTCCCTTATAAGCTTCTTTCTCTTCTTTTTTTTTAAAGATTTATATATTTATATAGTGCAGTGCAATAGTTCATGATAGTGTGAATGATTGTGTGTGTGTGTGTGTGTGTGTGTGTGTGTGTGTGTGTGTGTGTGTGTGTTCATGTGTGCCGGTGTGTGTGCTTTTGTGTGTATTGGCCCTGCAATAGTCTCGTGAGCTGTTTGGGGTGTACCCTGGCATCACTCTGAGCCAGATGAGATAGACTCCAGTCTCCCCATGACCTGAATAGGCCTACGTGGTTCAGTGAATAATTTTTATTACGAATGAACCAAAATGAAAGAACACGGTCCCTAGTGGTACTGATTAATAATGTAAGTGTGACTTTAAACGATTAAATTTATAGATAAAATAATAATTTTATACTCAGTGCCCGATGTTTCAATATTTCTGAGAACAAAAACAAATTAATCTCAAACATTTTCTCTATTTCCTTTTCCCCTGTTTATTATTTCTGGTTGAATTGAGCTCACTGTGTGTTTTCCCTGAAAAAGAAAGAATGGACCTTTTGGTTTTGACCGGCAGCGTAAACAAGCTTTTTTACAGACAGCCATCGGTACGCAGCGTCGTTTCCTGCGCAGTGTTTATTCTGGTATTTTTAGTTTACTTTGAGTTCTATTTTAAAGTTTGCATTGAATTTATCTTCATGTAAACGATCGAGTACAGTTTCCTCTGTGTTAGTGCATGTTTATTGTCCTATGTGCTGAATGCATTCCAGATCATTTTGAATATGCATATCGTGATTTATCTCAAACTTTACAACGCCAAGCCTGCTCTGATGCGTTTTAATAATGAACGGAATGAAGTTCACATTTATTCCTGCTGTGTTTATCGCGGATCTGTGCTCGTATTCTACAGTCAGATATTTGCTTGATGTTGGACAGCGAGCATGTACAATACCGCCTTCTGTATCATACAACTGCTGCCAACCTGTGTGGGGCTTCACCACGGACATGTTCCCGTTATGGCATACGATGATGCCATTCACCGTTTTACGAGCTGCTGCTCATACCTATTTACTACGACAATCTCGGCGTTAAAGCGATATCCGCCCCTTTGTATGAATAATCTCACAAATGCCTGTGACTGGTTGGCGATTACTGCGAGTGCCAAGAAAGTGCACGTACACTATCCCTCCCTCCCTACCGTGAGAGGGGTGATTTGGCCAATTAGTTCTCGTGGACATCAACCTGAATTCAAACATGCGATCTTCAGGGTGGTCGTCATGCACCTTATCGATGCAGCAGTCCTGTTTTGTGAAAATTGTGGAATGTTTTTGGTTCTTTACGGCGTTTGATTGTGTACAGTTAATGTTCTAGATTTAGTTTACCGCACAGTCTTGATCTTATTTTCCTTTCGGCTGTTCCCTTCAGGGGTCGCCACAGCGAATCATCTGCCTCCATCTCACCCTATCCTCTGAATCTTCTTCTCATACGCCTACCTTCATGTCCTCCTTCACCATGTCCATAAATCTCCTCTAGGCCTTCTGCCTGGTGGTTCCAACCTCAGCATCCTACTATCAGATGAGGGAAGGAAAATATCGACCTTGAACAATTCTACGATGGTCATAAAAACAGAGAAATAGTTTGGTTTGGTAGCGTAGCAGATATAACGTTCACCTCACAGCAGAACGTTCTGGGTCGCGAGCTGTGTGGAGTGCATGTTCATCCCTGTGTTTATACAGATTATCTCCGAGTACTCCTGTTTCCTCGAGTGTGTGTGTGTGTGTGTGTGTGTGTGTGTGTGTGTGTGTGTGTGTGTGTGTTTGTATGTGTGTCGTTGTTGGCCCTGCAGTGGACTGGAGAGCTGTTCAGAGTGCACCACGCCTTTGTCCATGATTGCCTGTGATTTTCTCCAGCCTCCCTGTGACCCTAGTAGGATTAAGTGCTTCAGCAATCAGAGAAGTAGATCAATTTGATTTGAGCATGTTTTTAAAGCAATAAATCCACATTCCACCAGGATCTGCGCGGTGTATCGCTTACCGATGATCATGTGGGTGAAACGCGAGATTCAAAAAGAGATTACATCTATTAAGAGGATGAGAGTACTTCAGGGTAATGGAGATCTCTCTCTCTCTCTCTCTCTCTCTCTCTCTGTGTGTGTGTGTGTGGCGTCAGGCATGTTGGGTCATGATCCTCACTCTAAACTATTTAGGTCAGATGATGAAGGTGTGGAGAGAGAAGCGTACACTTACACTCACAGCCACAGTTTCCCGCTCCGTCTTCACTACCTGCCAGAACCAACAAGCCCGAGTTATTTAAACACACCTCCCTACATTCAGACAGAATTATTGTTTGCGTGCATATCCACTTGGTCGTCTGGGATGGATCTATGATGAGAGCTAGAAAATCGTACTATAGCTTAATTTATCAGTAAATTTAATGTAATAATGGCCGTTACAGAAACACGCGGAAACATCTGTAATCGTGCTGTGGCTCTTTCAAATGAAATGGAAACACAGTCACATACTATTATTATCATTAATTTTCTGAACCGCGTGATCCTAATTAGGGTCACAGGGAGGCTAGCACACATCTCAGCCGAGTCCAGGCGAAGGAAGAGAACACCCTGGAAGGCTCACCAGGCCACCCAGTTAGCTGCACTGGGGGGAACAGATATGACAACCTGGAGAAACTGGGGCTTGAACCCATGACCTTGGGATTAATAATCCAGCACCTTACCACCAGGCCACCACTGCCCCTATAATAATAATAATAATAATAATAATAATTATTATTATTATTATTATTATTTTTTTTTTTTTTATTTAAGGGCAGTACGGAGGCATAGTGAGTGGTTAGCATGCCTATCTTACAGCAAGGAGGTCTTGGGTTTGAGTCCGGGCCTCAATGAGAGCATGATTGGGTGGAGCTTGAATGTTGCCTTCCATGCTTGCCGGAGTTTTCTCTGTGTACTCTGGTTTCCTCCCACAGTCCAAAGACATGAACATTAGACTAACTGACTGTTCTAGATTGACCCTAGGTGTGAGTGTGAGTATGAGTGGGTGTGTTTGTGCTGGACCTTCGGAAGACTGGCAAGCTGTTCAGGGTGTACTCCATCTTTAACCAGAATCAGTGTAGACATGCTTCTCTGTTTTTTTTTTTTTATTTATTTATTTATTTATTTTTGAGAAAGTCAAAAGGTTTCTTCCAATCCTCTGTCCAGTGGGCAGCAGTAAATAAAATTTAAAAATAATATTGTGGTATTCTGAATTTTGACTGTTTTATAATTCCAGGAAATGAATGGATACACAACCAGTATCCTTTGTTTTCAGGAAATCCCACGATGCATCTCAGAAGACTTTCTTCACATGGTGGTTTCTAAGCTGTTTGACACAAAGAGTGAATAAGGGTCTCGTGTGTCATGCATCAACACGGTGCGTAACCATCAACCCGGCGTTCGCAAGTTCGAATCCAGTTTGATGCTGCATCCATCTGCGACCGGGAGTCCTTGAGAGCTAATTGGCTCTCACGGGACACAGGGATGGCATACACTCCCCCTGTGACTTATCCCTGCCTCCCATGAGAGCCAATTATAGTGATCACCAGCTGGACATCTGTTCGCTCATTTGTACAAACGAGGCGGATAGTGCTTTCCCTTCAAGTATGTCAGGCCGCCTCTGCATGCACAGCAGTTCATAAAGAGGTGGGTTGGCAGCATCGCATGTCACATACTTACACCCCTCCCTCAGTGGTGGTTGTACGTGATAAGGAGGCACACGTTTCTGACACAATACACAATCCTCTTGGCATGTATGAGGAAAACCACGAATTTCATTTCCTATACTCCAAATCTAATGCCAGCTCACCTCGAGTCCAGGCCACAGACTCATGATTCAAACCAAAACAGCCATGTTTGTCCTGAAGGTTAATGAACTGACCCTGAATCTGGGTATACAGTACCGAGGTATATTATTTCTGCCATTGTAGTGATAAAGGCCAAATTCTACAAGTCCTGCCATCCACACCGCTGTATTCACATCAGGTGGTTCTTCTAGAATTAGAGGACATGTAACGCCAGAAGAGGACAATAAGTGGATTTACACTGACTTGAATGACTGTACTGCTGTTAATCATTACACATCACTGGAGTGTTTATGTACAGTACGTGTGGCATGACGTAAGTGACGCAGTGGTGAGCATTTTCTCCTCAGTGCCTAAATAAATGTGGCTTGCGTCCCATACTCTGCGAGTGTGTTTCCTGGGAGGAGTTTGTAAGTTCTTCTCATGTGTCTGTGGGTTTCCACTGGGTATTTCAATTTCCTCTCACAGTCCATGGACATGCACATTTGGTCAGATATTCTCAATTGCCCCCAGGCCTGAGTGGGGATATTTGTGTATGAATAAGTGTGCTGGCCTTGTGTTGTTCTTGGGAGCTGTTAAGGGTGTGCCGAGTCTTTACCCGGCATTGGGTGGTACAGGTTCCATTCTTCCTGTAACCCAAAAGAAGGATAAAGAGGCTCAGAAAATGAATGAATAGAAATAAAAGGAGATTTATAGACGTCCTAGACTCCTCTCTCTTTATAAACTGGTGGAATGTTATGTGCTTTGTAGTAAAACCTAAACCATTTCACTGTGATGGCCTGGCGAGTTGTCCAGCGTGTACCCCGCCCGCTTCCAGAGTGGGCTGAGATGGGCACCATGTTTTTTGTGTCTGTGTTAGCCCTTTAAACCCAGTATCAGCTGAGACTGGCTACAGTGTCCCCTGAAACCCTGATGGATAAACGATCAAGATAATGGATGGATTGGGTATTTGAATAATATTAATACATTACTGACATCTTGTGGATGGAGATGATACTACACAGCTGGACATTGTGAGAAATGTAAGCATATTGACGCTTTAGAATAGAAATTACAGATCTGAGTGGCACGATAGTAATAGTTTGAAGGTCCTGGGTTTGAGTCCCGGGTTTGGAGAGAACGTTTGTGGGGTTTGCATGTTCTCCCTGTTCTTATGTGGGTTCCTCCAGGTACAGTACTCCAATCTCCTCCTATGGTTCAAAATCATGCACATAAAGTTAAGTGGCTGTTTAAAATTAGCCCAAGGTTTGGATTTGAGTATGAATGGCGGTGAGCTATCTAAGGTGTGCCCTGACTTTGCATTGTGTCGGCTGAGACAGGCTCCGATCTACCCGCATCCCTAATAGTGAAATTAAGCACCTCTGAAAATTAATCCTACACCTAATATGGCCAAGCAGTTGTCACTGGGGTTGGTGGGGGGACCAACCGGTGCATGTGTTATAACCTTGGATACATTTTTACCATCGTGCAACTTTTCCTGGTGATCAACGAATGAAATTTAATAAAGATCTGATGAAATCCAATGAAAAAACCCATGAAGAGCCAATTAAATCCAATGAATGACTGGTGAGAACTGATGCTATTATTGATAAAGTTTAATGAGTACATCAAGCTCACGGGCGGCACAGCGGTTCCCTCGTCAGCACGTCCACCTCCAAGCAAGAAGGTCCTGGGTTGGAGTCCTGGTCTTAGTGTGGCCGTTCCTTTGAGGAGTTCGCGTGTCGCATGGATTTTCTCCAGGTAGGCAGGTCTCTTCCCACAATCATAAGACATCCATATTAGGCTTTAATACATCATCGTCATCATCACCAGAATCATAGACTCGGGAGGCTGGTGTACCCAAGAAAAAGGAAAAAAAAAAAAAAAAAAACCTCCATTATCTCTGTCCTCTGCAAAGTGGGAAAGCCTTTGCTCGTTCATATCGGTCCGGTATTTGATGATGTCTATCTAAGTTCTTCTTGGGTGCCCATGGTACCTCCTTCAACGTTGCCTTTCATGATGTATGAGGCTAACTGGCTGTTCTAAATTGCCCCTGGGTCTGAGTGTTAGTGTGAATGGATGTGTGCACTGACCTGCTGAAGGATCGGCAAGCCGTTTAGGGTGTACCCAACTGTCACACGGATTCGGCTGTGTTAGGCCCCAGTGTATTTAATTCGGAAAATTAATGAACGAAATTCATCAAAGAGCTGATAAAACTCAACTGCGAAAAAAAAAAAAAAAAAATGGAGTTTGGTGTGGCCCTGAATTAAAAAAAAAAAAAAAAAAAAAAAAGAACTTTATCACCTGATTAGCTATCAATGAACTTAATGATCATTAAAGAACTGCAGGGATTTAATTATTGGGTTTTATCTGATTTTAGTCTGTGTGGTCCGAATGAGAAACTGAAGGACAAGTGTGTAAATGATTCAGTTCAATGAAGAGCATGAACTTCAATGAATAAGCAACGAGGAACTGATGAAGAACTGATGATGAGGAAACGTAATTGAATGAGGGTCTGATTAACACTTCTCGTTATTCAGCGGGTCGGACTCTGCACCTTAAAGATTCAAGCAGCTGACATGGTAATCTTCTGTGCAGGCCTGAGGCTCCATCTGCGTCCTGTAGTTCTGCACCTGATAGTGCAAGAGTAATGTGTACATGTGTGTGTGTGTGTGTGTGTGTGTGTGTGTGTGTGTGTGTGTGTGTGTGTGTGTGAGAGAGAGACAGAGAGAGAGAGTGCACATATGACAATGGAAGGAAAATCACACCTTCAGGGAGTTCTTGACCCCTTCTTAAACACGTTACAAATAAAGGCGTTACATGACTTTATCAAGTCATGTGACATCTGTGAAGTGAAGCTGAGAGGTCAGGTCTACAGCAGGAAAGACTTCAGGAGTGTCTCTCTCTCTCTCTCTCTTGCTCGCTTTTTCCAGCCGTGTGTGTGTGTGTGTGTGTGTGTGTGTGTGTGTATGTGTGTGTGTGTGTGTGAAAGAGATTTCCATAAACTGTCCACAGATGACGCACACATTACAGCTGTTCAAATTCCTCCATATTCCTTTCATGTCAGAGTTAACAATAGAATTCCACAGGAAGCCATAAATGATCACAATATAATCAATGTCTCTCGCCATGGTAACCAAGGCTGAAGGTTTTCTTAGGCAGTCTGGTTTCTCTCACTAACACACACACACACACACACACACACACACACACACACCTATACACACACACACACCATATTCATTGGTTCTGGTTTAGTTGACATATAGGAACAGGACAAACAGCAATCCAGGCCATCTGACAGATAACCAAATAAACTGAAGTGCGAAAACAAAAGGTCACAGTCACACACACACACACACACACACGCACACACACATGCACGTGCACACACACACACACACACACACACACACACACACACATGCACAGACACACACACACGCACACATCCACGCACACACACACACACACACACACACACACACACATGCACGCGCACAGACACACACACACACGCACACATCCACGCGCACACACACACACACACACACACACACACACACACACACACACACTGAACTTTCACCCAGAAGATGAAGAGATTTACAATTAAACCTAATAATTAACACAGGCAGTGATGGCCCGGTGGTAAGGTGCTGGATTACTGATCCAAAGGTTGAGGGTTCAAGCCCCACTGTCATCGGGTTATTACTGCTGCTCCCCCGTGCAGCTAACTGGGTTATCAAAGGCCGGTCGTGTCTCTCGCCGTCCGTTCTGAGAGGTTCGTGTAAAAGTGCTGACTTTCATCAAGAGGAGCTGCATAATCATCAGGGTGTTTCTGTCCTGCAATGGCCTGGCGAGCCATCCAGGGTGTACTCTGCCCTCGTACAGAGTCGGCTCAGATGAGCACCAGCCTCCCTGCGACACTAATTAGGATGAAGCGGTTCAGACGATGAACAATAAACACCTGATATTTACTACTTATTTGTATTTCAGTTTTCTTTGGCTTTCTTTAACTGTATACCAGATGCGTCCTGAGATTCCAACCTGACGGTATAATTGTGAGTGTAATTGTGAGTACAATGGAGCGAGTGTCCTCATGAGCCGTAAACAAACGGGGTGGTGCGTTGCGTTACTGTAATGTACTCTGAGAGGCAGAACACGACCGTACTGGAATCAAAAGACGAAAAACAGAACAAACAAAATGAAAAGCGAGGCCTGGATACTTATTGCGTGATACAGAAAAGCATCGCAAGACTTCACAATAAACAAAGACTCAGGAGAACATACATGGAACTGGCCGCCGCCGCTATCAGACGGCATGGATTCAGTCCGATTTTAATATACAATCACAAGATAATTACGTTACGGCGGAATATTTTTCCCGTATTGTGTTGAAATATGAATGTCAGGAATGATGAATGAGCCCTGTTGTTGTGTGTGTGTGTGTGTGTGTGTGTGTGTGTGTGTGTGTGTGTGTGTGCGTGTGTGCGTGTGGTGTGTGTGTGGTGTGCGGTATGTGCATGCTGTGTGTGTGTGTGTGTGTGTGTGTGTGTGTGTGTGTGTGTGTGTGTGTGTGTGTGTGTAAAACTGAAAATCACTGAAGTGGTGATACCTGATGAAAAGTGTTGCATATCGCAATTTTTTTTTTTTTTTTTTTTTCTCTTGCCTGGTTTTAGAACTCCGACATTTTCTTTGATGTTCTGTCCTTTGCCATAGTTGGCGATTTCTTGACCTTCCCTCGCGAGCACATGTAAGAACGTGAACTTGATTGATCGAAGTCAAACCTGTAGAGTCGCTCCTCTCCTGATGAAGACATGATGAGAATGTATGATGCCAGAAACTGCCTGATCCAATGTCACCATCTTTGATTCATTCATTGACAGAACCGCCCGATCTCACTAGGGCCACAGGGAGGTGGGGGCCCATCTCAGCCATCAGTCGGCAAAGGCAATGTACACCCTGAACAGCTCAGCAGATCATTAGAGGGCCAACAGATTTACACTTTGAGGCAATTTGAAACAGACAGTTAGTCTAATGTGAATGTCTTCGGACTGTAGGAGGAAACCAGAGTTCCCTGAGGAAACCCACACAAGCAAAGCAGGAACATGGAAAGTCTATTTGGAAACAGCCCAAGCCCAGGACTCAAACCCAGGACTTTTATGAAGCGGACAAGCTAACCCCTACCACACGGTGAAAAAAAGAAAACATAGTCGTGTGATGTGAGCGCAAGACGAAGAACAGATACAGGTCACAGGTGAACGCTGTCAGGTAGCACAGCAGTAACAGGGCGGCGAGGAGCCAAGAGTACAACGGAATTAAAACAGGACATGGCTTGTTATCTCATAAAAAATTATGATTATTATTATTAAAATGAAGCCCCGCCCCTGCCCCACCCTGTCTCCTGTATTTGGTTTGCATCATAAAAATCCGCCAAACAAGGAAGAAAAACAGAAGAGAATAATTATCAAAGGCGGTGCTTGAAAGTTTGTGAACCCGTCAGAACTTTCTGGATTTCTATAGATCAAATGCTCACAAGTACGTCACGCTGGATTATTTTCCTCCAGAAGGTAACGACCAGTGTGTCCTTTTAATCTGATTTCTTTAACTGGGATTGGTTCTCTTTATCCGCCGTTAAAACACATGATCATGAACCACTTTTACACAAAATACAAAACTTCAGAAATCCTCACTGAGCTTGTTCCCCCCCCCCCTTGTTGTCTCTATCTCTCTCTCTCTCTCTCTCTCTCCCTCTTTTCTCTCATTCTCTCTGTCTCTCTCTCCCTCTCCCCACTCACTATCATTCTTTCTCTCTCCCTCTCTCTCTCTCTCTCCCCCTTCTCTCCTTTTCTTCACCTCCATCGCTTTCTCTCCCCCTTCCCTCTTTCCCTATCTTTCGCTCCCTCTCCCTTGCCCCCTCTCTCCCTCTGTCTCCCGCTCGCTCTCTGAAACACCCCCAACTCCCCAAGCTTCAGTACATCCACCATACTGTGGGATTGGTCAGCATGCAGAATTTCAACAAATCTGCCATTCATAAGCAATGACAGGTTAATTCTCTTTCAAATCAAATCAAATAATAAAAAAATACCTCGTTGAGACGTCTTCTTAAGAAAATGAGACGTGAAGAATGATTATTATTAAGAGAATGAGACGTGATGAATGATTATTATTAAGAGAATGAGACGTGATGAATGATTATTATTAAGAGAATGAGACGTGATGAATGATTACTATTAAGAGAATGAGACGTGATGAATGATTATTATTAAGAGAATGAGACGTAATGAATGATTATTATCATTAAGAGAATGAGACGTGATGAATGATTATTATTAAGAGAATGAGACGTGATGAATGATTATTATTATTAAGAGAATGAGACGTGATGAATGATTATTATTAAGAGAATGAGACGTAATGAATGATTATTATCATTAAGAGAATGAGACGTGATGAATGATTATTATTAAGAGAATGAGACGTGATGAATGATTATTATTATTAAGAGAATGAGACGTGATGAATGATTATTATTAAGAGAATGAGACGTGATGAATGATTATTATTCAGAGAATGAGACGTGATGAATGATTATTATTCAGAGAATGAGACGTGATGAATGATTATTATTAAGAGAATGAGACGTGATGAATGATTATTATTAAGAGAATGAGACGTGATGAATGATTATTATTAAGAGAATGAGACATGATGAATGATTATTATTAAGAGAATGAGACGTGATGAATGATTATTATTAAGCGAATGAGACGTGATGAATGATTATTATTAAGAGAATGAGACGTGATGAATGATTATTATTAAGAGACTGAGACGTGATGAATGATTATTATTCAGAGACTGAGACGTGATGAATGACTATTATTAAGAGACTGAGACGTGATGAATGATTATTATTAAGAGAATGAGACGTGATCGATGATTATTATTAAGAGAATGAGACGTGATGAATGATTATTATCATTAAGAGAATGAGACGTGATGAATGATTATTATTAAGAGAATGAGACGTGATGAATGATTATTATTAAGAGAATGAGACGTGATGAATGATTATTATTAAGAGAATGAGACGTGATGAATGATTATTATTATTAAGAGAATGAGACGTGATGAATGATTATTATTAAGAGAATGAGACGTGATGAATGATTATTATTAAGAGAATGAGACGTGATGAATGATTACTATTAAGAGAATGAGACGTGATGAATGATTATTATTAAGAGAATGAGACGTAATGAATGATTATTATCATTAAGAGAATGAGACGTGATGAATGATTATTATTAAGAGAATGAGACGTGATGAATGATTATTATTATTAAGAGAATGAGACGTGATGAATGATTATTATTAAGAGAATGAGACGTGATGAATGATTATTATTAAGAGAATGAGACGTGATGAATGATTATTATTAAGAGAATGAGACGTGATGAATGATTATTATTAAGAGAATGAGACGTGATGAATGATTATTATTAAGAGAATGAGACGTGATGAATGATTACTATTAAGAGAATGAGACGTGATGAATGATTATTATTAAGAGAATGAGACGTAATGAATGATTATTATCATTAAGAGAATGAGACGTGATGAATGATTATTATTAAGAGAATGAGACGTGATGAATGATTATTATTATTAAGAGAATGAGACGTGATGAATGATTATTATTCAGAGAATGAGACGTGATGAATGATTATTATTCAGAGAATGAGACGTGATGAATGATTATTATTAAGAGAATGAGACGTGATGAATGATTATTATTAAGAGAATGAGACGTGATGAATGATTATTATTATTAAGAGAATGAGACGTGATGAATGATTATTATTAAGAGAATGAGGCGTGATGAATGATTATTATTAAGAGAATGAGACGTGATGAATGATTACTATTAAGAGAATGAGACGTGATGAATGATTATTATTAAGAGAATGAGACGTAATGAATGATTATTATCATTAAGAGAATGAGACGTGATGAATGATTATTATTAAGAGAATGAGACGTGATGAATGATTATTATTAAGAGAATGAGACGTGATGAATGATTATTATTAAGAGAATGAGACGTGATGAATGATTATTATTAAGAGAATGAGACATGATGAATGATTATTATTAAGAGAATGAGACGTGATGAATGATTATTATTAAGCGAATGAGACGTGATGAATGATTATTATTAAGAGAATGAGACGTGATGAATGATTATTATTCAGAGACTGAGACGTGATGAATGACTATTATTAAGAGAATGAGACGTGATGAATGATTATTATTAAGAGAATGAGACGTGATGAATGATTATTATTAAGAGACTGAGACGTGATGAATGATTATTATTCAGAGACTGAGACGTGATGAATGACTATTATTAAGAGACTGAGACGTGATGAATGATTATTATTAAGAGAATGAGACATGATCGATGATTATTATTAAGAGAATGAGACGTGATGAATGATTATTATCATTAAGAGAATGAGACGTGATGAATGATTATTATTAAGAGAATGAGACGTGATGAATGATTATTATTAAGAGAATGAGACGTGATGAATGATTATTATTATTATTAAGAGAATGAGACGTGATGAATGATTGTTATTAAGAGAATGAGACGTGATGAATGATTATTATTATTAAGAGAATGAGACGTGATGAATGATTGTTATTAAGAGAATGAGACGTGATGAATGATTATTATTATTAAGAGAATGAGACGTGATGAATGATTATTATTCAGAGAATGAGACGTGATGAATGATTATTATTAAGAGAATGAGACGTGATGAATGATTATTATTAAGAGAATGAGACGTGATGAATGATTATTATTAAGAGAATGAGACGTGATGAATGATTATTATTAAGAGAATGAGACGTGATGGATGATTATTATTAAGAGAATGAGACGTGATGAATGATTATTATTAAGAGAATGAGACGTGATGAATGATTATTATTAGGAGACTGAGACGTGATGCATGATTATTATTAAGAGAATGAGACGTGATGGATGATTATTATTAAGAGAATGAGACGTGATGAATGATTATTATTAAGAGAATGAGACGTGATGAATGATTATTATTAAGAGAATGAGACGTGATGAATGATTATTATTAAGAGAATGAGACGTGATGAATGATTATTATTAAGAGAATGAGACGTGATGAATGATTACTATTAAGAGAATGAGACGTGATGAATGATTATTATTAAGAGAATGAGACGTAATGAATGATTATTATCATTAAGAGAATGAGACGTGATGAATGATTATTATTAAGAGAATGAGACGTGATGAATGATTATTATTATTAAGAGAATGAGACGTGATGAATGATTATTATTCAGAGAATGAGACGTGATGAATGATTATTATTCAGAGAATGAGACGTGATGAATGATTATTATTAAGAGAATGAGACGTGATGAATGATTATTATTAAGAGAATGAGACGTGATGAATGATTATTATTAAGAGAATGAGACGTGATGAATGATTATTATTAAGAGAATGAGACATGATGAATGATTATTATTAAGAGAATGAGACGTGATGAATGATTATTATTAAGCGAATGAGACGTGATGAATGATTATTATTAAGAGAATGAGACGTGATGAATGATTATTATTCAGAGACTGAGACGTGATGAATGACTATTATTAAGAGAATGAGACGTGATGAATGATTATTATTAAGAGAATGAGACGTGATGAATGATTATTATTAAGAGACTGAGACGTGATGAATGATTATTATTCAGAGACTGAGACGTGATGAATGACTATTATTAAGAGACTGAGACGTGATGAATGATTATTATTAAGAGAATGAGACATGATCGATGATTATTATTAAGAGAATGAGACGTGATGAATGATTATTATCATTAAGAGAATGAGACGTGATGAATGATTATTATTAAGAGAATGAGACGTGATGAATGATTATTATTAAGAGAATGAGACGTGATGAATGATTATTATTATTATTAAGAGAATGAGACGTGATGAATGATTGTTATTAAGAGAATGAGACGTGATGAATGATTATTATTATTAAGAGAATGAGACGTGATGAATGATTGTTATTAAGAGAATGAGACGTGATGAATGATTATTATTATTAAGAGAATGAGACGTGATGAATGATTATTATTCAGAGAATGAGGCGTGATGAATGATTATTATTAAGAGAATGAGACGTGATGAATGATTATTATTAAGAGAATGAGACGTGATGAATGATTATTATTAAGAGAATGAGACGTGATGAATGATTATTATTAAGAGAATGAGACGTGATGGATGATTATTATTAAGAGAATGAGACGTGATGAATGATTATTATTAAGAGAATGAGACGTGATGAATGATTATTATTAGGAGACTGAGACGTGATGCATGATTATTATTAAGAGAATGAGACGTGATGGATGATTATTATTAAGAGAATGAGACGTGATGAATGATTATTATTAAGAGAATGAGACGTGATGAATGATTATTATTAAGAGAATGAGACGTGATGAATGATTATTATTAAGAGAATGAGACGTGATGAATGATTATTATTAAGAGACTGAGACGTGATGCATGATTATTATTAAGAGAATGAGACGTGATGGATGATTATTATTAAGAGAATGAGACGTGATGGATGATTATTATTAAGAGAATGAGACGTGACCGATGATTATTATTAAGAGAATGAGACGTGATGAATGATTATTATTAAGAGAATGAGACGTGATGAATGATTATTATTAAGAGAATGAGACGTGATGGATGATTATTATTAAGAGAATGAGACGTGATGAATGATTATTATTAAGAGAATGAGACGTGATGAATGATTATTATTATTAAGAGAATGAGACGTGATGAATGATTATTATTCAGAGAATGAGACGTGATGAATGATTATTATTCAGAGAATGAGACGTGATGAATGATTATTATTAAGAGAATGAGACGTGATGAATGATTATTATTAAGAGAATGAGACGTGATGAATGATTATTATTAAGAGAATGAGACGTGATGAATGATTACTATTAAGAGAATGAGACGTGATGAATGATTATTATTAAGAGAATGAGACGTGATGAATGATTATTATTAAGAGAATGAGACGTGATGAATGATTATTATTAAGAGAATGAGACGTGATGAATGATTATTATTAAGAGAATGAGTGTGTAAGAAAGCCCCTGTGTGTGATAAGGATGAAGGTTCCTCTGTCCCTGAGGAGGGAAGTGTTAAAGGCTTCTTCTGTTTATCACGGTCGTGAGGATCAGTCGAACCGTGTTCATCTAAGATTAAGCAGATCAGAACACGAGTGTGATGAATAACAGCATGTCTGTCAGCACTTCAACACTAAGTGCTCTGTCTCCAAAATTTGATTACCTTGCGCTGACCTTCAGCTTTCTCCTTGACATTCCAAAATAAAATCAGCCATGGGACTCTGCTGAGGTCGAGTCCGCACCAACTTCGGTGGAGATCTGTGCATGGAGGTGGTCAGGGTTTTGTTGGCGAATATCGGAACCTCTCCATGACCTTAGTGGGATTAAGTGGTTTGGCAGAATGAATGCGGAACGCTGAGGCTGTGGTTAGTGCATCCGCCTCAAGGCAAGACGGTTCTGGATTTGATTCCCAGACTCGGGTTGATTCTTTGTGGAGTTTGCATGGTCTTCCTCATGCTTATGTGGGTTTGCTCTGGGTACTCTGGTTAACTCCCACAGTCCAAAAACATGTACATTATGCTGACTGCCGGTTGCAAATCCCCCTTGGTGTGTGTGTGTGTGTGTGTGTGTGTGTGTGTGTGTGTGTGTGTGTGTGTGTGTGTGTGTGTGTTGGCCCTGCAATGGTCTGCTGCACTGTCCAGGGAGTGCCTCTGAGTCATACCAGCATCCCCACGACCCTAATTAGGATTAAGCGGCTTAGACAATGAAGGAATGAACGTTTGCAATAAAGCCCGCGGCACCCTCACCGCTATAATAGGATATAATATAGAATGAGCTGCTGGCGGTTATTTAGCAGGATTTACTGGCGTTGAGCTCCACCCACGGCTCTGTAGCAAAGGGCATTACAGCCTGGTCCTTTCACTGGACTTGTACATGGGTGCTGCTCTTCTAAACGGAGAACACGGTTATTCCAACTCAACCAAAAATCTAACCCTATCGGTGCCCGTCTCTCACATTTAAATTACCATTCAGTGAAATTCGCTGGTCCTGGAAGATACTTTCGCTCGTTCATTTTCCAAATGGTTCGATCCTGTTAGGGTCGCGGGGAGGCTGTGCCCATCCCAGCTGACACCGGGTAAAGGTGGGACACACTCGCCAAATCATTGCAAAAGCGGAATGGTGACATAATGGTTAGCATGTCTGCCTCACAGCAAGAAGGTCCTGGGTTGGATTCCCAGCTCGGGCGTTTTTTTGTGGAGTTTGCATGTTCTGCTCGTGCTTGTGTGGGTTTCCTCCGGGTTCTCTGGTTTCCTCCCACAGTCCAAAAACATGCACAGAAGGTTAATTGTGTGTTTGAAATCCCCCCTCAGTGTGAGTGTGAGTATGAATGGTTGTGTGAGTGTCGGCCCTGCAGTGGCCTGGCGAGGTGTCCAGCATGTACCCACGCCCCAGCTCGGAGTTGGCTGAGATGGGTGCCAGGCTCCCCGTGACCCTAATTAGGATTAAGCGGTTTAGAAAATAAATGAATGGACTTTCATAGCCGCTATAAAGTTATCATAGCGATATTGGCTGATGTGCATGTCTTTGGACTGTGAAGGAAACCAGAGTACCTAGAGGAAACCCATGCAAGCACAGGAAGATCATGCAAACTCCACACAGGAACAACTGAGCCAGGAACTTAAACCCAGGACCTTCTTGCTGTGAGGCTCACATGCTAATCACTGTCTTCTTCTTCTTTTCCTTTCGGCTGTTCCCTTCAGGGGTCGCCACAGCGAATCATCTGCCTCCATCTCACTCTGTCCTCTGCATCTTCTTCTCTTACATCAACTACCTTCATGTCCTCCTTCACCACATCCATAAATCCCTCTTTGGTCTTCCTCTAGGCCTTCTGCCTGGTAGTTCCAACCTCAGCATTCTACTACCAACATGTCCAAACCATCTTAATCACATGCTAATCACTGTGCCGTTCGCTTTAATGGCTTTTTTTAATGTGTTCTTACCTACTCAAAAGAAAATGTA
>CM045742.1:39992500-40017500 GCA_024760905.1 Plotosus lineatus | reverse complement strand
CAGTATAAACCTGATCATCCAGATTTTCTGGGAAATAAACACACACATCGTAGGAAAGTAAAATCCAACAGTTTCTTTCTTTTTTTTTTTTTTTGCACAGGATCTTGTCAGAATAAACAGGAATTTTGTCTGTATAATATAAATGCCCCCCCACCCGCCCCCCCCCCCCAATCCCCAACCGCCCCTCCAACCAAAAATGGGTCACTTTCTACGCTGTCCCTGTTTATAATCTTAAATGTCTGGTATGTACGACGTGTTTCCTGTTGGATTTGACTCATATTTCATTAGCTGTGTAAGAAAATCGTTTTCTATGGAAGCGTGTGTATCCCATCGATGTTTATAAGGTTTTTTAATAATAGACTATATGTTTCTGTTCATAACTCGAGGCTTTTATATCCAACTGTACTTTAATTATATACAACAAACAGTTGTTATAGATTTCTACAAGTTGATAGTTTCCTCTATGAAACTGTAAATCTGGCTCGGAAGGTTCAGAATAAAACAGACTTTACTTGAATGAAAGAAAACCACAGACTGCAGCAAGGTTGTGCCGAGTACGTGCCCGGGCGTGGCATGTTTTCAACATGGCGGATGCTATAGAAGACAGTCGGCTGAGAAACTGTTCCATTCTTTTATAAATTACTGGAAAAATTCATTCATTCATTTTCTGAACCGCTTAATCCTAATTAGGGTCCCGGGGAGGCTGATGCTCATCAGGGGTAGAAATCATGCGAGGGCAGAGTACACCCTGGACAGCTCGCCTGGCCATCGCAGGGCAGAAACATGCTGATGGCTGTGCAGCTCCTCTTAATGAAAGTCAGCAACGGTTCTTTCACATCACCCTCCCGCCATCGACCGTTACAGACACGGCCGGCCTTTGATAACCCAATGAGCTAACCTCGACACCACTGTGCTACCAAGCGTACCTTTACTCCTGTCATATAAAAAACAGAAAAACCAAAACAAAAAACATTATATGTTATCATCAGATACTTGACTCTGATTGGTCAGTTACCTTATTCAGCATTCTCTCCCGTCTTTATAAAGCACATCAGAATGAAATATATCAGACAACTGCTGAGGTGAACATCATGAGGACTCACGCTCTCATTCATTTGCCAAGCCACCTAATCCGATTATGGTTTCAGGTAGGCTGGAGCCTATGTTAGCCAACACTGGGCAAATGTGGGGTACACCCTACCTGCGCCAAACACCAACCTCAGGACCTTCTTTCAGTGAGGCGGACATGCCAACCGCTACGGTACCATGTCGCCCATCGTGAGGATTGGAAGCAATGGAATTATTTTTATCTTTAAATGCATATTTTGAAAGTAGTCATGAAATAAGCGGGGTATTGTACCGTCAGCTGGTCATTATTGTGAAATAAAACTCTTCAGGTGTGACGCAAGATGATGCAACCTGCTTTTGTGATAATGACCGGCTTGCTCTCCGGTATGTACGCTATCCCGTACGCAGTCACATTTAATATTGTGGAGCATCAAGAAAAAATCTCTGAGATACAAATCCATCCATTATCTGTACCACTTATCCAGCAGGGTCCAGGGGACGCCGGAAAGGCGGGGTTACTCCCCAAACAGGTTCGCCTTGGTCTATCACAGGGCTAATGCCGACACACAGAAAACCATTCACACCACACATTCGCATCTAGGGGCAATTGAGAGTAGCCAATGGACCTAATGTGCATGTGTTTGGACTGATGGAGGAGACCAGAGTAGGTGGAGGAAACCCACATAAGCACGAGGAGAACATACAAACTTCAAATCCAGGGCCTTCTTCTTGCTGCGAAGCAACAGCGCTAACTACTACAACGCAGCGCTTCCCATCACAGCACAGTAACATAGTGGTTAGCACAGCTATCTCACAGCAACAAGGTCCTGGGCTTGGCGAGGGCGTTTCCCAGCTGGACTACCTGTGTGCGTATTCTCCTCCCTGCGCTGACATGGGTCTCCTCCTACCACACCGGTTTCCTTTCACAGTCCAAAGCGATGCACATTAAGCTATTGCAAATTGTCCTTAAGTATACGTATGAATGGTTGTGCGTCCTTTTGTCCTCGTGATGGACCGTGAGGTATTTATGGTGGACCCCGCCTTCGCCCAGAGGCGGCTGAGACAGCCTCTCTGTGACCATAATAGGATTACTCTGTTGAGTAAATTAATTGTGATTCATCGCCTGGGAATTGATACGACCAACTGTTTTGCAAGAGAGGCACAATGGTGTGGTGGTTAGCATGTCTGCGACGCAGCAAGAAGGTCCTGGGTTCGATTCCCAGCTCAGTGTTTCAATGTGTGGAGTTTGCATGTTCTTGTTCTTGCGTGGGTTTCCTCCCACAACCCAAAGACATGCACACTGGGTTAACTGGCTGTTCCAAATCAGCCATAGGTGTGAGTGTGAGCATGAATGGTTGTGTGAGTTTTGGCCCTATGATGGCCTGGTGAGCTGTCCAGGGTGTACCCTACCTTTGCCCAGAGTCGGCTGAGATGGGTGCCAGCCTCCTTGCAACCCTAATTCGGATTAAATGGTTCAGAAAATGAACGAATGATCTGTTTGGCCGACCCGGCTCATGCTTTAAGGTTGTACAAACAAAAATAATTAGACTAGCATGTGCACGCGGTACGTCAGGCTGTCATTCATTTGGCGGAAACCATTTCATGGTGGCAGATTGATATTTTTATCTGGGAAACACTTTCCTTTTTGAACACATGCTCCAGGTAAGAACCTTTTTTCCACTCATCCAAACTCATCCATCAACTGAAGCACCTTGAACAGTTGATACAGGAGTCAGGATTATACGCGACCGCCAGGTGGCACTGTTTCCAACGTCTTGTTCTACAGAGGTGAAATCTTCCCCACATACCAGAAAAAATAAAAATAAATAAAAATATACAGTAATAGTCCAAATAATTGCTTCCCTCCAAAAAAAAAAAGTGTGTTTTATTTACTGTTTTTTGACTGAAATGGACCGAATAATATGAATTATAACAAATGCACCTGTTTAGTTATAAAACAAATATATAGAAAGAAAACAGATAAATAAATCTGAAAGCAGACATGTGGCATCCTGGAGATTTATAGTTTTAATTACAGAGTTATTTATTTATTTATTCATTTTGTGAGGGAGGGGGAGGGAAATAGTGCACTTTATTGATTTTAATCTGCTTAGTGTTGGTGTGGTTTGTCTAAATCAGTGAATGAAATCTGAAGCTGTACTGAGTGACAGCAGGGTCATGCATTCAGAAATAATATTATTAATAATAAATAAAATTGTTATTATTTTCTGCAGCACGCAGTATTATAATGCAATAGGTGTGTGTTGCATGTGTGCGGAGTATAAATAACTAAGTTCAGGCTTTGTGGTATTTCTCTGCACTACATGCATGCATGGTGCTTTTTTTTTTTTTTTTTTTTTTTATTGCATTGCCTTGCATTAAAATATTTTGGGTGTCGTATGAAAATGTATCGCTGACGTACAGGATCATGTGAGTTTTTTTCGTCCCAGATCTCCCAGTGCAATGCACGGACACTTTCTCTCTCCTCTCTCCGGTCTTGTCTTTAGGTTTCATCCAGCAATCTTTAAGGATTTCACCATTAAATTTGCTTATAGACGCTGATTTTTGGGGCTATAGAAAAAAAAAAAGAAAGAAAAGAAGAAGCGACAAATCTTGAAAGATTTAGAGCAAACAGATTGGTTTTTTTTTGTTTGTTTTTTTTGTTTTGTTTTTCGTTTTCGGGCTGGCAGGTAAGAATCTGAGTGATTAATCTTGACTTTGCAGTAATAATCAATGTTATTTGTTTATAATGTTGTGTATTCTGTGTGATTGACTCTGGTGAAGTTATTGAACGCTGCATGTTCCTTTCAGTCTGAGCTGCGCTTTTCTTCTTCAGGGGGTTCAGTTCTTAAAAAAAAAAAAAGAAAAATCACCTTGACTAGTTTACAAATGATCTCCGAGACATGCGCGATGTTTTTAATTATAGATTACACCGTTTTACATGTTTAGAAAAACACTAAAACAGCCATGATCGCGTTTCCTGAGGTAAACCTGTGCTCTCAGTCCCAGCAGTGCACTGTAACCCCAAACTGTCAACAAAACATCAACATCAACATTATAGCAGCTTTACTCCCCGACCAACTAAATTACTTTATTATTATTATTACTGTTGCGCTTATTATTCTTACCTGGGCTCACATTCACAATGTGATTACCGTCGTCTTAAGATAATCTGCAAAAAAAATGTAAAAAGAAAGCGCATTCGCAGTTTTAAACACAACTGTACAGGACAACTTTGAACATTAAAAGTGCTGCTGTTGCCACAGGCAACTGGGCTTTGCAAACGGCGATTTGGGATATTTTTCGTTAGCTTAGCATGCTAATTTTTTTTTTTTTTTTTTAGCCTAGCATAACGACTCGTGTAAACACTCTCACGTTTACAAAGCACGTCAGTTTTACATGTAAACAAGTTTTATGAGTGTTATAAAGTGTGAAAGTCTGAAGTGTCACGCTGGTTAATGTTAAGCAACAATAATAAGAGTGTTGTCAAGGACTCCAACTGATTAGCATACCTAGCTAGTCCGGTATTTTTAGCTAGCATGCTAACTTGCCGCTTTCGGCTTGTTCGTGTGACTTGATTTGAGTTAAAATAGTTTCCTGGATGTTTCCCCAAACAGTTTCATGCTTTAAAACAAATTATAAAAAGCTAAACGATTGTTAAATTTGGCGCATGGCGTGTAATGCTAAGTATCTGGTTGCTAGCATAGCTAACGTGACAGCAGTACAGTACAGTGTCTCGGAGACTGTTGGGATTTTAGTTTTAAACTGCGACACTCAACTTGTTTTGCCGAATTTAACATTGAATAGTCCTGATCCATGTCTTAATGGATGTGTTTGGGATTTTAACTCCATGCAGTTTGTTGTAAAACCCTGTATTCGTGTATAGAATTGTGTGTTGTTAATGCTGCACAATGTTCTATCAGGCAGTGCTGTGTGAGATGATGTGGACTCTCATGTATAATATATAAACATAAATGTATATATAGACATCTCAGAATTGGACCAGCTCCATGTGGACGGGTCAGAGGGATTATGGGGATTATGTGAGAGATTTTCTTTTGCAATTTGCCATACAGTTCATTTATTTTTATCAGAATCATACCTAAAATGAGGACAGAAGTTCAAATGAGGTCAATTCTCAGGACCAACTGGAGCTGTGTTTACATGAGAAGCCAAGGAACCAGTTGATGTTCAGGTTCAGGTTCGGAAAGGTTGGACGGAAACATCTCCATGTAAACAGCATGAGAATGAAAACCTGCTCGGATTCAGAGAGATCATGTGGACCTGACCTGATGTGTTTATTGTAAACATTGGGGTGGATTGTCTTCTTCATTGCTAAACTCATTTGTGATGAACTTGATTAAGTCAGGCGGATATTGTCTGATTTGTATTTATTTATTTATTTAGTTATTTATTTATTTAGTTATTTGTCCATTTTTACATTTGAGGCACCCTTTTTTTACATTTTCGTATACAACTGAGCAATTAATGGAGGTAGAGGGCAGTGGGTAAGGCTCTGGGTTACTGAGCCAAAGGTTGGCGGTTCCAGCCCATGTAGCATGGTGCCACTGTTGGGCCCTTCAGGGAGGTCCTTAAATCTCAAGCGCTCAATTATAAGTGGTTCTGGATAAGGGCGTCTGCCAAGTGTCATAAAAGGTAGACTTATTAGGGTTAAGGATATTCGTCAAGGGCCCAATAGTGGTAGGACTGGGGCTGAACCCCTGACCTTTGGATCAGTAAGCCTAGTGTCACCCTACCGCACAACAAATTTAGTGCATGGGACATATTTACAGATGTTTATTTAATCGCAGTCTCATGTATAAGGTGTGTGTGTGTGTGTGTGTGTGTGTGTGTGTATATCTATCTATATCTATCTATATCTATATATATATATATATATATATATATATATATATATATATATATCCCTCTCTCTCTGTATGTACACACATATATGTGTACATATGTGTGTGTGTGTGTGTGTTTAAAGTTATGTTCTCTGTTTTGATGGCATAATGGCGGCACCTGTAGGATTGGACTCTCTCTTGATCTCTTGATACCCAAAGTGCAATGCAGTAGTGCCTTGTATTGTTTTTTTTAAGTTTCTCTGGCTCTCTCCCCTCAACCTGTGTCCACTCTGCCCAACCAGACCAACTTGCAAAGCTTCAACAAGCGTAGCACTCGCGCCAGTCATCTCATAGATCGTTAGCAAGTTGGTCCGAGCCTGCGCTGTAAACTCAGCCCAACTGGGTTTTACAGCGGCTTCGCATTCAGTGCTGTCTGTCAACGCTTGATTTTTCATTAATGATGTTGAACTGGCTGATAATATTGAGTGAGAACAAAATGTTGTTTTATTATTATTATTATTATCAGTTGTTGTTGTTGTTGTTTTTTTTTAATTCTTTTTAAGCGTGAACAAGAAATCATGATGGTTCTCACTTAGTCTACAGACAGATAATATTTCTTCTCCAGTTACAACCAATCGTAAAAAAAAAAAAAAAAAAAAAAACGTGCCTGCAATATAACTGCGAGTTTCTCACAGGAATAAAAAAGACATTAGCATCAGAGTCATTAAAAACATCACAGATATTTCACTGTAAACACACTTAATGGGCTTTCGGGTGGAGTTTTCCTCGAAGCGAAATCAGTAACCATTGATAGCCTGGTTCTGTGTTTGGATTGGATCCTCACTTGTACCTTGATTTGGAATCCAAATTTTGGATAAAAGTGTCTGGCAAAATAAATGTAAATAACTGGCTACAGACTTGCACAACACTGCGGTCACCACTCTGACCCGTTTCACGGCCCTGAATGATCGAGCTCAGCACCCTTGCGCTTTTATACACTGCAGTGTTCTGGATGTTTTCGTGGATGTCAGGAGGAGAAAACCGGCTGATCGAAAGTAATTTAGTTTAAAAGTGGAGCGGCCGAGTCGCTTAATGCCAGAACGCGGCTTCAGGGGTCCGTCCTGACTTCGGATAGCTGAATGTGCAGCGTTCTCGTGCATCTCTCTCTCTCTCTCTCTCTCTCTCTCTCTCTCTCTCTACCTTTTGTGAGTTTTTATTTTTGGATTCTGCAGACTCACCTCCAAAGCACTGTATGAAAGCTCTACCTGAAGAGCAGGCAATGTATCATCATTGTCAACTAATTAAAACTAATAATAATAATAAATGAATAAATTCGTGATTTCTCTGTGGAATCCAATTAGTGTAAAGGTCACACTCTGGGTGTTCGCTCTTTATTTATGTAGACAATAATTAACAATTACCTGCTGGGGAAGAGGTTCTTGAGAAATTCTGGGTTCTGTTTGTTTTTATTGATGTTCTTGTGTAATTTCTTGGGGAGCTGAGCTTTGGGGTGAAGTGAACTTGAGCAGGACACCGACCCCCCAACAGCTCTCCGGGTTCCCCGGTGCTCCGAGTCTACGCCCATTTTGCGTGGGTTAAATGCAGAGGGAATAATTTCCCCTGCGGGATTAATACGGTTTCGCAATCCTAATGATAAAAATAATAATTACACTGAAACAATTAATTGCTGAAGGTGAGGGAAATCATTTTTTTTCAGTAATAAATTATACAGGAACACTTAAAAAAAAAAAAAATGTGATTCAGTGGTTGGCACGTCCAGCTCACGGCAAGAAGGTCCTGGGTTCGATTCCCAGCCTGGGCGTTTCTGTGTGGGTCTCCTCTGGGTTCTCTGGTTTCCTCCAACAGTCCATAAACATGCACCGTAGGTTATCTGGCTGTTCTAAATTACCCCTGTGTGAGTGTGAATGGTTCTGTGATGGCCTGGTAAGCTGTCCAGGGTATCCCCAGCACTCTCAGAGTCGGCTGAGACAGGCGCCAGCCTTCCCGTGGCCCTAATTAGGATTAAGCAGTTCAGAAAATGAATGAATGGGTGTTTGTATAATGAATGAAATTACACTGAAGCCAGCGAACAGAAAAGAAAGTCAGATGCGCCAGTTCGCGGTGAAGCGGTGATACGTTTTGTTCGAGCCGCGGACAAGCTGTTCATTATTTCCGGTTTATATCGCCATGGAAACTCCAAATATGGATATTGTTAAAAGCTTCATATTGGTTGTTTTGATTGGATGTTTGAAGCACATTTATTATTAGAAGATGAACAAGCTGCCCAATCAGAGTGTGTGTACTTCACCACGTCAGTGGTTCCCGGGTTTGAAAACTCGCCGTCTTTTCACCACTACGGTGGTCTGCGGGGACGTGGGAGTAATTAAACAGAATTACTACAGTCGTTCGCGGTACAGAATAGGTTAAAGTTTCATGTAAGATTGAAATAAAATCAAAATCCTGCTAAAAACACACATGGCCAAGGAATCAACACCTTCCCCCAACACACACACACACACACACACACACACACACACACACACACTCTCTCTCTCTCTCTCTCTCTCTCTCACACACACACTCATGTGCACACACTCACACTCATGCGCTGCACACACAGTCACACACCCACTCACGCACACACTCATGCACAGACACACACACACTCATGTACACACTCACTCATGTGCGCGCGCACACACACACACACACACACACACACTCATGCACACACACACACACACACTCGTGCATGCCCGCCCGCATGCGCGCACACACACACACACTCACACACACTCATGCATGCACACACACATGCATGCGCACACACACATACTCACGCATGCACACACTCACTCACGCATGCACACACACACACACACACACACACACACACACACACACACTAATGCATGCTCGCACACACTAATGCACACTCACTCACTCACTCACACACACACACACACACACACAGTCTCACTCACTTACACACGCTCACATTCATGCACACTCAGTCACTCACTCACTCACACACACACTCACTCACTCACAAACACAGTCACACACACACTTATGCACACACGCACACATACAAACTCATTCACACACACACACTCGCTCACACACACTTCAATACACACACACACACAGTCTCACTCAGTCACGTGCACACACTCACTCACTCACTCACGCACGCACACACGCACATACTCTTTTCTCTCTCTCGCTCTGTCACACACATACACACACCACTTTTCTCCTTCACTCCCTCCCTCACTGAGCTCTATATGCTTCATGTGTCTTTTGAGTTCCAATTGTCCACTGGTGAAATCAACGCACCCGAAAGTTATATTTCGTGTCAACTTATGAATGATTCTTATGCAGCTACTGAATAATGTTTTCCTCTTCCTCTTCCTCTTCTTTTTCTTCTTCTTCTAACAGACCAGGATGAGTTCCTGTGTATATGAATGTTCTGTGAACTTCCAGTGTCTTTTTTTTTTTTTTGTCCTAAATTTGCTGGCATGATTAATATCTTGAGGTCTTTTCTAAAAGAAGCACGAGGCTGTTGTAACACCGCTCCACCAGCGTAATATCACGTATTTCTGAAAACCTCTCTGCTTTATTTTCAGCCACTTAATTTTGTACCGATGGAAGGTAAAAAAAAAAAAAAAAAAAGAAAGAAAAGGAGAGTGGGACGCAGGGAGGGAGAGGTTTAAATTTCAGCATGAAGAATGCATTCGTCTGTACTTTGCGTGAACTGCCATCTTGCAAAATTGTGTTGTTTACATACTGCAGAGCTTTTCAGGAGGATTGTGCAAGTCAGGCAGGCTGAGTTGCCAGAAAGTGCAAGTCATAAGCAGCACGTACACTTTTCTTCTCCGAGCCCACTACAGCCCCACTGACTGTGTTATCACGCTCATCGTTATCGGCAATTAGTCAAGTGGTAATGACAGGAAGAAGAAGGGGAAAGTTCTGAATGTGTTAATTAGTTGGGTACTGAATCCTTGTTGATGGATTTAATGTGACGGACAGTAACCCTCCTGCAGAAAGGTGTGTTTTTCTTTCTTTCTTTCTTTTTTTTTTTTTTTTTTTTTGGTATCCTGTCTCAAAAATACTGCTTCAAGAAATGCAGTGTTTCCTATGTATGTGGTATTGTGCACTAGTAACATGTGAGTAATAATTATTCATAAATATGTTAATAGAATCATCTAATGCTTGGATAATTTATTAAGGCAATCTAGACCTGTGTGTGTGTGTGTGTGTGTGTGTGTGTGTGTGTGTGTGTGTGTGTGTGTGTGTGCGCAAATTAGTTTTTTTTTGTATATACTTTGTTGTAGGTTTTTTATTTTCATAATTTAATATTAACAAGTTTGCACAAAAAACACTTTAGATTTCCAAGCATTACTTTTCCAGAACAATGTTGATGAATGAAATGTAACATTAAAAAAAGAGTTTGTTCAGTCTCTCGATAAAGGAAGCAGCACGTTACCTATAAGAGCCGACCTTTCATATGAAAATCTAATAAAGGCTGCTGCAGTTTCTGAGCAGCAGTAGGCTGCTGGATTACTGATCCGAAGGTCAGGGGTTTAAGCCCCACCGTGACAGGGTTGTCACTGCTGTTCCCGCGGTGCGGCCGACCGGGTCATCAAAGGCCGGCCGTGTCTCTCACAGTCTGTGGTGAGAGGTTCCTGTGAAAGAACCATTGCTGACTTTTATCAAGAGGAGCTGCATAGCCATCAACGGGTTAATGGCCTGGTGAGATTTCCGGGGTACGCTCTGCCATCGCTCAGAGTCGGCTGAGATGGGCACCAGCCTCTCCGAAACCTGAATTAGGATTATGCAGTTTAGAAAATGAATGAATGATTTACATGCAAAGAAAAGACAAGTAAAGAATCAAGTGGAACAGTTAACTATACCAGGAGGACATTCTGTCAGAGACCTGATAGATACTGTACTTGTAAAACTGCACAAACTGGACCTAATGCCGTTCTATTTTTAAACAAAAATTCATCACACCTCATGGAATTAGTTTCATTTATTACTGTTTACTGTGATTTATAGAAATGTTATGTTTAACTCTTTAATTTGATTGCATTATTTATATGTAAATATGAGCCATCTTTGTTCAACACTATTCCTATATTCCTACATATACGATGTGTGTGTGTGTGTGTGTGTGTATGTGTGTGTGTGTGTGTATGTGTAATACCGATGCTCCCCGACTGATGTTTTAGTTCGGGTCCAGACGGCCAACATAAGTTGAAAATGAACGTAAGTTGTTTCTGTATGTTCCAGTATGACGTTCATACTGTACTATACATCCATAAATACCATTACCATATCTCATAAAACACCCCTAAATCAATTATTTATAAACATAACATTGTAAAATAATATCAACAGTAATTTCAAATAAATTAAATTCAAGCAAAGTAATTTCAAATAGATAAATTTTAATCAAATTGACTCATCAAATATCAAATACAGTATCAAATATAACCTTTAACATTCTCTATGATGTGGTCTTTCTGCTTGTAAATGGTTCCGATGGTCGACGGATGGTTACTTTACATGAAGCTTAAAACAGCCAATCAATGCTTACAATATGTGAGGCGCTCAACACCGAAAGTAGTGCACTTACTCGTGCTTGAGACAAAGTGCAGGTTATACGGACTTCCAGTCTTTCAAGTAAGCAAGGGCGCCGTTGAATACTTGTTTAGTACTCAGCCTGCACTGATGTGAATCACCAGTAGAACGGAGAGTTCTCTTTCTTTTCTGGATTTGGGTTTTCGTTCATTTTACAACTCTCTTTGATTAACTGAGTATGCATGGTAGATTATGCCGATCCGAGCAGATAGTTAATTCATCTCTGTGCATGAGACTTGCACCCATGCTAGTAGGCTTACGCTTCTGACCAACCATATTTGCTGAGGGGCTTAGGGTTACAAAAGTCCGCAAAACAGTGTAAACACAAAGATCACAGAGACGACGTCTTAACACGGGTCTTCTTCTTTTCCTTCTTCTTTTCCTTTCGGCTGTTCCCTTCAGGGGTCGCCACAGCAAATGATCTGCCTCCATCTCACCCTATCCTCTGCATCTTCTACTCTTACTCCAACGACCTTCATGTCCGCCTTCACCGCATCCATAAATCTTCTCTTTGGTCTTCCTCTGGGCCTTTTGCCTGGTAGTTCCAACCTCAGCATCCTACGACCAATATACTCACTATCCCTCCTCTGTACATGTCCAAACCAAATCAATCTGGCCTCTCTGACTTTGTCTCCAAAACATCTAACATGTGCTGTCCCTCTGATGTACTCATTTCTGATCCTATCCATCCTCGTCTTAACACAAGGGTAACATATATATATATATATATATATATATATATATATATATATATATATATATATATATATATATATGTATGTATGTATGTATATATGTATGTATGTATGTATGTATGTATGTATATATATGTCTGTATGTATATATATATATTGGGGCAGTGGTGGTCTAGTGGTATAGGGCGCTGGATCTATATGTATATCTATCTATATGTATATGTATGTATGTGTGTATATATATATATATATATATATATATATATATATATATATATATATATATGTGTGTGTGTATATATATATATATATGTGTGTGTGTGTGTGTGTGTGTGTGTGTATGTATATAAAATCATCATTGCAGGGTTAATTCTAATAATACTCCATTTGTGCTTGTTGTGGTAACCGCTGCAGACTCGAGGCCTTATTGGGAGTGCATGCCTGGAATGAGATGTTTACATGGCACATTCTCAGCTTATAGTCGAGCAATAGCATGGAAACGGACACTGGCACTCGTTCCTCCTCTCGTCTCGGAGTCGCTGTTAAAGCTGAAACTTACCCTACTTTCCCAAGACGCAGCATACCTTTCAATTCTTTGTTTATTTCTCTTTCTTTTTCTACTTGGGTCTTTCTCACACACTCCCCCTCTTCCTTTACCCTGGGTGTGAGATATTTGCTGTTTGGTGCATTGCCAGAGTGAGAGTGTAGCACTGCCAGCCGGGAGAGCTAATAACGCCAGGCCACCTCCTTAAAAAATCTCTCGCTTTGGTCAGGATGAGCGAGAAAAGCTCCACCCTGATTGGACATCTCTTGGGGTCGCGTCAGACAATCTGATTCGTGAGTTTTGATGATAATCCAGTAGGTGTAGTATATGGAATCTTGAAAAAAACCACAAATTTCACTCAGGGCCACAAACTATGTGACTAAGGTTGATCCACTTATGCTAGTCGCGAGTAAATGACAGTGTAGCGGGAGCACCGTTGTTGTTACTATCCTCATTTCTGTTGAAGAACATGACGTAAACTTCCAAACTGTAAACTACCAAACTACCAAATGTATTTTTTGTGCACGTGTATGTTTTAAAGAATGAACCGATATTCACGCGTGTGTCCTGGCTAATCACTGTGTGTTGACTTACTGTAATGTACTGTATTCCTAAACCTAGCTAAGCACTGTACAAATCTTAAAGCTTGTATCTGTCCAAGCATGACAGGCAATAACATCACATGTCTCAGTGCCACTGGCCACAGTCGAAGCCATGAGGTCACGCCGGATAATCGCCACTTTTACTGCCCGCAACAGCTGAACCATATATCGCTTGGTCGGGTTCCATCGTCGGGTGTGAGATCTGTGCTGTAAATCTCGGGGAAAGTTTCTACTTCTGTTTCTCTACTCCTGCTGTAGGTTTCTATTCATGTGATAGTTGCCATTTTGAGCTCTCTCTCTCTTTCTCTCTTGATCTCTCTCTCTCTCTCTCTCGATGTCTCTCTCTCTCTCTCTCTCTCTCTCTCGATGTCTCTCTCTCTCTCTCTCGATGTCTCTCTCTCTCTCTCTCGATGTGTCTCTCTCTCTCTCTCTCGATGTGTCTCTCTCTCTCTCTCTCTCGATGTCTCGCTCTTGCTCGCTTTCTCGATGTCTCTGTCGCTTGCTCTCTCTCTGTCGCTTGCTCTCTCTCTGTCTCTTGCTCTCTCTATGTCTCTCTCGCTCTCTCTATGTCTCTCTCGCTCTCTCTGTTTCTCTCTCTCTCTCTCTCTCGATGTCTCTCTCTTGCTCTCTTTCTCGATGTCTCTCTCTTGCTCTCTATCTCTCGCTCTCTATGTCTCTCTCGCTTTCTCTATGTCTCGCTCTCCCTCTATGTCTCTCTCGCGTTCTCTATGTCTCGCTCTCCCTCTATGTCTCTCTCGCGTTCTCTATGTCTCGCTCTCCCTCTATGTATATCTCTCTCACTTTCTCTATGTCTCTCTCTCTCTCTCTCTCTCTCTCTCTCTCTCTCTCTCTCTCACCCTCTCTCGATCTCTCTCTCTCTCTCTCTCTCCCCCTTCATCTGATTCAATTCGCATCCCCTACAGGCCAGCGATTACCTAGTTTCAGGTTCACCAGAATCTCCAAGTTCATTGCACCAGAATGTGCAATGTTTAATCAGTAAAGAAAACAGGTCGACTTCACCTCGCCTGATGCCAAACACATCAAACCACGCCTCAGCCGACCGCAACACACACATTTACCAGAACGAATTTCCTACGCAGACCTCCGTAGGCCCCACAGAAATCTCACACTGCGTACGCATGATCCCCCCCCCCCCCACCCCCCTGGAACAGCATCGGCCAACCTAAGGTCAAGCACCTTTCCATATATGGTAAAGGGCTCCGGCCCTTGTCTTTTGTGATGGCCTTACAGCAGTATGGCGTTTCTAAAGGCACCTCGATGGTTCGATGGCTTTTTCTTATCAATGGTGCTCCGCTCGTTCTGCAATGAGAGCTCTGCCGTGATATAAATGGTATCTGGAGCATGTTTTATAAATGTTTATGTAGCATTTAATGTAACTTTATTTGGATAGATGTCACCTTTTAATTAAATACAAAATATACTGTGGTTTAAGGGGAATAAAAAAACAACACCCCAGGACATGATGTTATTAGAAATTAATCCATAAGTTTCAGCCACAGATCCACAAGAGGAGCATTTCCTGTCCTCCTCTGGTCATATTTATCATATACTTTTATACTTTCCCTATATATATATATATATATATATATATATATATATATATATATATATATATATATATATATATATATATATATATATATATATATAATATATTATATATTAATATAATATATATTATATATTTATATATATATAATATAATATATATAATATAATATAAAAAATATATAAATTTATTAATGTATAATAAATATATATAAATAATGTGTGTATGTATATATAAAATGATTGAGAATGTCTCACTTGGGAATGATTAATCTTTGAGTTTGATTCTCTGTCCGTTACGTCACTCATGATTCGAGTAAATGGAAAAGCCGAGTAAAACAGCACAACAGTAATAACAATTAGATGAACTTGCGTTCGACAGAGCGTGTGGGTGTGTGTGAAATCATATCTGCTCAGTGAATGGCAGCTCTTTGTGAACCACTTGGGCAATACATCACCACTGAATATGACCCTGCTGTTCTCTGCTTGGTCCAATGATGACATCCTCCGGAGCAGATGTTTCCTCACCAGTTAGCCCTGCCATGGACATCCAGGATTCACTGATAGCCAAAAACATGGTTCCCAATTCTGACAATCATGAAGGAAAAAAAAAAAAAAACCCACAGACGCAGCTTTGATTGTGTGTCTGCCTGTCAGTGCCCGTCAGCACTGCTGACAAACATTCAGTGGTTGAAATGCTGTTCGTTTCTATTTCAATGTATTGTATTAGAAGTTGTGAAAAGTCCTCGAGGATGGATGGTGATTGGAGTAGTTGAATGATTTTGTAAAGTAAAATTGCTCCCCGGAAAATAATAAAATATAATTTGAGTTGCTGGGCTAGTTTAATGCTAACATTCCAGCACTGTGCTGAATCCGGAGTCTGCCCCGAGTCTGTAGGACTCAATGAAAACACTATGCAGAGATTAATATGAAGCAATGAATGTTTACTAGTCTAACCATGTAGGGGATTTATTTATTTATTTGTTTATCTGTTCGTTTATTTATACATTAATCCCCTATACACTGGTACCTCACCTTATGAAATTAATCGTTCCAGAAGTGGTTTCATAACCTGATTTTTTTTCGTAAGTTGAGTCACATTTTTCATGTAAAACGTGTGATTCGTTCCAAGGCCCCCAATACTACCCCCTAAACCCTTAAAAAATTATAAAGTATACCTTTTGAAGCCTCCTTCTGCTTCAATGTCGTACCGATGGTAGACGGGTTTGGCCATATTCCTTTGCGATATCATTCAACTGCATGCCACGAGCCCGCTTCTTCTTTTCACTCGCACCGGGAATCACTTTTTTGGGGCCCATGATGAATGACGAAAAATAAAGTTGCAGTGAGCACACTCGGAAAAACTCACGAAACAACAGTAATTCTGTCCTTTATGCCTGTTAGAACTCCGTGACGAACAATGGGTCGATTGCACACGAACAGCATCATGGGTATCATAGAGATGCAGCTCCCTCCTAGCCAATGGGAGGCCAGCGGGGCAGGTGTTGGGAGATAGCCAATGGGAGAGCAACTCTATCGCGTAAATTTCAAAACAAAAGCCGAGCAAGCATTGCTTGAATTTTTGAGATGTTGTGTTTTGTAACGTGAATTTTTTTCGTATCCAGAGATAGAAATTTTAGGTAAATGCGTTTCGTAACTTGGATTTTGCATGTGTTGGGTCTTTCATAAGGTGAGGTACCACTGTATATCCATTCATATTCACTCTCACACCTAGCAGTGATTTAGAACAGCCAAGTAGCCTACGGTACATGTTTGTGGACTGTGGGAGGAAACCACAATAAATAAAAATTTCCCTCAGCGTTCATGTTCGCTCCCCTCGTAATGCCGCTATAATAAAGCTCGCAGAACAACAGCGTGTTCTCACAGAGTGATGACCGTACCTGTGAAGCCGCGTTACACGTTCTGCAGTGATCGAATGGAGTGAGTATTAGGGGTTAGTCGTTTACAGATGCAGCAATCAACGCTGTGTGAGATGAAGACGTGTTTTCTTTCTAATTAGATTTACGAGAGAAATAAACGGTGCAGAATCGCTTCATTCAGATCGAATCATTTTCTATTAGTGTTTGATAACGCGGTCATTCATTCATTTTCTGAAGCACTTCATCCGAATTAGGGTCACGGGGAGGCTGGCACCCTTCTCAGTCGACTCTGGGCGAGGGCAGAGTACACCCTGGACAGCTCACCGGACCATTGCAGGGCAGAAACACACGGATGGACATGTAACCTATCAAAGTCTTGATAAAAGTCAACGATGGTTCTTTTACATGAACCTCCCACCACAGACAGTGGCAGACATGGCTCGCCTTTGATAACCCAGTTAGCAGCACTGGAGGGACAGCAGTGACAACCCAATGCTCGTGGAGCTTGACCACGCCCCCCCCCCCCCCCACACACACACACACCTTGGGATTGGTAATCTAGCACCTTATCACCGAGTCACCACTGCCTCAAAGTTGAGTTAATTTTTCCACTTAACATTTTTTTCTTTATCATGTTAAATAATTAGGGTCAGTGGTGGCCTGGTGGTAAAGGTGCTGGATCACTGATCTGAAGGTTGTGGGTTCAAGTTCCACCCTCAACGGGTTGTCACTGTCATCCCAGTGCAGCTAACTGGGTTATCAAAGGCCGGCCATGTCTCTCACTGTCTATGGTGGGAGGTTCATGTAAAAGAACCATTACCAACACATCCAGGTTGTACTCTGCCCTCGCCCGGAGTTGGCTGAGATAGGCTTCAGCCTCCCTGTGACCCTAATTAGGATTAAGCGTTTAGAGGAAATGAACAGTGAATGAATGTTAAATAATTTGTGTAGACAGGTGCCGCGGTAGCATAGCGGTAAGCACGTCCACCTCACAGCAGGAAGGGTCTGGGTTCATGTCCCGCACTTGGGTGTTTCTGTGTGGTTTGTATGTTATTCCCATGCTCACGTGGGTTTCCTTCAGGTAATATGGTTTCCTCTCACATGCCAAAGATGTACGCATCAGGCTGATTGGCTGTACAAGATTGCCCCGAGGTGTGCGTGTGATTGATGGCGTGTTGGCCCTGTGATAATCTGGAGAGCTGTTCAGGGTGTAAACACCTTTGTCCCGCATCAGCTAAGACAGGGTCCTGCATACCTGAGACCCTAGTTGGAGGAAGTGATTTGACAAATGAGTCAGAGTGATCACTTAAGATGACTGGCCACGGACAAGGTCTCGTGGAGGGCACACCTCGAAGGACTGATTGCCGACTCAGGATGTCACAGACCACTGAGGGGGCAAAACCAGTATTAGGAGGGAGGAGGAGTCACAGTAATTATTAAAAAGCCTGAACTATTTTATCCAGTTTTTTTTTTTTTAACAGATTTTTAATCTTCAGCGAATCATGATGTAATACGAACAAAGGCCTGATAAATTCTATCTCGTTATACTTTTGTAAAAACTTGCAGTCTCTGTATCTTCTCTTTGTGTCTGAGTCACTCGCAGCTTCAGATTCCTGGTCTTGGCTGACAGATGTAGAATCTGATGTTGTCTTCTCTTGTTATAGCTCACCTGCCTGAAGGTTTGTGCACGGAGATGCTGTTCTGTTTACCATGGTTACAAAGAGCTGCTATTTGAGTTACGACAGGCTTCTCGTCAGCCCTGACCAGTAACGCAGAGGTGGCGTGTGTGTGTGTATGTGTGTGTGTCTGTGTGTAAAAAAAAAAAAAAAAAAAAAAAAAAAAAAAAATATCCCAGAAGACAACAGTTTCAGAAATCCTCAACCCTGCCACAATAATGCAAAATCACCAAGATCACATCCCCTTCTTGTAGGAGGAGATATGGGCAGAAAACAAGAGGAAGTCTCTCTCTGTCCCAATATTTCATCAGTGTGTCATGTGACTTCTACATAGCACTGTGTACTATGCAGTGATGTCACAGAACGGGCTGCCCAAACGTTTGGACATCTTGTATGTAGAGTTTCTTCCGGTCCCAATGTCCACCTCAGTCACATGGTTTCGGGATGCAGGAGTGTACGACGTCCCAATTCTCTAGTTTTGTTCTCTCAGGGCTCCGGTTTCGATTTGAATGGCACAAGTGCGCATCAGAACTCGCGTAGTGTTCTGAGGTTTTTTTACAGTGGACCAATAGGAAACCAAAACAGTTTTTTTTTTTTTTTTTTTTCCCCTTTGGCGGAAGGGGGTGGGGTTTACATGGAAGCCCTCCCTACTTCCCACTCTCCTTTTCTTTCTTTCTTTTTTAATTTTTCCCCATTTTCTCCCTAATTGGGTCAGATTAATTTCCAACCCATCGGGTATTGTCCTTCCATATCACTCGACCACCGCCGACCAGGGAGGAGCGAGAGCACACTCACACTCTGTCTGTGACATGCAATGCAAGCCACCCCGCCTCTTTCTGAACTGCGGTGCATGTGCATGCACATTTGAATTGAGCGCATGACTTCCCTCCTCCCGTAACAGCTCGACAAATCAGCTCCCATGGACCCCGGGTCCCAGATGGCTGTGGCATTAAACCGGATTCAAACTTACGATCTTCGGGTTAATAGTCACGAACCTTGAAGACGTGCCACTCAGGAGGCCCGGATTGATTTCTTTTTGATTAGAAGTTGATACCAGTATGTCAAACATGACCTGATGTGAAGCTGTGGCTCGTCAATACATGACAAATACACGAGGATGTGATGTCATTTTTACCGAGTGAGGAAGCCCCAGGTTCTATACGTTCTGGTTCTAGTTTAACATTTGATGTGCATCATGCTGCTCCGACGGGATTTGATCAGATAATTACATGGATGAAGCGGTGTATACGCCTTCTTATTAACGTGTATATCATGTATCATTGTAGTGTTCTGAAACGTTGTGATTGTCACATGACCTGTAGACCACTTGATCTAATTAGCGATCATCTTTTCTCAAAACTATTTGCTCTGTCGTCTGTCCGCAGCGCGGGTTAGTCGTCAGGGTTCAGCCAGAGGTTGCTTATGAAGGTTAAGGTTAGTAACAGGGGCAGAATTCGTTCGGATGAAAGCAACACCCATGCTGGTTCAAATTCGGCCACATTTTCTAATGAGATCAGGTTCTCGGAGTTCACCAGAGGCCTGAGTTCGGTGTTGACTTCTAGCTGAGTCGCTGTGTGAAGTGCTGCGTCACTGCACGCTGATCAGCGTTTCAGACAACGTGAGCTCGCCAAAACTGCAGCGGTGCTCGGCTTCGGCATTCAAATAACCTTGCCAAATCTGCCATGCCACACGTTTCCCAGGTAACAGCCTTCCGGTTTCTTGGCAAACACAAAAGCATAGTAGTCTCAGGGCCTGTCTAGGGGAGGACACACACTCACTCACTCACTCACTCACACACACACACACACACACACACACACACACACACACACACACACACGCGCGCGCGCACACCCACATCCCCTCCTCAGTGCTGACATTTTTCTCTCGTCTCAGATTCCAGGGAGCTGCAGGACCAGTGACGGAGACAGAGAGTGAGAGAGAAACTGACTTTGTGGCGTAGTGAAGGAGACACGGAGACATCAGTGGAAACGCAAAGAGGAACGCGCGTGAAGCAGGAGCCACTTCAGGAGGCCTTCTCCTAGGGGAAACCCGCACAGTTGCAGAAGTTCTGTGAGTATCAAACGCTCTTTATAATTTATTTATTTATTTATTTTACTTGTGCTCTGTTTTCATTGGGTGATGATGTTAGGGGTGTGGCCTGCACCTATATAGGCAGCACAATGGTGGTATGGGTCTGTTTATTATGGAAGTATCAGCTGCTAAACACAGGAGGGGGTGGACTATGCTTATAATCCGCATATGCTACACCAATAGGGATCACATGCTATATTATGTGTGTGTGTATATGTGTGTGTGTGTGTGTGTGTGTGTGTGTGTGTGTGTGTGTGTGTGGGCTGGCATGTGCATGTGTTTTATATCTTGGTGAGAACCAAATATCCAAAAAAGAATAGGACTTTCTGATGGTTTTGAGTTTGCGTTGGCCCCATGGGGAAAAGAGTTTATTTGTAAAAAAAAACAAACAACAACAAAAAACTTTCATTAAAAAAAGGCTCATGCCTTTTCCATGAAGGCTCCATCACCCGTCTCTGTGCGAAAGCAAGGTATATCTTGAACATCTTGCCGGCCCATCGCAGGACAACACACACACACACACACACACACACACACACACACACACACACACACACAAAACCATTCACCATCACACCTTGAGGCATCTTTACACCAGCCAATTAGTCCAATGTACATGCCCTTGGAATGTCAGAGGAAACTGAAGCACCCTGAGGAAACCCATGTGAGCACGGTCAAGCCGAGCCCGGGACTCAAACCCAAAACCTTCTGGCTGTGAGCTGGACGTGCTAACCACTACGCCACCGTGCCTCCCAAATTTATTTATTCATTCATTAACTAACAGGGCAGTGATGGCCTGGTGGTAAAGGTGCTGGATCACTGATCTTAAGGTTATGGGTTCGAGCCCCACTCTCCACAGGTTGTCACTGATTCCCAACCCCAGTGCAGCTAACTGGGTTATCAAAGCCCGACCATGTCTCCCGCTGTCTATGGTGGGATGTAAAAGAACCATTGCTGACTTTCGACAAGAGTAGCTGCATAGCCGTCACTGTGTTTCCGCCCTGCGATGGCCTGGTGAGCCGTCCAAGATGTACTCTACCCTCGCCCGGAGTTGGCTAGGATGGGCGCCAGCCTCCCCGCGACCCTCATTAGGATTACAGTAAGCAGTTCAGAAAGTGAACGATGATGAACATTTATTAACTCATTTGTGGAACCTCTTTTTCCTGCTGGAGTTGAATGCTTGGTACAACCTGAACAGCTCACCAGTCTATCGCAGGACCTCACGCACACACTCACTTTCACACACAGGGGCAATTTGGAGCAGCCACTTATATCAATGTGCACGTCTTTGGCTTATGGGTGGGAGCTAGAGGAACCGGAGAGAAATCCGCACAAGCATGGTGAGAACATGGCAGACTACAGAAGAAATACTCGAACCCAGAACTTCTTCCAACCAGAACCTTCTGGCTGTGCGGCGGCTGTGCGAAGCGCAACGGCAACCATGTTACAGTTTGAGTTAGCTGTAATCTAACACACATTATCTGTGTTAATTATTATGAAAAAGGATTGGCAGGGGGGCCTCAGATTGAGGGGGGGAAAGAAAATAATTTAAATAATTATAAAATAATAATAATTTGAATGTGTTTGAATATTAATGATCCACAAATACTGACAACATTATCCGAAGCTGTAAACTACTGAGGATGAAAATTGTGTTGCTTACTTCAGCACAAACAACATCACTAGGAGATAATAAAATTTCTAATATTTTATGTTTATATATAAATATAAATTTTATAAATTTATTCACATTGTAAAACAAAACAAATTAAAGCTGAATCTGAGCGGTAAATGACTTAAAGTTAATGAAATGATGTTGCTGCATGAGGAAAGTCATCAGATTTACTTGACAGGGCGTGTTTTGAAGACGTTGCTTCCAGTTTATAAAAGGTTTCAGTAATATCAGTGTCTGTTTTGTAATCCTGAAGTTTAAGACGAGATGCTTGATCATTTCTCGCCGCTCAAGAAGTTCTCACTTGCGAAGGTGCGCCGTGATGTCATCCACACCTTCAGCTCCAGTGGTGATATTTATCAATGACCAATCGTTCACTATATGCTGTACGGGGTGGAACGATGGGGTGGAGTGGTTTGCACGTCCATCGCACAGCAAAAAGGCATGGGTTCAATTCCCAGTTTGGCTGTGTCTGTGTGGAGTTCGAATGTTCTCGCCGTGCTCACGTGGGTTTCCTCCGGGCACTCCAGTTTCCTCCTGCAGTCAGCAGACATGCACATTAGGCTTATTTGCCGTTCCAAATGTCTCCTAGGTCGGAGTGTGAATGAATGTATTGTGTGTTGGCCCCCACGATGACATGACGAGCTGTCCGGGGTCTACTCTGCCCTCGGTCAGAGTGGGCTGAGATAGGCGCCAGCTTCCCCGTGACCCTAATTAGGATTAAGTTGCTTAATAAATGAAGGAATGGATGAATATACTGTTCACCAGTCAGTCATAATATTGAAACCACTGGGAGGTAACAATCATTATCTGATTTGAGTGGCACCTCGCTCGGGAGGGTCGGGGTGGGGGTAGGTGGAAATTGAACAGCGAGCTCTTAAAGTTGATGTGTAAACGTGGGAAATTTCATATATAGTTATGGGATCTGGCGGATGCTATTATCAATTCATTCATTCACTTTCTAAACCGCTTAAGCTTAATTAGGGTCTCGGGGAGGCTGGTGCCCATCCCAGCCGATTCGGGGTGAGGGCAGAGTACACCCTGGCAGCTCTCCAGGCCATCGCAGGGTGGAAACACGCTGACGGCTATGCAGCTACTCTTGTCGAAAGTCAGCAATGGTTCTTTTGCATGAATCTCACACCATAGACAGCAAGAGACTTGGCCGGCCTTTGATAAACCAGTCAGTGCCACTGGGGGTGCAGTGACAACCCGTTGAGAGTGGGGCTTGAACCCCAAACCTTAGGACAAGTGATCCAGCACCTTTACCACCATCCCACCACTACCCTGCTCTTATTAAACGCTACTTAAATGCATCATTTTATTTATTTATTTTTTATACAAGTGAGTAATTGAGGCTCAAGGGTGTGACAGTGAGAGCATGGTGTCATTGAAAGATAAAACCCTGAAATTTGGATCATAAACCCAGAGCCTTATCCTCTGGGCCTTTTTGTACCCACCATCGGGCCAACTTTTACTAATGTTCATGACCATACGACGGTGTCCGAGCCGTTCCAACCCTGGAGATCTTGTTGGGTGTTTTTGGTATGCAGAAGCAAGTCACTACCCAATGTGGTACAAGATGGGGAACCAGGTACCTACAAGTCGGTGATGGGCGTGGAGAGTAAAACACGGTAGGCCGTGTGGTCTGATCCCACAGAAAAGCACAAATTCCTAAAAAGGTTCATGCTATCTGTGATCGAATGGTGTCAGAATAGATGGTACATTTACCAATTGCCATATATGAGGCTCTGTAGCTGCAGACCAGACAGTGTGCACATTCTTAACCTCTGTCCATCATAGAAAGTGACGACAATGGGCACTTGAAGAACAAGAGTGGACCATGTAGCAGTGGAAGGTGGGACTGGTCTGATGATGCCATGGACAGCTGGTTGCATCACTTTTGTGATGATTTGTGAGAGATTACACTCTCTTTTGTGCAAGATGGTAACAGGATGGACTATGTGAAGAGGGCAACCTGCCAAGTGAAGTGTAATGACTTGGGCGGCGCTCTGTTGGTCGCATGTGGAAGGTACTTTTGGAATGTACTACCTACTACTACTCCATCTACCTTAACATTGGTGCAGACCAAGTATAGAACCGGTGTTCCAAATCCCCCATCTGTGGGATGTGCTTCACAAACGTTTCTAAATCATGAAGGATCCAACTTCAACTTTGAAGAACAGTGTTCTCCAGCCCTGTTCCAGTTCCTGGAGGTCTGCTTCCTTGCAGGTTTTATCTCCAACATTAATCACTCACGTCTGAGTACCTGATTATTGCCTTGAAGTTCTTGAACAGGTCCAAGAGGTGTTAGATTTCTGTTGAAGATAAAAAGAAGGTCGATCTCCAGGAACAGGAGTGGAGGATATGCTGTGAACTGCTTGGTGCCAGATACCAAAGAACACCATCAGAGGTCTTGCGGAGTTATTTTTGTTGTTTGTTTGAGTGTTTTTTTTTTCTCCCCTCCATTTTCTCCCTAATTTAGTCATATCCAATTCCCGCTCATCAGGTATCGCCTTACCTATCACACGGCCACCACTGACCAGGGAGGGGTGAATGCAGGCTCCATGACATGCAATGCCAGCTACCCGCCTATTATTGAACTGCGGTGTCATACGCATTTAGGGGGACAGTTGGAGTAAAGCACGATCTATCCTTCATACAAATAAGCTCACAGACTCCCATTATTGGCTGCCAATCAGTGGGATGA
>CM045742.1:39965000-39987500 GCA_024760905.1 Plotosus lineatus | reverse complement strand
GATAGAGAGACAGAGAGATAGCGACGCACACAGAGAGATATAGATATACAGAGAGAGAGACATACCGAAAGAGACACACAGATATAGAGAGACACAGAGAGAAAGAGCGAGACATACAGAGAGAGACACATACAAAGATCGATATATATATATATATATATATATATATATATATATATATATATATATATATATATATATATATATATATATGAGAGAGAGACACACACACACAGAGATATACAGTACACACACACAGAGAGAGAGAGAAAGACACACACACACACACACACACACACACACAGAGCGAGGCAGACAGACAGGCAGATAGACACATATACAGAGAGAGAGAGAGACACACACACACACACACACACACACACACACACACACACACAGAGAAAGAGAGAATCTCAGACACATGCAGAGAGAGGGAGAGAGACAGTCACAGAGAGAGAGTCACACACAGAGAGAGAGAGAGAGAGAGAGAGAGAGAGAGAGAGACTCTTGTCATGTGTGCCTCAGAGCACCACTTCTTAACTCTGGCTAAATCAGTCTCCACATCTGACTGAATTCACACACAATGCCGAGCTTGGTCTCAGAACGCAGCATTATAAGAATAGAAAGATGTTGGTAAGCTGATATTTACGAATGTGTCACATGGGGCTCTACGCAGAACACCATAAAAAGAAGGAGTGTTTGCTGTAATTTTTCTGGATCTGGTGATGCCTTCAGGGCCATCTGATGTACATGCAGGACTCTTTTTTTTTTTTCCCCCTTTCTTTTTTCTTTTTTTTTTTTTGCGCCTCAGTCAGATCTCTGCATGTCTCACGAGTGTCGCTTTCCTCAAAATTGCCTTCCAGAGTGAAGCAGAGCTTCCTGATATGATGACCTAATATCCATATTGCACCAAATCGCTATAAATCTCTTTACTGTTATTGGTCTGGCTGTAGCCGGACATTAAAGCCTAATGAACTCCAACTGTTTTCTTTTGTAATGGTTGAATATCGTGTGGGGCTCCACTGTTGAGTGAGGAATTTGTGAGGAGAAGCTCAGGAAACCATAATATTGTGTTACCTGTCACGTCATTACCGAGATTTGGGTGGAGATGAAAGAGAGAAATGTCTTCCGACTTTCGCAAGAAATGAAATTTCTGTCCCAACAGTTTGGTGTTGCACGATAGACAAGAGAGGGAGTGTGACATATAGCATGGATACCTTTTGACTTTAAAGTTCCTGGCTGTGACCTTTGCCATGGTTGAGTTTCCTGTGTTTATGGGTTTCATCTGGGTTGACTGGTTTCCTCAAATCCACATAACATTATCACAAATTCTGACCGGTGATATGGGTTGGACCGGAGTCCCATTCAAGGTGTATTGGCAGGATGGCTGTTGAATGCTTTAGTCTGACCCCTTGTGGTATGGAGCTAGTTTGAATATCATCTTTCTCCTATAATAAAAGCGAGAGAACTAGTGGAGTGAGAATGTGTGCTGGCTAGTTGATGAGGTAATAAATTGACTTTCATATTTAAATGGTTTAAAGGAAACATTCTTCTGATCTTCTACAGTCAACTCTCTTTAGCTCAGCTGGCTATTAGTGTTGCATCTACCTACTTTAGCTTCTTATCTGTAATATTACTGAAATTATAAGCTGTCTCCTACAAGCAAAATTAGCCTAGCTGTTCAGACATTTGTCGCTAACTCTAGCTAGCATTGACATTTTTGTATTCTAATTTAATATATAAATTAAGAAACAGTCATAGGCACCTCTACCAAAAGCATGGATAAACTAGTATATGTGTATGGGTACTGGTTTTAATTTACCATGTGTACGTCTTATTATAGATTCTGTCTGTCTGTCTGTCTTCCTTTCGGCTTTTTCCCTTTTACTCGGGAGTCGCCACAGCGAATCATCTGATACGCACGTTTGATTTGGCAGAGGTTTTTACGTCGGATGCCCTTCCTGTCACAACCCTTTTTAGCAAGGGACAGAAACACGCTGACGACTTTGCAGCTACTCTTTACAAAAGTCAGCAATGGCTCTGTTACATGCCTCTCACCATAGACAGTGAGAGACATGGCACAACTTTGATAACCCAGTTAGCTGCACTGGGGGGACAGTAACAACCTTGTGGAGAGTGGGACTCGAACCCCCAACCTTTGGATCGGCGATCCAGCGCCCTATACTACTAGACCAGATTCTATAGGACATGAATGTGACCAAAGATGTCCCAGGTTTGATCTCTCAGGATCATTTAAGGTCAAAGTAATTGTTTCATTTGATAGTTACTATTCATTCATTCATTTCCTGAACCCATTAATCCTAATTATCATCGCAGAGGACCTGGCCCCCATTTCAGCCACCGCAGGGTGAGGGCAGACTACAACCTGTACAGCTCTCCAAGAACATCACAGGGCAGAAACACACTGACGGTCATGCAGCTCCTCTTGTTGAAAGTCAGCAATGGTTCTTTCACATGAACCTCTCACCATAGACTGGCCGGCCTTTAATAACCCAGTTAGCTGCACTGGTGGAGACAGCAGTGACAACCGTTGACAGTGGAGTTTGAAAACCCTAACCTTAGGATCGGTGATCCAGCACCTTACCACTGGCCACCACTGTGGTTTGAAAGTTACTACTGGATTCCTTAGTGTTTAATTGGAACGGAATGGGGTGGTGTGGTGGCATAGTGATTAGCATGTCTGCCTCACAGCAGGAGGGTCCTGGTTTCGGGTTCAGGGTGTATTCCTGTGTGGAGTTTGCATGTTCTCCTCGTACTTTTATGGATTCCTCTGGGTTCTCCCATTTCCTCCAACAAGCCGAAGACTTTCAGAATGCAAATTGAATGTTCCATGTCACTCCTAGGTTTGTTGTCTTGCAATGGTCTGGCGAACAGTTCAAGATGTACCTTGCCTTCATCCAGAGTAGGCCGAGATAGATTTCAGCCTCCCCATGACCCTTATAAGATAACTAAAATAACCAAATGAATGAGATGAGTCAATATTAAATTGCCAAACTTTGGGGTGTTCTTGCACTGACCTTCACGTATGACCATGATATTCAAAAATCAAGTCATCTCTGGGGCTCAGTTAAGGTAGGATCCCCACCAAGTTTAATGAAAATCCGTGCATAAATCTTCTTTTCCTTTCGGCTGTTCCATTCAGGGGTCGCCACAGCAAACCATCCGCCTCCATCTCGCTCTGTCCTCTACATCTTCTTCTCTTACTCCAATGACCTTCATGTCTTCCTTCACCACATCCATAAATCTCTTCTTTGGTCTTCCTCTAGGCTTTCTGCCTGGTAATTCCAACCTCAGCATCCTACTGCCAATATACTCATTATCCCTCCTCTGTACATGTCCAAACCATCTCAATCTAGCCTCTCTGACTTTGTCTCCAAAACATCTTACATGGGCTGTCCCGCTGATGTACTCATTTTTTGTCCTATCCATCCTCGTTACTCCCAGAGAGAACCTCAACATTTTCATCTCTGCTACCTCCAGCTCTGCCTTTTCCTCACCGCCACTGTTTCTAGGCCATACAACATCGCTGGCCTCAACACTGTCTTGTGCACTTTTCATTTCATTCTTGATGACACTCTCCTATCACATATCACACTGGACATTTTTCTCCAACCATTCCAGCCTGCCTGCATACACTTCTTCACCTCTTTTCCACACTCTCCATTGCTCTGGATTGTTGAGTCTAAGTACTTAAAACCCTCAACCTTCGTTATCTCTGCTCCCTGTAACATCACCATTCCTCCTGGGTCCTTCTCACTCACACACATGTATTCTGATTTTCTGAGGCTAACCGTCATTCCTCTCCTTTCCAGGGCATACCTCCACCTCTCTAGATTTTCCTCCACTTGTTCTCTGCTCTCACTACAGATCACAATGTCATCTGCAGACATTATAGTCCATGGAGATTCTTGCCTAACCTGGTCTGTCAGCATGTCCATCACCATCGCAAACAAGAAGGGGCTCAGAGCTGACCCTTGATGCAGTCTCACCTCCACCTTGAATTCGTCAGTCACGCCGACAGCACACCTCACCACTGTCTTACATCTCTCATACATGTCCTGTACCACTCTGACATACTTCTCTGCCACTCCAGACTTCCTCATGCAATACCACAATTCTTCTCTTGGCACCCTATCATATGCTTTTTCCAGATCCACAAAGGTACAATGCCGTTCCCTCTGACCTTCTCTGTACTTCTCTATTAACATCCTCAAAGCAAACATTGCATCTGTGGTGCTCTTTCTTGGCATGAAACCAAACTGTTGCTCATAAATGCCGACCTCTGCCCTTAGTCTAGCTTCCACTATTCTTTCCCATAACTTCATCGTATGGCTCATCAACTTTATCCCTCTGTCGTTGCCGCAACTCTGCACGTTTCTATTGTTCTTAAAAATGGGCACCAGCACATTTCTCCTCCATTCCTCTGGCATGTGCTCACTCTCTAAGACCGTGTTGAATGTTCTTGTCAGAAAATCTACTGCTACCTCTCCTAAACGCTTCCATACCTCCACAGGTATATCATCAGGACCAACTGCCTTTCCATTCTTCATCCTCTTCAATGCCCTCCTTACTTCACCCTTACTAATCTTTGCTACTTCTTGGTCCTCAATGGTCACCTCTTCTACTCTTTTTTTTCTTCTCTCTCATTTTCCTCATTCATCAGCTCTTCAAAGTACTCTTTCCATCTTCCCAGCACACTTCTGTCATCAGTCAATACATTTCCCTCTGTCCTTTATCAATCTAACTTGCTGCACATCCTTCCCATCTCTATTTCTCTGCTGTGCCAACTTGTATATACATTTTCTCCCTCCTTACTGTCCAACTTATCATACAAGTCATCATACACCCTCTGTTTGGCCTTAGCCACTGCTACTTTCGCCTTACGCTGTGTCCCCCTGTACTCCTGTTTACTCTCTTCGGTCCTCTCAATGTCCCACTTCTTCTTAGCTAACCTCTTCCATTGTACACACTCCTGCACTTCCTCATTCCACCACCAAGTCTCCTTATCTACTTTCCTTCCAGAGGACACACCAAGTACTCTCCTACCTGTGTCCCTGATCACATTTGCTGTGGTTGTCCAGTCATCTGGAAACACTTCCTAACCACTCAAAACCTGTTTCAACTCCTCCTTGAAGACAACATGACATTCTTCCTTTGTCAGCTTCCACCACTTTGTCTTCTGCTCTGCCTTTGCCTTTCTCACCTTTTTCACCACCAGCATCATCCTGCACACCACCATCCTATGCTGTTTGGCAACACTCTCACCCTCTACTACTTTGCAGTCCCTGACTTCCTTCAAATTACATCGCCTACACAAGATGTAGTCTACCTGTGTGCTCCTACCTCCACTTTTATAAGTCACCCTCTGCTCCTTTTTCTTCTGGAAGAAAGTATTTACCACAGCCATTTCCATCCTTTTTGCAAAATCTATCAACATCTATCCTTCTGTGTTCCTGTCCTGGATACCAAACCTGCCCATCACTCCCTCGTCCCCTCTGTTTCCTGCACCAACATGTCCATTGAAGTCTGCACCAATGACCACTCTTTCACCTCTGGGGGTACTCTGCATCACTTCATCTAACTCACTCCAGAATCTCTCCTTCTCTTTTAGCTCACATCCTGTCTGTGGGGCATAAGCACTAACCACATTGAACATCACACCTTCAATTTCTAACTTGAGACTCATCTCTGTCGACACTCTTTTCACTTCTAGAACATTTCTGACAAACCCATTCTTCAAGATGACTCCTACTCCATTTCTCTTCCCATCCACACCATGATAAAACAGCTTAAACCCTGCTCCTAAGCTTTTAGCTTTTCTCCCTTTCCACCTGGTCTCCTGAACACACAGTATATCCACCTTCCTCCTCTGCATCATGTCAGCCAGCTCTCTATCTTTTCCTTGTATAGTTCCAACATTCAAAGTCCCTCCTCTCAGTCCTAGACTTGTGCTTTTCCTCTTCTCTCTCTGCCTACGGACACGCCTCCCACCTCTCCTTCTTCGACGTCTTCGACCAACAGTAGTCCAATTTCCATCAGTACCCTGTTGGTTGACAGCACTGATGGCAGTCGTTAACCTGGGCCTCGACCAATCCGGTATGAGATTAGTCTTTATGGTTTGCATTTTGTATTTTCGAAAATCCGTGCATAAATGTGGCCAGGATTTTCTCCACAGACAAACTGACCAACAGATGCTGGAGAATACAGTTGCATTTTAAAAATGGCATTGAGCACTAATTTCAAATGTGTATTTCAAATTATGTTCCATCGATAGGATTTGACCAGCACTACAAACTAATGTGTATGTATATATATATATATATATATATATATATATATATATATATATATATATATATATAAAATCTCCAGGAAAACCTGTGACCAGCAGGGGGCTGGGATCTCGTCCACATCCCTAATATGTATCTATATGTAATATATTTTCCATACAACGTCAGGATATGAATCATAAATACTTGTGGTGTTCGTAATTTGATATTTAAAAAGGAAAATAACTTTCAGATAAATGTTAATTGCAAACAGAAGTATCCTTCAAACCAGATCCATTTTGCAATATCTCATCTGGTAATTTGGATTCTTCATATCTAGACTTTTGCAATATAAACCCAGTTATATAAAGTACTTTGTCATGTGGTTTTAAAGTCATGCCATCAATTACTTACTTTGGCTTTTGATTCAGATATTGACTTTGGACTCTTGCAAATTTTGATCAACACAGCCACATATAGCATCTTCAACAGTGATTGGCTAAACCCAGTAGAACCAGAATTTTGGGAATTGCAAAATATTTGTGAATGGACAAAAGTTTGTGATGTAATGTTGTCACAGACTTCCACATGAGGCTGGAGCAGCAATGCTCGCAGTGCCACGGCGGTTTCTGGGAGACTTAGCTAATATAAATTGGTGTTTTTCAAGCTAGCTGGTTCGTAAACCTTTTCGAGTGAGTTAATATTCTGAAAAGGTGTTTATTCCAGCCCTATTTTTAAAGTTTCATTCATTCATTCATTCAGTTTCTAAGCCGCTTAATCCTAATTAGGGTCTGTCTAAGCCAACTGTCTCAGCCAACTCTAGGTGAGAGTGGGGTACACCCTGAACAGCTCGCCAGGCCGTTACAGTGCCAACACACAAAACTATATACACACACACACACTTAGCATAAATTTGGAACAGCAAATTAGCCTACTATGCATGGTTTTTGACTGCCGGAGGAGGAAACCCATGCAAGCATGGTGGAAACATGCAAACTCCACACTCAAACACCCCAAACCTGAAAATCGAACCGATTCCTCCTTGCTATTAGGAGGGTGTGCTAACCACGACGTCACCATGCCACCATAAAGCTTCACCTGTGTGCAAAATTAACAGTATTCTTAAAATTTTGTCCACTGGAAAGAGGGGTTTGAGTTTTATGCGAAAGTAGAAAAATACTGAAAATTTTGACACAAAGTGTTTTAGAGTAAAAAAAAACACAAAACAAAACAAAAAAAGCAAAGAAAAAGTCCATAATAAATTTTTCCAGAAGAGAGCTGGAGTAGCGGAATAGAAATAGATTGTGTTTCCTGTCTCACGTCTCCTCCACGTCTCATCATTAATACATTCAAACAGCAGCAGCTACTTCTTCAGAGTTGCCATTTCAGGCAGAATCCCTCCCAGATGTGCTGATATTTTGGGGCTGTCATCTTGAGTCAGAAAATGGCTTCAGACTGGAGGTTCCTGTAAATGTTGGGTTAAAGGTCAACCTTTTTTCACGTTAAAAACAAGGTGCGGTGTTTAGAAAATCCGCCTGATATGCTGTGCATGCTGTGATTTATTATATATTTTACTCCAGTATTTACTTTCCTGCTATTAGCATTTAATTTTACCTGAAAACGACGTGCTCTGAACGTCGTTTTCCGATTCATCCAAGAATTTTGATTGTGCTTCACCTCTATGTTAAATCTTTACATATCGGGCAAGTTTGAGCCTGTGGAATGCTTTTTAAGTGGATTTAATGGAGCAGTTTTTGGTCCTGTAACAATGGAGCCTTTCAGACAGCAATGTCACAAGACCATACATTTTTCCATTTAGTCTTGTGGCAGATGCTCCTATTCAACACAACTTATTAAAGCATACAAACAGCAGGATCCAAATTAATATAGAAAACATGGGAAGGGAGCATGAATAGATTGCTAATCTGAAGGGGGGGAGTGGGGTTTAATCAATGTGTGATCAAAAGCATCCATGTAACTTGGAGCTAAGAATTATTTCAATGTGTGTTTGTATAATAGTGAAACAGCCCCTGCGTTGTTGATGTGTCATTGAAATGAAAAGAATCGTAGACGCCTAAACGCAAGTTTTCATAGTCGGATATGTAATACACACATTGTTGAGATTTTGACCATATGGTGGGTGTTAGAACATGAGGATGTTACGGCCAGATTTACTTGAGTAGGGTTTAACGTATATCAAGTTTAAATTAGAATTTCTTTCTTTTTAGAAGGAGGTCCTGGGTTTGATTCCCAGTTCGGGTGTTTCTGCGTGGAGTTTGCATGTTCTCCCCGTGCTTCTGTGGGTTTCGTCCAGGTTCTCCAGTTTCCTCCCACAGTTCAAAAACATGCACAGTAGATTAATTAGCTGTTCCAAATCACACATGTGAGTGTGAGTATGAATAGTTGTTTGAGTGTTGGCCCTGCAATGGCCCGGCAAGCTGTCTAGGGTATACCCCGCCCTCACTCATTGTTGGCTGAGATGGGCGCCAGCCTCCTTGCGGTTCAGAAAGTGAATGAATGAATGAATGAATGAATGTAGCAGCACAAAATGGACAATGTTTGGTGCAGAATTATGCCTGTGGTTTTTAATGTTTACCATCTTGAGCAGAAGTCTGATCTGGTCTGGTACCTTCTGAGTCATAGGACGATTCTTGGTGACCTGCCATGAAGGATAACGCCTTGATTATCGTCTTCATGGAGGTTTTCTTGGCAAGGATGGTGTAGTGGTTTGCCATTGCCTTCTACACGATGCGAACCTACGGGCAATTTAGAACAACCAATTAGCCTACTGTGCATGTTGTTGGACTGTGGGAGGAAAAAGGAGTACCCGGAGGAAATCCACACAAGCACGGGGAGAACCTTCCATCTCCACACACAAACGCCCAGGCCGGGAATTGAACCCAGGCCTTCTTGCTGTGAAAAAGTTGAGATGATCCAGTCAAGATGGGATTGGTTGGAGAAGATTAAGCCTGTGGCCATTGGGAGGAAAGTGCGCTGAGAGTGAGTTCACCTCTTGGTATAACAAAATACAAAACTGAAGTAATTTCCACTCATGATATGCTAATCGCTAATGCTAACTAGTTAGTTCCTCCATTCATTCTATACTTATTCAATGACAATTAACTGAATTTTCACTTAAAGTCTGTGATCTTTAAGCGCTTTTCAAGAAATAAAACCAGGCACAAGTTTATTGGTCTGATACAAGGAACAGGACTTGAACCCAGGACTCTAACCCAGAACCTTCTTGCTGTGAGGATAAAAGGCTAATCCCTATACCACCCACTCTGCATACATTGGACGTGATACCTGGTACCCAGATTTATTAACTTATTAGATCCAGATCATTCCCCAGTGCAGCTAATTGGGCTATCAAAGGGCGGCCATGTCTCAGTCTCACGGTCTATGGTGTGAGGTTCATGTAAAAGAATCATTGCTGACTTTTGACAAGAGAAGGTTGCATATCCGTCAGCGTGTTTTCACCCTGCGATGGCCGGGCAAGCTGTCCAGGGTATACTATGCCCTCGCCCAGAGTCGGCTGAGATGGACGCCAGCCTCCACGCAACCCTCATTAGGATGATTCAGAAAATTAATGAATGAAAGAACCATGTCACACAGTACGGCATGGAATAAACCTTAAGAGCCACACAATAACACACAATGAAATCTCAGTCTGCACTGGATGCATGATGAAAAACCACTCCCCTAGGACAGCATGTCAGTTCATCACAGGGCATTGAACATACACAAGCATACCTTGGGTTAATTGTTTTTTAAAAAAATAAATAAACAAATATTCATCAAATTAAAAAATAAGGAAATTAAGCATGAATAGGTGAAAAAGTTAAGGAAAATGCCACAAAAACAAGGCCAGTTATGCAAAAAAAAACCCAAAACAAAACATTAAATAAACATAAAACAACCCAGAATCTCCCATCACAACTAGTTACATTGTTCCATTTGTGTGCATCTGCGTGCGCGCATGTATGTATGTGTGTCGTCTTCTCATGCAATGCCATCTGTATGTATGTGTATTTGTATTTTATTTACATCTTGTTAATTTTTGAATGTTTAATTGTTATTATAAACATTTATAGCATTGAATATATATATTTATTGATATTATATACACATATACACGTACGTATACGTCAGTCAGGGTGGGGTTGGGGGGGGGTGATCCTACTTCGCGGATTTCGGTGGTCATGCAGGGTTCTCGGTCCCAATTAACCGTGGAAAGTGAGGGATCCCTTTATATGGAAAGGAAACGTTGCACAGAAGTTAACCCAAGCTCCAAATCGAACCCCTGACCTATAGCTGCATCAATTTAATGCTGAGTTATTGCGCTATACCAATATTAAATATTAAAACCCATATAACCATTTTATAATGTTTACATTTTTTTACACTGGGATAAAGTGTACTGCATTTTCTCTGCATTGCTATTAAAGATGTATAAATATGGTTTGGTGCCAAGGAGGCGTTTAAGAAGTTCAAAGACACGGCAGATCAGCAGAAGACGTTTGTTCCACCACTAAAGGGCAGGAATGCAATGCATAAAAAGGTCCAGTAATTAACATGTTTACAGTGTTTGTTTAGAAGCAGTTTTATTGTTTCTTAATTAGAGCTTTGAGGACCTGATGAGGATTTGTATTATGGCTGTGGAAAGTGCTTCAAAAAATAGTGTGTGTGCGTGTGTGTGCGTGTGTGTGTGTGTGTGTGTGTGTCTCTGGGTGTCAGTGCGCGTGAACCTGCAGAGCCATGGAAAGAGAGTGTGGTGTGTATCTCGATTAGAACAGCTCAGACAGTTGCATTTGTAACCGATGCTTCTCAGGCAGTGAGAGGGCGGATGGGTGGGTCAAGCTTTCGGGATGGAACGGACGTTTTGAAAAATTGATAACCCTGCAGAAGGCATCCATTTCTTATCTGCCTCGTCCATTAAAGCACCAGTCAGAATTTGGCAAAAGTACTCCGTTACAGCTCCGAGTTTATTAACAGAGAGCCCCGAGTCGTACAGTAGGTCCTGCTACATTTCCGTTTATTAACACTGATGATCAAAGCACTAAACGTTCTCAGCCTAATGAACGGAGGTCGGGTTCGGGTCGTTTCAGCACATTGCCCATAAAACCCAAGCTGAACTCATTGTGTTTGTTTGCATGCAGTATTACTGATCTGCTGCGTGTATCCTTCGGTTCCTGTGGAGCCAATATTGAGTTTGGCAGCAGCTGGAATTCCTGCGCTGCTAATGTGCTGTAATAAATCCGGTTGGATGAGGAGGCGAAGGTGGGCTCCTCCTCACTCACTTTATTTGTTCTGTGGAGTGTCGAAGAAGCTCGGCCCTCTACTCCAATTGGTTCCCATGTGCCCTGTGTTAAAACCAATCCTCGAATCTCTTGAACTCACTCAGTTAAAGTTCTAGCCAAGTAAAGACACAGAACAGTAATAGGACTCTGGTATGTTCTACGAAATAATACTAGATTGGAAGGTGCTACTCTATACTTAACAGGTGGGACGCTTAATACAGGTCAATACTCAGGGATTTGGACATGTAGCAAAGTGGCTCTACAATTCGAGAACAGTACTTACTTTGAAAATGTCTACAATTATGGAACAGCATTGTATTTCTGTCATTTCCTTGATCAAGGCTCTCGATTTCCAGACATTTTAGTGCAGGAAAGTATCTGTAGATGTTTCCTGGACAGAACAATATGGCTGCTCTAAAATTCTCAGCTGCAGACCCAATGCTCAAGCTCTAGACAGTCAGGTATGAAGTAATACTGGTGCTTTTCGGAACAGAACCATATCCAGGTCCTAGAATATTCAGGGAGAGATGAGCATTGAGTTTCTGAAATTTTCAGCTACAGACCAATCCAGATGTTCCAGAATGTTCAGCTATGAGGTATCACTAAGTTCTCTGGTACAGAACCATATCGAGGTCCTAGAAGTTCCACAGAGAGATCAGCATTGATGGTCTGTAACTTTCAGCTACAAGCCGATATATATATATATATATATATATATATATATATATATATATATATATATATATATATATATATATATATAATATAGGATTTTCTGAGTAGATCCTTCCGTAGGAGAGTGCTCAATACTTTTTGGTAGAGCAAATAACAAAAGGACAGGACAAAGACTTTCTATTGAAACTCCATTTATCACTACAGATCTGTTTCGAGGGGTGGTGAAACCATCCTCTCTCTTCAGGTGATTATAGAAGAATAATTCTAAGAATAAATCTGTTCTTCTATAATCACCTGAAGAGAGAGGATGGTTTCACCACCCCTCGAAACAGATCTGTAGTGATAAATGGAGTTTCAATAGAAAGTCTTTGTCCTGTCCTTTTATTTATATATATATATATATATATATATATATATATATATATATATATATATATATATATAGGACTATGATGTTTGCAGATGACATCGTGATCTGTAGGGAGAGCAGAGAACAAGTGGAGGAAAATCTAGAGAGGTGGAGGTATGCCCTGGAAAGGATGTGAATGAAGGTTAGAGGTTAGCCTCAGTAAGACAGAATACATGTGTGTGAACGACAAGGACCCAAGAGGAACGGTGAGGTTACAGGGAGCAGAGATGAAGAAGGTGGAGGATTTTAAGTACTTGGGCTCAACAATCCAGAGCAATGGAGAGTGTGGAAAAGAGGTGAAGAAGCGTGTGCAGGCAGGTTGGAATGGTTGGAGAAAAGTGTCCGGTGTGATGTGTGATAGGAGAGTCTCGGCAAGAATGAAGGGAAAATTGTACAAGACGGTGATGAGGCCAGCGATGTTGTTTAGAGACAGTGGCACTGGGGAAAAGACAGGAGTCAGAGCTGGAGGTAGTAGAGATGAAAATGTTGAGGTTCTCTTTGGGAGTAACGATGATGGATAGGATCAGAAATGAGTACATCAGGGGGACAGCACATGTTAGCTGTTTTGGAGACAAAGTCAGAGAGGCTAGATTGAGATGGTTTGGAAGGGAACAGCCGAAAAGAAAATAAGATATATATATATATATATATATATATATATATATATATATATATATATATATATATATATATATATATATATATATATAATACATACACACACACACACACACACACACACACACACACATAATATAGTGTGTGTGTTATTAAATATCAAACAGTACAGGGATCCCGCTACTTCGCGCTTCAATTCATGCGGCCTCAGTGCATCGTGTTTTTTAAAAAAATAGATAAATAAATCTTCCCCAGAGTGAGGGATATAGAACTAGCTGAACCTGTGTGAATAACAGAATAAAATAAGGAATAATCCTGTACAGTCTCTAGTTTAAAGACATTATGAATTGAAGTGATGTGGCTGAAGCTGAGTCCAGGCCAACACTGCTGCCGCTGACATTTCCCACGACTCCCAGAATTCATATTTAACTTGACTGGAAACCCTTTTCATTGAAGCCACACCCACTTAGAAATTGAAAAGGAATACCAATACGGATGCCACACTACTACTGTGTAGTACGTGAAGTATTATTTATATTGTTGGTCATATTTTTATCCTGCGTAATAGGTATTATTATGAGCAACACTTCCTGCAGATTTGTGTTTCCTAATAGATAATTATGTAAATTTTAACTGGAATGAGACTTTAATCCTGAGCTCTAAAATATGTTTCGAAATTGAGGGTAGCCTTCAGCTAACGAATACATGTTATAGTAGCATGCAGGTGACAGGCTAGTTCGCTGCCAACCATTTTTTTTTCTTATTTTGCTTGGCTGATATGTAAAGTCAGACATTTATTAGCAAGGATGTTATTTGTTTATTTATGTTGGCATCCATTCATTTTGCTTCGAATTCGGCCAAGTTGCTAAGGAACTATCTCCTGCTGCCCTGTTCTACCCCCCTTGCTATTCAGAGTTCCTCTCCGAAAATTATGTTAAACTGACACCAACGCCAAGAATTTGAAAATAATGACTGTTGCATTTGGCTTGTGGAGCAGTTTCATGTTCGTCAGTGTTTCTGGCCACTGAGTAGCATCTCCTGTGCCAATCTCGGGTCAGAGGTTCAGCCAATCAGCTGTCTCTGTCAGAGAAAGAGAGAAAGTAGTGAGGATTTTTTAATGATGGTTTTCTTTAGGGGAATAAAAAGTGGCTCGCTTTTTTGCCAGATGACCCAGTTTAGTTTAGCAACCCAGTTCAGAAGTTTGCACAGCCCGGCAAGGGTTGTAAGCTGCACACTGATCCAGAACCCATCTGCAAAACATTCATTGCCAAGTACAATTTGATTATGAGTGCAGTGAAGATTTCTGCAGCAGTCCGATTTTAGTGTGAGTCAGTTTGGAAATGCTAGACCCACGGCCGTGTCGTACTGTTTCATGAACGTGTTTAAAAGCTGATTTTTATTTCGTAAAGATAGGCGTCATATGACAAAGAAAAAAAAACCCCCAAAAAAAACACCCATCGTGTTGGCAACACAGTGAGCGTACAGGATGTCTTGTGATATATTAAAGCCCAGCTGGTGAACCCTTTATTTAATATGGTTGCATGTTGTCCTGCATTATTACATCTCAAATGATTTCCATTTGTGGGATCGTTTGAATGTCATGAGTCATCCAGAACCTCTCATTTCGAGCATCACTGTCACAGAAACTCATCTGGAGCATCACAATCCAAGAACCTCTCATCTGGAGCATCTGCAGATGGTCCACTCGATCAAAGCACATATTAAAACATTTATGATTTAGTTTGAATCAATGTTCTCATGGTAGACTCGGGTCAAATCAGCCCCACCAAGAAACACCATGAATCGAGCTGTTAATGTGTGTTCTGAGCCGATGTTCTGTTACGTCCTCCGTAACGAGGTCTGGGTTATTTGGGTGAAAAGTTCAGGAACAGTCAGCTTATTAAAATGAAGGACACATTTGCATGATGAGTTTTTTTTTAATATAATAATTGGAATGTACTTATGAACTTAATGGTTTGTGATCATAAGAGGAGGGGGTGGGTCGACTCTTAATTGAAAGCTTTTCTTTGCTGGAAGAGAAATAAAAGAAAATGAAGAAATTGAAAATCCTCTGATTAGTGAACATGTCTCCGTTTCTGTGAAATGTACCCGTGGTGAGTCCGACAGTATTGCACCATATATCCTACTATACAGTATTCAATACAGTATTTATAGGAGTAAAGTAAGGGCGGCACATAGCCAATTCAAAATGTGAGCCCCCCCATTGGCTATCTCCCAACATCCCACCCTACTGGCCTCCCATTGGCTGGGAGGGATGACGCAGCTCCCTCCCATTGGTTATTATGGAGCTGCATCTTCCATAATGCTTTTCGTGTAAAGGACAGAGTTACTGTTTTTTGACTCAGGCTTTTAACCTTCCATAAACATTTGTAAGATTACAACTCTGCTAAGAGGACAAGGTCAACACACACGCGCACACACACACACACACACACACACACACACACACACACACACACACACGAGCGCGCGTGTGATTTCCGGTGCGAGTGAAAAGAGGAAACGGGCTCGTGGTATCGCAAAGGAATATGGTCGAAACCCATCTACCATCGGTACGATATTGAAGCAGAAGGAGGTCTTAAAATGTATGCTTTTATAATTTTAAAGGGTTTAGGGGGTAGTATTGGCGGCCTTGGAACGACTCACGCATTTTACATGTAAAATGCGCTTCAATATACGAAAAATCCCGGTTAAGAAAAATGGCTCTGGAATGGATTAATTTCCTAAGGTGAGGTACCACTGTATTTGGAGGCCATCTGTCCCAAAAAATATGAGCAGAGGAAATATACACTTATCTGAGAAACATGATCACCTGTGACGCACCTGTCCCAGCCGTCATGTCGACCAGCAGTAACTACAATACATGCTTAAGTAGCTGTCATGCCAACTGGTGTTAACTGTGATGCGGACGTGGCAGGTGTGGTTTCATGCAGGTTTCTACCAGCGGGGAAATCTACGGGAGCATCGCGTAAACTGTGGATGGTTTACAGATCAGTTGAGGGTTGGAGAGGGTGAACTGATCAGTCACTCAACCCACACTATTTCTAATACGACCAGACTTTTTATGAATGGAAGCCACGTTATCAGGGCTTTCAAAGTAGATTTCCAGCTCACATGTTCCAACAGAAGTGGGTGGAACACTTAGTTACTCGTGTGCCCAGCCTCTAGGGTCTTGGGGAGGCTGTATCTACCGCAGCTCATACTGGGGGAAGTGCATTAGTGGTATACCCTGAAAAGCTCGCCAGGCCATTGTAGCACAGCACACACACACACTTGCTATTGTTTCACTTGTGCCTCAGTGTTCCTCTTCTCTTACTGATAATGTGTCTATTCTGAGTAAATTTATAGTGATATTCTAATAATAAAGACTGTTTTATGAGCTGAAAGCGACTTAATGACCATTTCCCAAACTGCATTACAGTAATCCCCCATATTCCGCGGTTAATGGGGACCAGCCCTCCCTGTGCGCGAAATGTGAAAAACCGTGAAATGATTTCTGCCACTTCTTAAGGACACCCACCCACCTATATATTATATAAGATTTATACAGAAGTTAATTTTAAAGTATTAATGTCATACAGACAACATGTATTAATATATAAATAATTTGTACACCTTATAAAGACAATAAATATATATAAATACTGTATAACAAACCTTATAAATAACAAATACATGGCCACGTCCAGAGGGCGAATCACTGGCGCCTCCAGAGCCTTTGCTTTAGTAGGTATCATGTTAGTGTCCAAACTAACATTATTTTTATGGAAGTCCGTAATCCACAACGATAAGGCATTTTCCATTTTCACAACTGTTATGGTCTGTGCTAGTTGGCGGCATTTAACTGTTTCTCTCTGTCCTCATACAATGCATGTGCTGGTGAGAGGCATGGCTGTTACCCACAGGCGAAATCCAGAGAGCGCACCTAAATTCACTCAACCATCAGTGGGCAATAAATAGCTCCGTGCCTGACCAGTTTCTGTGTTGATACTCTCCCAATGATTTTGGTTTTTGTTTGTCCCTCACCACTACGGTGAACACGATTTTTCCCGCACTCCAGTGCTTCCCCTGAGTTCAATAAAGGTCACAGTTTCATGAGGGAGGAACGGTTTGTTGGATGCTGGGAAATATATTCTCGACCAATCAGCTTGCTGGATTCACAGCCAATCAGATAACACTCAAGTCAAGCAGGAGAACAGAGCATGTTGGGTAGCATAGTTAAATGTACATGCAGTGCTCGTGAATTTTGAATAATCTTTCATTTTTTAATTTCCCGATGGGAAATCCCGCGATATTGCCGGGATGCAAAGTAGGAAACACAAAGTGGCGGGGGATTACTGTATTGGGCAGGCTAAAGCCTATCTCAGCTGAACACTGGGTACACTCTGAACAACTCACCAGCTCATTGTAAGGCCAACACACTCACGTCCCCCACAACCAGTCACACCTAGGGGCAATTTTTAACAGCCAATGTGTTCAACGTGCGTATTTTTTGTACTGTGGGAGGAAACTGGCGCATCACGAGGAAGCTCATTCAAGCGTGGGGAGAACATACAAACTCCACACAGAAACACTCGAGCCCAGGAAACGAACCTGGGACCGTTCAGCTGTGAGGTGAACATGCTAAGCACTATGTTGCCATGCATGGGCTGAACAGTTATGGGTTAATGCATAAAAATGGGCCTAGGGTGACGTCACAGTGCGGCTCAGTGTAACCGGGGCATAAGCATTAAATTACAGTGTACTGTATATTGTGTTGTGTTGTGTTTGCGGCTGGGTGAAGCTGAAGGATGATTTTCAGCGCAGTGCTGTATTACACTTGTGGGACAGATACAGAAAGAGTAGTAGTGATGGTGAACTGCAAAAGAGAAAAAAAAACAAAACAATCCTTATTACATCCAGCTCACAAACCCGGAATGGAGTGCTGGGCGAATAAAGCAACGGACTAATTACTACATGAACGTATGTCATTGTTTACCAGTGCTGCTTTTGTGACTGATGTATCTCTTGAGGTGGTTGAGTGGGATTGCAACAGCAGTGTAGATTTACACAGCATGCATGTGTTACTGGAGCAGTGTGGTGATGGAAAAACACATTTATTTAAAAAGAAAAGGTGATTCCGGCAAGAGCGGCTCGACATCCCCCGGTAACGGGACTGAATTTCAGACCCGGGTGTGAAATATACTGTAAGAAACAAACGCGTCAGATTGTTGATCAGCTGAAGACGACCCGCGCGCGGTTTTGACAGTGTTTATTGTGAAGTCTTTTTAGCGTCCGCTCACAAAGTGGCTCGGGAGATATAGGAATGGAGTCCATTTGCCAGTCCCACTTTAATTCCTGGACATTTTCGTATCGTGTGTGAAGCTGGAACCTTAAAAACTCGGTATGCTGACTCACTACTATGAGTGCTAGGATGAGTTTTTGTGTGGGTGACATTGACACACTTTTCAAGGCCACACGGATAAAATTGTATTTTAGGTTTCCGGACATTTATTTGCAGCGCAGCTGAAGCTAGGCCTTTCAAACTTGCTATGCTTGTTCTATTGGCATGTTCTGAAATGCCCCTTATTGGCAGAAGCGTGCGTCTGTATCCCTGTGGTCTATTTTTTTCCCGCCTAGACTTTCTCTCCAGTAAACGTTTCCGTGATGTGTGGGTGTGTGTTTATGTCCTGTTGTGTGGTTTCATATTTTGAATGATGTCCAGGTTGCCTGTGTTTTAGATTTCCCGTCTCACAATGCTGGGATAATGCTTCCACCAGTCCAGTCTTGTTTTCTGAAGAGAATTCATACTTGATGAATGTTTCATTGGATTATCAACACTAGCATCATTACGCCATTTACTGAGTCATGTTTAGATCACGCATAGCTTATTTTAGAAGTGTGAAGGTGACAGTTGGCCAGTGTTTATCTTGGCACGGAAAAGCAAAAACATAATGTTGTGTTATGTGAACTGTGTTCAATTTTACTATCAAAGTACCTGGTAAACAGAGCAGCATGTGGAAAATACCAGTGGAAAAACTGTTTTCACACACGCGGTCGCTACGAGTGTAGATTTTTAATGTCCAATCCATCAGTAACGATGACGGACAGAGTCACACTGTGATGTAATTTTATTTACTTACTCATTTGCCAAACCAATTACTCCTACTAGGGTCACAGGGTGGCTGGAGCCTATCATAGCCAACACTGGGTGAAGACACGGTTCCTCCTTAACAGTTCTGTAGACTAATGCAGAGTCGACGCACTTGTCGTTATTCATACTCACCCACATCAATGTTGAGCAGCCAATTAGCTTAAAGTGTATGTCTTTGACCTGTAAAAGGAAACTGGAGAATCCAGCAGAAAGTCACACAAGCAGAGGAAGAACATGCAAGTTCCACACAGAAACATCAAACTTGAGACTCGAACCCAGGACCAATTTGCATTGAGGTGGGATGTAAAAATTGGTGGACTAATGTGCTGCTTTGTGATTTTTTAAATTAATTTATTTATTAATTTAATAATAATGAACGTTTAACTGTCTGGGTTTCAGTTCCATTATTTCTGGAGTGTTTTCTATTTCTCAGCCTGTCGTCATACAAGTCAGTGATACATTACAGCCAATCGGCATCAATCTACTGATGGATCAGTTATAAACACACAGTCTTAATCAGGGAGACAGGGAGACTTCCAGGTAAATAAATGTTTGTTGAGCAAATGCCGAAATCAAAAGTTTGACAAAACATGAACTGGTTGAACGGATAATCAAACTAACAGGACAGGTGATACAAATGAAGCAGAAATCAGAAAGTGAAAGGAAATGTTATGAAAAGTTAGTCCAGAATGGGACACCTATTCCTTGAAGATTTTCTGCATGATGGAAGACTGTTGCAAAGTGCTACACCCGGAGACTCCTGCCTTACGAAATAAAGATTTTGCATTTCACTGATGAGACATTGTTCTTTAAAGGGTACCTGTTATTATTACTCGCTATTTGCAAGATATTTGGACATGCTCAGGGACATGTTGCCTTTTTTATTGGCTATTCTAGTCTGGTCGTGACATGAACTCATTGGAATGGCTGAGCTGCGTCACTGACCCTTGCATCATTACGCATTACTGAGCGGTAATTATTGAGCCAGTACTAAGCTGAACAAACAACAATCGCGGAAGAGACCGCGGGAGACATTTCTTTTTATATCTAAACCAACCAACTGCCCACTGGGAAGCCGAGTTGGCGCTACGTTAGCTGTAAAGTCATTTACTGTTACGCGCATTTCTGGCAGCGTTCTCATCTTCAGTTTCCACAAGACTGCTCCCTCTCTGGTTCAAACAGGTAATTATACCCATTTCTTCCAAATTGCTCACCAGTTACTTCTTGAATGTTTTATTTTGTTTGTTTGTTTGTTTGTCTGTTAGTTTGTTTTTAATCACCTAAAATGTGAATCACTGACTAAATTTGCTTGTCCTACTTGCGCTGGACAACCCCACCTGACATGTACACATCATTTCCAGGTGGAAAAAGGACTGCTCGCCATTGGTTCAGCCCCTGCTTGTAGGCCACAGGATAAAATTACCCAGTTTTGTGTTTTTTTAATTAATTTTTTTTTTTGCGGAGTGGGGGGGCATTTATGTTAAAATAATCATCTGTATCACTTAAAAATAATACATACGCATAGATTATGCTGCAACAATGGCCGGTACCAATACACCATCATGCTACTCCCCCCCCCCCCCCCCCCAATTTTCTCCCTAATTTAGTCGCGCTTTCCCTATCACACGGCCACCACCAGTCTGAGAGGGGCCTTCTATGAAAATGCAAAGCTAGCCACCTGCCTCTTTTCCAACTGCGGTGTATGCGCACTTGGTTGCGGTCTAACACACTCAAAGGGTAAACGCAATCTGCCTCTTCATACGGGAATGACAGGATTGGCTGGTGATCGCTGTGAGTGACAGCGAAATGAGCGTGTGTCATCTCTCTCTCTGGTGAAATTAGCCAATTGGCTCCAATGGCCTTCCGGTCACGGATGGCTATGACATTAAGTTGGATTCGAAGTTGAGATCTCTGGATTAATGGTCCAACACCATGTTGATGTGCCACTTGGGATCAACCCTCATGCTACGGTAGCACAAACTGCTGAAACTGTTAATGCTGGTAATGATGGAAAGGAAACAGAACACAATGCAGCTTGTTGTGTATATGCAGCCTTAATGGTTAATGTTAATGTCATGACGTGTGTGTGTGTGTGTGTGTGTGTGTGTGTGTGTTCTGTGTAACAGTAAAGGCCGAATATTTTTCTTTTTATGCCAAAAGTTTTCCCACTTTAAATAAGCTGAGCCTGGAGTCTGTTCCGACCCCCCAGATTAATGTCACGCACAAGAACACTGCTGATAAAGTCATTCTTGCTTCATCAGAGCTAATGTACACTTCAGCGATCATTATCGCGCTGATCGTTCTGTATGTTCTAGGCCAGTGCTTTTGTCCTGAAGCAGCTATCAGCGCTACATCATATTCGCTTTAAATCTATCATAAAGATAAACCCTTCGGTTCCCTCATCCTCCTAATGCACTGCACCCCTTACGACCTATTTGATGTGTGTTCTTTTAGCTCTTTAGTATTGATTTGGATCAAGCACTTGGGCTTCTTTGGTTATGTCACACAGATGTGCTTGTGATGTAGGACACAGTGCAAATATAAACATGTATACACACTCAATGAAAGCTGGAAGTGATCTTTACAAATACGACTCTGAAATAATGTTAGAATCTAAGTTTATTTATAGTAATACTGACGCAAGTGGATCTCACTCAGAGTCCGACACGTGTGTGTATGAGTTTTTCCACTTTGAGTGTTTATTGTTAATATACAGTGGTGCTTCACTTTACAAAAGTCTCACCAAACGAAAAATGCAGGTTACGAAACGCATTTTTCTAAAATTTTTGTCTCTGGATACGAAACAAGTTCCCGTTACGAAAGCGACATCTTAAAAATTCAAACGTGCCATTCAAACATTCAAACAATGCACGAGTTGCTCTCCCATCAATAACGTTCAAACATCCCGTCCCTGCTGGCCTCCCATTGGCTAGGAAGGATGATGCAGCTCCCTCTTATTGGCTATCTCCCAACAGCCCGCCCCGCTGTCTTCCCATTGGCTCGGAGGGATGACACAGCTCCCTCCCATTGGCTATTATGGAGCTGCAGCGACCA
>CM045742.1:39955000-39957500 GCA_024760905.1 Plotosus lineatus | reverse complement strand
GTTTGCCATACTATTACAGGACCAACACACACACACACACACACACACACACACACACACACACACACACACAACCATTCACATTCACCATGAGGGACAAACTGGAACAGAGTCAACCCAAAATACATGTATTTGGAATGTAGGCGGGAACTAGGGCACCCGGTGTAAACCCACACAGGCACCTGGAGAACATTTAATATCCACGCAAAAAAATCTGGTCCCGGGAATCGAACCCACAACAGACATTTTCAAAAGCCAAAAAAACCACATGAAAACTCTAACAAAGGTAGGAACAGGAACATTAACTGCCCATTTCCCCACCCATTTCAGACTCCCTGGCCATATTTGACGATTTAAAAAAAAAAAAAAGTCATGAAATTGATTCCGCGTGTCTTCGGTAATTCCATTGTCAGATCTTAATCACAAGCTTCCCTTAATAATATTTAACATGTATAAGCGATCTGTTGAAAAAGGGCAGTGGTGGCCTAGTGATATAGAGCGCTGGATCGCTGATCCTAGGGTAGGGGGGACTTGAACACTTGTTGGGGGTCATTGTCCCCCCAGTGCAGCTAACTGGGTTATCAAAGGCTGGCCATGTCTCTCACTGTCTATGGTGAGAGGTTCATGTAAAAGAACCATTGCTGACTTTCGTAAAGAGTAGCTGCAAAGTCGTCAGCGTGTTTCTGTCCTTGCGAAAAAGGGTTGTGTCAGGAAGGGCATCCGACATAAAAACCTATGTTTGTAACAAATGTGCGAATCAGGTGAGTCGCTGTGGTGATCCCTAAAAAAGGGAAAAAGACGAAAGGAAAAGAAGAAGAAACGATCTGTTGAAAAACAAACGGCGTCCGTTATGTGCTGAATGTAAATATTATACACCGTTCAAAACTGTACCATTTTTCAGTCGGCACCTTGGATGATGCAGCCAACGTGGTAAAATCACTCACTGCCCCATCATAATCACCATCCGGAACTTTCGCTGCCATTTCTCAATGGGTTTCCCTGAATAATGTACACATAGTACAGACTCCACCGTACACATGAAGCGATGCTCATCATGGAGTCCCCACCACCCAGGAAATCATTGAGGGTTCTTCCTTTCCTTCACAGTACAAATGCACCGAGTTGCTGATTGGCTGCTGTAGTGTTGTGTGGCTCACTTCAGTCCACATGTTCACAAAGAAAAGAAAAGTGGCAGACTGGATCTTCACTGAATTTAACAAACAGTGTACAGTGGTACCTCACCTTACACAATTAATCTGTTCCAGAGCCTTTTTCTTAACCTGGATTTTTCGTAAGTTGAACCGCATTTTACATGTAAAACGAGTGATTCATTCCAAGTCCTCCAATACTCCCCCCTAAACCGTTTAAAAATTATAAAAGTATACCTTTTAAGACCTCCTTCTGCTTCAATATCGTACCGATGGTAGACGGTTTAGCCATATTCCTTTGCGATATCACTTGAGCCCGTTTCTTCTTCCCACTCGCACCGGAAATCACACGTGTGTGTGTGTGTGTGTGCGTGTGTGCGCACGCGTATGTTGACCATGTCTTCTTAGCAGAGTTATAATCTTACAAATGTTTATGGAAGGTTAAAAGCCTGAATCAAGAAATAAAGCATGAAACAACAGTAACTCTGTCCTTTACACGAAAAGCATTATGGGAGATGCAGTTCCATAATAGCCAATGGGAGGGAGCTGCATCATCCCTCCTATTCAATGGGAGGCCAGCGGGGCGGGAGATAGCCAATCAGAGGGAGCTGCGTCATCCCTCCTAGCCAATGGGAGGCCAGCGGGGTGGGATGTTGGGAGATGGGTAATGGGAGGTACCCGCGTCATTCCTCCTAGCCAATGGGAGGCCAGCAGGGTGGGATGTTTGAACGTCATTGATGGGAGAGCAGCTTGTGCATTGTTTGAATGACGCGTTTGAGTTTTTAAGATAGCGCTTTCGTAACATGAACTGATTTCGTATCCAGAGACAAAAATTTTAGGAAAATGCGTTTCGTAACCTGCATTTTTCGTTTGATGAGACTTTGTGAGGTACCACTGTATTGGATTAGAATTTGATGACTACACTTTGAGCCAAGACTTGATTCTTTTTTTTTAATGTAAAGAATAAACCATCAAAAAAAAAAAAAAAAAAAGACTTACCGTTATGGACGTTAACAGTAAACGTAATGTTGAAGTTTATTTTAATCATTTGCAGCGTTGGTCGCTGGTTTAAACTGTGCACACTTGCCTTGAAGTGTGGTTCTACAGCCAGGTTTTCATGTTTTGTTTCCAAAAGATTTTTTTTTTATTTTTGTAACAGAAGACCGCTTCAAATATATCCCACTCATGGGAAAAGGGTTTGGCCTTGTCACTGTCCATGCACGTAAATCCAAATGTTTAAATGTTTCTTGCTCTACTTGCAGACATTTTTTCCCTTTTTGGACATTTTGTTGCTTTACTTGTGCTCCAGTGTTTCCTCTTCCCTTACCGATGATGTGTCTGTCTGTTCGAAG
>CM045742.1:39930000-39950000 GCA_024760905.1 Plotosus lineatus | reverse complement strand
CACGATCTGACCAGGAAAGCTGATCACAAAACTGGCAGACCTTGGGGATCCGACTGTAATTCATGCCTGGATTTTAAACTTTCTCACTGATAGGCCACATGTGGAGAGGTTGAAAGGCATGCATGGCCTCTCTCTGCTGAGCTCATGCTCTCAGGAGTACCACAGGGTTGTTGCCTCAGCCCAAAAAATGTATACCCAAGACTGTCCCTCCCTCAGGACAATACCATCAGCGTGAAGATAACAAATGTATCCTGGGCATTATCAAGGTCAGGGACGAGTCAGGTTACAGAGAGTTGTTCAGCAATATCCTTGTTTGTGAAGAGGATAATGACCTCATCCACACTGTAGAGACAAGACCAAGGAGTTAATCTTGGTGGACTTCAAGAAGGAAGAAGCCACCCACCCCCACCCCAACACACACACACCTTCTGTAACTTCTCATTATCAAGGAGACTGAGGTGGGCAGGGCTGACAGTTACAAGCTTCTGAGCTTTAATTTGATGTCAAACCTGATCTGAGCCAAACACAATTGCCCAGCAGCTGCTTTATTTCATGAGCTGCTAATGAAGGCGAGACTCCATCAAAGTCCGATCACCCAGGCCTACAGAAGACTTATAGGGAGCATCCATACAGATGGCATCAGTGTCTGATTTGGCAACACCGCTCAAGTAGAAAGGCTCTCCATCTCCTCGAAAGATCATCAGAGGTTATGTTCTAACTATTGACACTCTGTACACATAGTGTTGTAGTAAAAAGTCCAGAGCATTATCCTCAGGGACACTCACCAGCCATTGCACTCTCATCTCAAGCATAAACGCTCAACACACATCCTGAGATGCCGTAGAGTGGATAGTATCATCATGTACGAAGCACCCTTTGATTACAGTTGTCTATCCTCTGTCAGACTGACGACAAGAGATGTAACCCATAATGTCTTGTAGTATTTTTACGTATTACCGCATGTTGTTTTGTGTATTTATATATATGTAGTGGTTAGCACGTCCGCCTCACTGCAAGAAGGCCTGGGTTCGATTCCCGGCCTGGGCGTTTCTGTGTGGAGTTTGCATGTTCTCCTCGTGCTTGCGTGGGTTTCCTCCGGGTACTCCGGTTTCCTCCCACAGTCCAAAAACATGCACAGTAGGTTAATTGGCCGTTCTAAATTGTCCGTGGGTTCACATCGTGCAGAAGGCAATGGCAAAACCACTGCACTATCCTTGCCAAGAAAACCTCCATGAAGATGAGCACGGAGCAGGGTGGTGTAATGGTTAGCTTCCTGGCCTATCACCGCAAGGACCCAGGTTCGAATCCGGGTGGAGACACCAAAAAAAATTTGTGACCTGGGTCTGAAGCTGTGTTGTGTCCCTGGGTAAGGCACTTAATCCACATTGCACTCAGTCCACCCAGCTGTTAAATGGGTACCTGAATAACAGGATGTATGGACCTATATGGTCGCGTTTAGCAGCAGCCTTGAAGTACATTCCTGCAGGGTAATAATGTACAGCCAGTGAGCAGCTCTGAGCTGGATACAAGGTTTAAAAATTTCCATAATAAAATTGTCATAATATTTTATTCTGTTTTAGAGTGCTTCTATTATTTATCTTCATTCATTCATTTATTTTTTGAACCGTTTAATACTAATTAGGGTCATGGGGAGTCTGGTGCCCATCACAGCCGACTTTGAGCGAGAACAGCATACACCCTGGACAGCTTGCCAGGCTATTGCAGGGCCAGCACTCATACCTAGGGGTGATTTGGAACAGCCAGTTAACCTGTGCATGCTTTTGGACTGTGGGAGGAATCGGAGCACATGGAGGAAACCCGCACAAGCACGGGGCGAATATGCAAACTCCACATAGAAACACTCAGGCTGGGAATCGAACCCAGGACTTCTTGCTGTGAGATGAACGTGCTGACCACTATACCACCATGATGCGTAGCTTCAAGTTTTATTGTCATATTTCTAGTAATGAAATTCTTGGACTACGGCATCCTCAAGTATTGCATATAAAAAAAACATAAAACAGAACTTATAAAATAGAACCCAAGGTTCTGGGTTCAAGCCCCACTCTTAACGGGTTGTCACTGCCCCCATACAGTGGAGCTAATGGTTATCAGAGGCCAGCCATGTCTCTTGAGCCATGTCGTCCTACGTGACCCTACTTAGGATTAAAGCGGTTCAGAAAATGAAGGAATGAATATAAAGTAAATAATTTCAAGTATATAATTTCAGCTCTACATTCTCTGTACAGACCGACCAACAAGGTTAATAGTAGGATTGACACCCCCCCCCCCAATATACGTATACGTACATGTCTATAGAATATTAATAAATACATATTCAACGCTATAAATGCTTATAAGAACAAACATTCAAAAATAATGCATCAGAGGTAAATAAAATATAAATACACACAAATACAGACGCGTGCACGCACACACTCAGATATGCGTGCGCGCACTCAGATACACACCTTACATAAAAATGTAAGTAGTTTTGTTCGGGGGTTTTTTTTTTTTTTTTTTTTTTTTTTTTAATAATTAGCCTTGTTTTGTGGCGTTTTCCTTAACTTTCCCCTATTTTTCCTTAATTTCCTCATTTTTTTTTTTTTTTTATGTGAATATTTTTGAAAAACCCACAATGCACTGAGGCCACAGAAACTGAAGCACGAAGTAGAGAGGGATCACTGAAGTTTTACATTATTGCATTTTTTAATTAGTGTCCATTTAAAATTCACTTCAGGCGCTATTGCTTTTTTAATTCCAGCCGGGATGCTGTCTTCAAACATCAAGGCATCTTACTCCGGGTCTTTGAGGGCTCTTGGCTTGTTGGTTGTTCGAAATGCAGGTAATAAATGAAGTATAGACCAGCAAGTTATCCGGTGGATAGCCGTACCGTGCGCTTCATCCTTTATCGGCTTCCAGAGTAGCATGAGCTCGCATATCCAGTGGTGCATTCACCGCTCGCAGAAAAGCTCTCTTACCCATCGTGGGGTTTTTGCCAGCTCTTTATCCCTGAGAATATTTCCTGTCAACATTTTCTGTTCAAGAAAACTCTGAATGCCACTCTGGAAGCCGGTAAAGGTCATTAGAGCACAGTATGGCTTCTTAACACCTAACTCACTGGTCTGTACTTGATATACTACTGGCATTTCGACCAATCAGATCGTATGTACTGTCATCGCCTTATCTATACATTCTATCTATCTATCTATCTATCTATATATATATATATATATCATTCTATATATATATATATATATATAGAATGAGATATATATATATATATATATATATATATATATATATATAGATTGATATATTTATATATATATATATATATATATATATATATATATATATATAGAATGTATAGATAAGGCGATGACAGTATCCAGAGTGGCTTGTATGGTTTAAGGGACACTAGATTAGAAGTGAATATAAATGGAACTGAGGATAAAGTGTGTTTGTGTGTGTGTAGTGGTGGTGGTGGTGGTGGTGGGTCCAGTACTTATAAATGTAAGCATAGTATAGTATTTACCCTGCTGGTAGAGATCCTTGGAGAGCTTGGAGTCTTGTGTCGATCGGCCCAGTCTCTGTAGAACCTTCAGCTCCAGACCATTTCAACTGGCATATTAAGTTATAACCAGTTCATTCATTTTCTGTCATCGCTTAATCGTAATTAGGGTCACGGGGAGGCTGGCGCTAATCCCAGCCGACTCCAGGCGAAGGCAGAGTTTACCCTGGACAGCTCCCCAGGCCATCGCAGGGTGGAAACACGCTGACGGCTTTGCAGCTCCTCTTGTCGAAAGTCAGCAATGGTTCTTTTACATGAACCTCCCACCATAGACAGTGAGAGACATAACCCGGATAACCCAGTTTAGTCCGCTGGGGGGGGGGGACAGTGACAACCTTGTGGAGAGTGGGACTTGAACCCCCAACCTTGGGATCAGTGATCCAGCACCTTTGCCACCAGGCCACCACTGCCACCACATTCATTTGCAGATTCACTTCATCTTTTAGAGTAATGGGGAAACTGCAACCTATCTCACTGAATCTGGAAGAAGGCAGGGTACACCCTGAACAGCTCACCTGTCCATCACATGGCCAACACATACAACTAATAAGCCTAATATGTGCATCTTTTGGAGTTTGGTAGGAAGCTGGAGTAAAAACCAGTATAAGCACATAAAGAACATACAAACTCCACACTCGCGCTCATACCGAGCCCGGGGACCCGAGCCCAGGACGCTCTTGCTCTGAGGTGGCCGAATTCTCTCACCGTACTCTCTGCATTTACAAGTAGCAGTGAAAATCTCTTATTTTATTTTATCTTGTCTTTGGAGCTTTGTGATGGTTAGCAGCAGCGTGAAGCATCATATCCAGAGATTAAACTTGATGTCGCGAATTGAAATACAGTATAACTTTAATATTCAAATATCTGTAAAAGTTAATGAGCGGATATTCGGTTAATTGCTAGGAGACGGGAAAACCATTTTTAATGTGGTGTAATCAAGTGTAATTTTTCTACTGCAAGCTTTTCTCCGCTCCACTTTCCTTCTGTCAGAAGTGGCACATACGGCCATGTGCTTGACAGATATTAAGAAATAATGAAGAGAAATATTAAACACGCTGTTAAAAAAACTTTAATGGATTTCAGGTTTTACGGAATATCAGGTCGGCTTGTTGTCCTGCTGGAACGGCGTGATTTACACTCCAGGGTCGGGCAGCGTGCAGCCTTTTAGAACGATTAAAAACACCATGAGTAAAAATGTTACACTGGTAAATTTTAATAATAGAAAATTACATACAGTGAGCCCTTGCCCATTCGTGGTTCACCGGTCGCGGCCCCGCATACGCATACTCACGGCAAACCTGGAAATTACTGGCACGTGATTCAAATTTAGCCAATGGCTGAGAGCTTTAGTTTCTCCCTCCTGCTGATTGGTTACAGATGATGTGTACACCTCTTTTTTTTTTCTCCTTCGCGCGCATGTCATCAACGTGATTGCTTGAATTGCGAATTCATGTTTTTTTTTCATGTGTTTTAATGATTAAGCGCTATGATGTCACTCAAACGCCATGCATCTTCTCTAGCTTCTAGTAAGGAGTCTAAGCACTTTACTTATTCATAAATATCATCACAGTACATTAAAAAGTTTTTATTGAATCATTACTACATTTTACTGTATTATTACTGTATTAATGAGGAAGACGTGTCAATAACTCCCGGATTTTCAGGATCCGCGGGAGGGGGCGGAACGCAACCCTTGTGAATGACGGGGGGTTACTGTAATGCTTTTATGTTGTCATTTTGCCCTCAGGTTTGAGAACAAGCCCATCAATGTCCCTGAGCTCACAGACGCACATGATTGGCTAGTGTCCCTATGATTGGGACGACGCCATGAGTATACGATGTGTCCCGCCCTGAGAACACAGCCAGTTATTCTTTCCAAACTCCAAGCTGCAGATGTCGATCTTTCAGCACATTCTTTTTTTTTTTCTTTCTTTCTTTCTTTCAGCTGCACCCACTCGGGAGCTCCGTAGTTTATGACTTTTAAAAGAGTTTCTCTAAACGCATTCTCTCGTTTATCTGCCTTACCCACCTTCGCCTGCACCGGTTCTTGATACATTTTTTTTTATCTCTTCCAAAGAGGATGGTGGTACTGTCTGCATCCAAATAATATTTTCTTTTCATCTCTTTTTTTTTTTTTTTTTCCACTGACGTCATGCGGACGCAACGGAAAATAAATCCCAAAGAAATCTTTTAGTGTTCAAATACTATCCAAATACTAACCATGCAGCACTGGTTGATACGTTACACCAAGAGAACGAATGAAAACGTATTTATACACAACACAGTGGAGCAGGAGTTTTCAATTTCCATCTCTGAGGGTTCAGATACATTCAGGAGAACTTCTCGCTCACACACAGATCCCAGTAAGCAACAAGCATGTGAACCATGACTACAATTACCTTTCACTGCTTAACTCTTAATGATGATGTCTATAAATATGACTCATCCGTTTGAAATGATTACGGCGTGTTTCATACTAGTGTTTCATGTCAGCGCTTTGGACGAGCGCCACGGACTCGGAACAGATGAGACATCTGTTTGAGTCGAAGTGCGTAACAGATGCATACTTCTCTATCTGAATGTCATCGAATATGGTTTGCCTTTTTTTTTTTCCTCCCCAAGACTTATTCAGTTTGCGAAAATTCGTCCCTCAACTGCGTTCAGATGAAGCATTTGTTGAAGTCATGTGATCGGCCTAAACAGAGAAGCTGTATTTGTTCATACCACTGATCCACAGCCAGAGCCGTAAATCTGATAAAATACCGTCTTCAGTCCGGACTGAACCTAAGAATGCCATGAGCAACTCACAAGCGCCAAATTATTTCTAGCTAGCATTAGCATTAGCATTAGCAATGTATCTCTGAATCCATAAGAAATAAGTGCCATGTCTTTCGTTCTCTTTTGAAAGTGCAGAAAAGCAAGCATTCTCTAAAGTCTGTGGAATGATACCCTGCTGCATGGATGACTCATCTGATAGGGTTAAGAAATCGAGAACATCGCTGTTGTGCATATACACAACTAATATCTGATTTACATTTGCGTATTCCGTTGACGTAAGCGAGCTATAATCCATTACAAGCTCAGTTGAGGGTTGCGTGCATTGAAACCATATTGGCTCTAATTGCCTGGTTTGAATTCTGCAGCCTTTTTTTTTCCCTTCCTCCGCCAAACCATTGTAATATATAATTCATAATTCATACCATCTAGTCATACTGATTATATGATGTACTTTTAAAGCCTTGATCAGAATGCTGTTAAAGGCTGTTCTCATCCATGTGATAAACTCGGCATGATTCCATGATACCATTTCTTCATAGTGATTGGTAAATGTATTATTATTATTATTATTATTAATTATTATTATTATTATTATTATTATTATTATTATTATTATCCATTTACCCACATCGTTAAACCATCTCTGGGATAATACTTTCATTCATTAAAATAAGTTTTCCTGAAATCATTACCTCTGCACTCCAGCCACTACACATTTCTTCGTACTCTGTATTTATTCTATTTATATATATATATATATATATATATATATATATATATATATATATATATATATATTTTTTTTTTTTTCAACTTCTATAGTTTAGTTTTATTTTCTACTATAAATATTTTCACATTTTTTTCATCACCCAGTGCAGCTAACTGGGTTATCAAAGGCCGGTCGTGTTTCTCACTGTCTATGGTGTGAAGTTCGTGTAAAAGAACCATTGCCGACTTTTGACAAGTGGAGCTGCATATGTTTCTGCCCTGTGATGGCCTGGCGAGCCATTCAGGGTGTACTCTACCCTCGCCAAGAGTTGGCTGAGATTGGCCGCAGCCTCCCCACAGCCTTAATTAGGATTAAGCGGTTACAGAAAATGAATGGATGAATGCTTGTCATGTGCAATGTGGGCTGGGGCTGGGGGGCAGTAATGATGTCCCATTGTACATATAGTACCTGCATATGAAAATAAAATTTGGAACTTGAATTCTTGTGTGTGTGCGTGTGTGTGTGTGTGTGTGTGTGTGTGTGTGTGTGTGTGTGTGTGTGTGTGTGTGTGTGTGTGTGTGTGTGTGGTTTGCATGTCTGCCTCACGGCAAGAAGACCTGAGTTTGATTCCCAGCCTGGGCATTTTTGGGTGGAGTTTGCATGTTTTCCTCATACTTGCATGGGATTCCTCCAGGTTCTCCAGTTTCCTCCCACAGTTCAAAAATTGTGTGTGTGTGTGTATGTGTGTGTGTGTGTGTGTGTGTGTGTGTGTGTGTGTTGACCCTGGGATGGCCCGGCGGACTGTCCATGGTGTCCTCCCACTCGCTCGGAATCGACTGAGATTTGCGCCAGCCTCCCCGCGTCCCTAATTAAGATGGAGTGGCTGAGGAAATGAATGAATGTGTGTGTATTTTTATTTATTTATTTAATTTGATTTACTGTATTAATCCCGTAAGGGAAATGATTTCTTCTGCATTTAACCTATCCATAGTGAGCACAGATGTACACACACACACACACACACACACACACACACACTCAGAGCAGTGAACTGCCATACACATTGGGGCACCCGGAGAGCAGTTTGGGGACAGATGCCTTGCTCAAGGGCGCTTCACCCGCTTCATGTGGAGGAAGGGAGGGCGCTGCTCACTCCCCCACCACCAGACATTTTTCCTGCTGGTACGAGAATCAAAGAAGCTTTTCTAGCCATTACGCTACAGCCGCTGTGTGTGCGTGCGTGCCTGCGTTCGTGTGTGTGTGTGTGTGTGTGTGTGTGCGTGTGCGTGCGTGCGTGCGTGCGTGCGTGTGTGTACTTTAAAGTATAATCTCATCTGTAACTGAGCCAGAGGTTGGAAAGTGCTTGAGTGTGTCGGGGATGTTTGTGTGAGACAGAAGTTATTTGACGAGTCTCAATCTGCATAAATTTGAAAATGAGTGCAATATTCGCAGGCAGTGGTGACCTGGTGGAAAGGTTCTGGATCACTGATGCTAAGGTTGCTGGTTCAAGTCCCACTCTCACCTGGTTTTCACTGTCCACCCGAATGCAGCTATCAGGGTTATCAAAGGCCGGCCGTGTCTCTCACTGTCCATGGTGTGAGGTTCATGTTAAAGAACCATTGCTGACATTCGACAAGAGTAGCTGCATAGCCGTCAGCTAGTTTCTGCCCTGCGATGGCCTGGCGAGCTGTCCAGTGTGTACTATGCCCTCGCCCATTGTTGGCTGAGATGGGTGTCAGCCTAACCGTGACCCTAACTAAGATTAGGCGGTTCAGAAAATGAATGAATGAATGTAATTTTATCAACTCGCACACACTGACAGGAGCTGGGTAGAAGCACCGCCCACTTCTGATCAGAGGGTGTGAAGTATTTTTATTTATTTTTTTTTAAACCGGGAGAAGTAATAAACAGACGACGCTACATCAGTGGATGCAATGCACAGTGTAGCCAATAGATGGCATTTTATGGGATTTTTAAACATTTTCAACTCATGCGGTGCAGAATTTTCTGAAAAAAAGTAATACTTTTGTCATATTAACATCAGCATTTATCTTTCATTACAGTACAGTCATAGAGTTTTAGGGCCGATTGCATAGTGGTTAGGATGCTGTGGTCATGATCGGGAGGTTGTGTGTTCGAATCCCAGTTAGACCCCCACTGTGCTAAGACCCCTGGGCAAGGTCTTAACCACAAATACGCCTCAATTCAGCCAGCAGTATAAATGGGTACCAGTAAAAAATATACTGGGAAGGTAACCTGCGATGGACCAGCGTTCCATCCAGGAGGAGTTGTACTCCTGGTAACTTCACGCTACGGAAACCGGGAATGAGCACCGCCCAGATGAGCCACTCAGCTTTTTATTTTTTACTCAAAATCAGTAAATAATTTAAAAAAAAACCACTAAAGTTTCCAAACTGTTTAGTCCTATAAGATTCCTGTTTCCCTGTGACCCTATCTTAGCCAACTCTGTACAAAGGTGGGGTACACCCTGACCAGCTTGCCAGTCAAAAACAGGGCCAACACACACACACACACACACACACACACACACACACACACACACACACACACACACACAAAGAGAGAGAGAGAGAACCAATCACATTCACACACATTTGACCTGTAGAAAGAAACCAGGGTTCCCAGATGAAATCCTGAAATCTTGAGGAGAACATGCAAACTCTGCACAGAAACACCCTCGCCAGGCTCGGGACATAAGCCACGGACCTTCCCACTTGAGTCGGACATTTATCCTTCATTTTCTGTAAACGCTTAATTTTAATTAGGGTCGCAGGGAGGCTGGCGCCCATCCCAGCCGACTCCGGGTGAGAACAGAGTACACCCTGGGCAGCTCGCCAGGCCATAGCAGGGGAAGAAACACGCTGACGGCTTTCCAGCTCCTCTTGTCGAAAGTCAGCAATGGTTCTTTTACATGAACCTCCCACCATCGACAGTGAGAGACATGGCCGGCCTTTGATAACCCAGTTATCCCCACCCACTGGGGGGGGGGGGGGGGGTGGCAACCCATGGAGAGCGGGCCTTGAACACCCAACCTTAGGATCAGTGATCCAACCCCTTTACCACCAGGACACCATTGCCCTGAGGTGGACATGCTAGCCTTAAGTAAAATAAAAACAATCGGACGGAAATGAAACAGAGGGCGGGAACTGTAGAGGGCTTCCTGTGTTTGAAATGTGTGTTTATCTTCATTTTAAATTATCACTGGAACCTCAACATAAAATAATTCATCGAGTCGTGTATATAGTTAATATTGTTTGGACGATCCGTAGTTTGTTTTTTATCATGATTTCCTTTCTTAAACCTCAAGGCTGGGAGGAAAAAAACCCAGAAATCTCATTACGTCGTGTGAATAGCCTGTAACCTCGTTAGAAAAAGTTTGGCGTCTCAATTCGGTAAACACGTATCTGCCGTCGCAGAAAAATAAAAGTAACACTAATTAACCTTTAGTGCTTTCTGTCCCTGCGTGCAGTCGCCACTGTACAAATTCTTCCAAAATAAAGCGTGTATTCTCCAGGTTTATAAATCACCCTGCAGTTTCTACCCCCGGCTTCTTTGGTCTAGCAGCGGTCTTCGTAATTAGCGATACAAGCTTGTCCACACAGGCTGGTGTGTACCGGTTCATCACGGAAAGCAGCGGTCAGTTTTGCATACTCACTTGCCTCATTTATGGGCTGGCTGAGTTGCCATGGCAATGGCATGGTTCTGACAGCTACAGTTAAGTGTTTTGGGCTAAATGGATGCTTGAACCGCTATAATTCAGACGCGGAAGCCTCCCGTGGCAGTTTTAGTCAATTTTAAATTGAAAATACATTGCAGTAGAGTTTTGAAATTTATATTTGTTTATAAATAATAAGAAAAAAAAAATGAAGAGCACTGATTGAACCAGTGAACATGTTCAGGACCGTTACTCGTAGTGTGTGTGCGTGCGTGTTTATGTATGCGTGTCTGACTCAATTAATTATCTTTTCGTGTTCTGTTTTTTTTTTTTTTTTTTTTTTTTTTTTTCAATGAATATGCAGACATATTTTTCGTGTGTCTGTCTTTAAGGAGTGTGTAGTGCGAGTTGGGGACAGAAGACGACTCATGCATGTTTCATTACGATGGGCTCATCACCTCGGTGATGCCAGCCTGTACCCCCGTCACTCACTAACCGGAACGGATCATTACTCTCTCTTTCTCTCTCTCTCTCTCTCTCTCACACACACACACACACACACACACACACACACGTACGGACCCGTCTGTGCTCCGCTGGGCGGCTGTGAGTGTGTTTCTAATTAGCACCTGAGAGAGAGGCGGAGTCATTAATATGCAGCGCAGAGGTCACACTGCTCTGCCGTTGCCATAACGACAGCATGGATATGAAGTCAGGCTTCATATTTTAACATATTAATACTCTGAAAGAGAGCAGCAGTTTATTTAATTTAGAGAAGAGCGTGCGCGTGAACCCTTTCGGGAAAATTCACCCTGACTTTTGCCATCATGACACAAGCACACTGAGTAAAGACTCTGAGGTATCGAGCTACTATATACTGCAGAGATAGATAGATAAATGGATAAATGGACGGAATGATGGATAGATATAAACGACACTCTCATCCATCAATCAGCTTGAGCCACAATATTAAAAAAAAAAAAAAAACATTACTTGATGGATTTTTGCTTAGGGGTGTAGTGCAGATGCGTAGATGCCCTCAAGAGTAACATGCATTTACATCAACACCATCTTAAGACACATCTGGCACTTTGGAGGATTACTCAATGAGGCCTGAATAGCCGGAGGCCAGAAAAATCAATGTTCATGTGATAGACAGGAGGATCTGAAACGTACGGTTGTCAAGGGAAAAAGGCTTTCAGGGTTTCTAACGGGGCGAAGACGGAGAACGCTTCCCTGAGTTTGATCCTGATGTGGTCCTTTTTGATATTTAGGTCTTTGCCCTGTAAATATTTGAAGCACTCTTCGAGAATGCATTAAAATTATGAGCACACGAAGCACATGCAAGAAGCTCATCCTCCTCATGGCGCTTTTCTATACGCGCGCCATCCCATTGATCCATTTAACCCGGTTTATTTCCAGCCTTTTTTTTTTTTTTTTTTTTTTTTTTTTTGATTAATATGGGAAAAAAATCTCTCAAAAATATCAATATAGACCCCGCCCTCGCCCAGAGTCATCTGAGATGGGCGCCAGTCTCCCCACAAAGCTGATTCTGATTAAACAGCTCAGAAAATGATTGAGTGAATGTAAGTATGGAGGGAAAACGTTATCAGGATGGGTGTGGGGGAGAACCCCGACCTCTGTTCTTTCACTTGTTTTTCCGAAAAACATAATCCTACTTGAAGATCGCCGGGTATCGGAGCTTATTTCTCCGGTGAAGGCAGGGTACACTGAACAGCTCACTAGTCCATTGCAGGGCCAACACACATTCACACCCAGTGCAATTTGAAACAGCCAATTACCTCAAGTGTTGGAGGAAACCAGAGTGCCATGAGAAAGCCCATGCAAGCCCGGGGAGAACATGCAAACTCCAGACAGAAACAACCTCGTCAAGCCTTAGGATTCGAACCCTGGACCTCATTGCTGTGAGGCAGATTTTGGTTAATTTTCTAGGCGCAGCTAAAAAGCTCAGGCTTCGTTTGTCTACTGTCGAGTTTAAATGCCACACATTTAATTATGGCTCTACCAGAGCAACAACTTAAAAGCTGTCATGGTGAAGACAGACCAAAGAGGTGAATCGTGATCTGGCAGTTAAGGTCGAGTATAGCCTGCGAAAATTCCTGATGTTCATCAACCTCGGATCGTGAAGTAATGGAAAAGTTGCCTTGATTTGCTTATGTATATGATCAGCTTATACAGTGGTACCTCACCTTACGAAATTAATCCGTTCCAGAGTCTTTTTCGTAACCTGGATTTTTTTGTAAGTAGAACCGCATTTTACATGAAAAACGTGTGATTCATTCCAAGGCCCTCAATACTTCCCTTTAAAAATGATAAAAGCATACATTTTAAGGTACTTACTTCGTGTTGAACATGTCTTCTTAACAGAGTTATAATCTTACAAATATTTATGCAAGGTTAAAAGCCTGAGCCAAAAAATAATAAAGTTGCAATGAACACACTCAAAAAACTCATGAAACAAGCTGCTGCTCAACAGAGCTGCGTTATCCCTCCTAGCCAATGGGAGGCCAGCGGGGCGGGATGTTGGAAAACAGTCAATGGGAGAGCAGCTCGTGCATTATTTTAATGGCGCGTTTTAATGTTTGAATGGCACATTTGGCGTATTTCGTAAGGAGAACTTGTTTCGTATACAGAGACAAAAAATTTTGGAAAATGTTTTTCGTAACCTGGATATTTCATTTGCTGAAACTATTGTAAGGTGAGGTACCACTGTATAGACGACGACCCCACCCCACCCCCCACCCCCGTGGTCCTTTTTGTTTGTTCTTTATATCTCGATCTCTTCTCCTTCACCATCTCCTCTCTATCGCGCTGTCTCTGTTTCATTCCTTTCACTGTCTAGCTGATGTTGTTAATATATCTTGTATTCTGGGAGATGTGTTGGCTCGTTCTGTGGAATGCCTGAACTTGTGGACCCCCTCCAGCTAACCCGTAGCCGTCTCCTCTTCCCTGCTGTATCTGTTCACCTCATAGTTACGGTTAAGAAACGAATTTGGATTTAGCATGAAACTATAATATTAATAGTAATACCTTTACTTATCAAACGCTTATCGCATATGCGGGAATCTCTATGTTGTGCTTCTACTCCTGAAGAAGTCTCTTGATCTGTATGTTTATCTTGTCACTATATGCTTCATTCATTCTTTTTCTATAACCGCTTAATCCTTACTAAAGCCATGGGGAGGCTGGTGCCCAGTCCAGTTGACTCCGGGTGAGGGCAGAGTACACCCTGGACAGCCCTCCAGGCCATCTAAGGGTGGAAACACGCTGACGGCTATGCAGCTACTCTTGTCAAAAGTCAGCAATGGTTCTTTTACATGAACCTCTCACCATAGACAGTAAGAGACATGGCCGGCCTTTGATAACCCAGTTAGCTGCACTGGGGGGTGTCACTATATGGCTCATGTAATAAAGGTTGCATTCAATTAAACTGAAATTTAAAAATTCATCTTCGTGTGTAATTAAGTAGTAATTTGCACATTTATTCATTAAACAAATAGTGATCCATAAAAAAAAATAATAATAATAATTTTATTTAACTTGCTGGTTATACTCACAGGCCCAGTGGTGGTCTGGTGGTAAAAGATCACTGATCCTAAGGTTGGGGGTTCAAACACCATTTTCAACAGGTTGCCACTGTCAACCCAGTGTAGCTGACTGGGTTATCAAAGGTCAGCCATGTCTCTAACTGTCTATGGTGTGAGGCATGCATAGCCATCAGTGTGTTTCCACCTTTAGATGGCCTGGTGGGCTGTCCAGGGTGTACTCTGCCCTCGCCTGGAGTTGAGCACCAGCCTCCCTGTGACCCTAATTATGATTAAGCGGTTACAGAAAATGAATGAATGGTTTACTTATTTTTAAATTTGAATTTTCTGTGTACAGGTGAGTTGTGGGTGATGACGTCCTATGAAGCTCTGCACTGGAGCTGATGTTCCCGATCAGCGGGGGACTCCGGAGCCAAGGCTGGACGACTCCGGAGCGGACTGAGGAACTGCAGAGACCAGCTCCTGTATCGGGAATCCACTCTGATCATCTCGATCCCTTCCTCCCTCCCTTTACAACCCCTGCAAACTCGTCTGTCAGGCTTATCACCCCTGAACCATATCAGTGCGGTTACCATGTCCAGCCGAAGGAAGTCCTTCACTCCATGCATGGTCTCTGTTAGTGATGTTGAAATGGGTGCGCCTATGGAAACAGATATCTTGGATAATGAATTGTTGAAAGACAGTCCTTCCTCTCAGCAGCCTTCATCAGATATGCATCACGAATCGAGGCAGCCACACGCTGAGGCTGATGAGAAGGGTCATGTGGAAGGGACAGGAGCGAAGATGGAAGAGAAGTCCTTCATCCCACAGAAACAACAGAGTAGGGGCTACCAGTGTAAGTACTGCTCCTTCTCTACCCAGCATCTCAGCAACTTTAAAGAACACGTGTACACCACACACCCCAACGTCATTCTGAACCCTCTCTACCTGTGTGCTGTCTGCAACTTCAGCACCAAGAAGTTTGACTCCCTCACGGAACACAATGAAACGGAGCACCCAGGCGAGAGCAATTTTAAGTTCAAGCGGCTCAAACTTGACAATCAAACCGTCCTAGAGCAAACCATTGAGACTGAGGATGACTCAAACTCTCCAGAATCTAAGCTTATGCAAGATGATGATGATGATGATGATGATGATGCCTTTGAATTTTTACCCTCATGCCCATCTACCATGCAGAATGTTGAAAATGCAATCTTTAATCATGGAAACGAGTTCAAAAGTCATTTAGATCATTTGCTGTTCAAGGATCAGATCACAGCGGTGAATGTAAACGGAACAATCATCATCCCCGAGCCCATGATGCTCGAGGGCCTCTCCCATGTCATGCCTCTTCTGCAGCGTCCCCCGAACCTGAGCTCCATTCCAACGATTGCCGTTCCACTCAACACAAGCAAGTACAATCCATTATTGGACACTAACACTACACTCATCGCATCCTTCAACAAATTCCCCTATCCGACTCATGCAGAACTTTCTTGGCTCACAGCTGCTTCCAAACACCCCGAAGAGCAAATCAAGGTGTGGTTCACCACCCAGCGGCTTAAACAGGGAATCACCTGGTCACCGGAAGAAGTTGAAGAAGCCCGCAAGAAGATGTTTAATGGCTGCATGCCTCTTTCTCACCACACATTCACCGTTATGCCTACGCCAGTGAGCGAACCAGTTGCCACCAGCCAGTCTGTTGCACCAGCAGTGTCCTGCCATGTTACTGGACATTCCACCCTGTCACCTGTAACCACTGCAAACGGAACTTCTGGTGCCTGTGCGACTGTCACTGTGACAACAGTTACTAATATGCATAATCTCAAGCGCCCTTTGGGAACATCGGCGGTGGCACAGGATGTAAAGCGCCCCATGATTTCCACAGATGAACACAAAGAAAAGTTACTTATGGCACCTCCACCGGTCCCACCCCTAGAAAGACCATCCATGGCTCCTCCTCCTGTACCCCCAGACAATAGGAGATCCATGCTCCCTCCTTTAATTACAACAGACATGAAACGCCCCGTTGCTGCCCATTATGCTTTGCACAAGGGGAAAATGCCAATGATATTTCCGCTGCCACCCCATAAAGATAAGATACCCATGCCCCCCCCTCCCCTGTTACCCAGAGATAGACTACCTATGGTTCCCCTTGTCTCAACTGATCTAAAGAGGTCTACAGTTCCCCAGCAATTGAGAAATCAAGCTTCAGCCTTTTCTGTCATTTCTAAAGATAAACTGTCACCTTTACCTGCGGACATAAGCTTACCCTTGGTGCCCCCATTGGTGACTTCTCAAGTGAAGAGACCACCAATCATTCAGACTGCACGGGCCCCACCTGTTGCCCCAAACTTGATCCCCGCTTTCTCTCTGGAGAGTAAATCACTAGAGCTATCAGTGGAGCAAAAACCCACGAGCTCAGAGAGTCGGCCCACAGAGAGTCAGAATGGCAATAATAGAGTCCCCTGTGGGGATGGTAAAAAATGGTTTTCTGATCAGAGTGCACTGGCCCATAATGGTTTACGGCACTTAAATAATAACTTTGCTCCAAAGGAGCGTCCCAAAACAGTCCCAACCCAGTTCCCTCTCCTGGAAAGACTGAAGGGGAAAACTGCTGAGCAGCTAAAGGTTTTAGAGGAGAGCTTTCAGAGGAATAGTTTCCCATCACACAACGAAGTCGACCATATTGCAATCACCACAAGACTCTCCAGAGAAGAGATTGACAGCTGGTTCTCAGAAAGAAGAGCCCTCCGAGACAACTTAGAAAAAGCCCTCCTAAATTCCATGGGGTCCAAGAGGACTGAGATTGGAGAGAGAAGATCTTTTTCACAGCACCAGCATGCTTTGCTCAATGGAGTTTACAAACAAGGTGGGCTACCCGTATGCACTCTACCCCCCATCGTTGCCCCCACCTCATCATCTGTGCCTATGGATAGGAAGTCCCTCAACCTCCTTAAAGATGTCTTTGTCCAAACACGGTGGCCTTCACCTGAAGAATATAGTTATCTGGAGGCACAGACAGGTTTGGCCCGTACTGACATTGTGAGATGGTTCAAAGACAGCCGACTGGCTCTGCGCACTGGAACTGTAGAGTGGAAAGAGTTGTTCCACAAGCTAAGTGGCAGCGAGTCGAACGGCCGTGTGATCTCAGATCAGCCCTGCAGTGTCGGTTTGCCAAGCCAGGAACGGAAGACGCCTACAGACGAGTGTGCCAAACTAAGCAGCCAAGAGATCAAAGAGTGGTTCAACAACTCACTAGGCCAGCGTGGGCCCGAAGTAGGAAGAAACGGAGGTCAGAATGGAGGCAGTGGTGAAAAGTATGGAGGTTGGATGAAAGAAGCAGTGGGGACTAAGATGGCGTCGCGAGAGCTGGTCTCAGACACGGATTAGGGCACAAGAACAGGAGAAGAGGGTAAGTTTGATCAAATTTCCGGATGCTTTTTTTTTTTTTTTTTGGGTCTGGTGAGTATGCAGACCGAGGGGACACAATAGACCACTCCTCATCAAAGGATTTGGCTGTTTCCATGGAGATTTGGAATAGAGGACTGGAACCCAGGTTGGGCTCTTTGATGTTGTTCCGTTAAGAAAAACAAAGCTGTGCAGCAGGGAATTGAGACATACTGAGATGTTGCTATGCAAATAATGCAGAGTTGATGGTTAACCACAATATAGTCTCAGAGAGATAGACGAACTATCACAGTAAATAGGAAACAAAGATCTTTCCTTCAGATTGAAATAGCTGTTTGAAGTGTATTCTCTACAAACTTTGTATTGGGTCTACACATGGCATGTTGGCCTTCATTTGGTAGCAGAATCATAGCCTCTCTCTCTCTCTCTCTCTCTCTCTTTCTCTCTCTCTCTCTCTCTCTCTCTCTCTCTCTCTCTCTCTCTCCCCCTCCCCCCCTCCCTCCCTATAAAGTTGCCTATAAAGGAACTGAAGATGATATACGTGTTCTATTTGTTTTATGGGTTAAGACGTTGGGTTACTGACCAAAAGCTGTGGGGCTCAAGCCCCAGTACCATCTATCTGCCACTGTTGGGCCCTTGAGCAAGGCCCTTAACTCTCAAATGAGCAAAAGTGATAAAATGTGAGTTGCTCTGCATCAGGGCATCTACTAAATACCTCAAATATTTAAAATTTAAAATAAAAGTTTTAAATTTGATTACTTATAATGCTGCACTTTATTTTAAAGAACAATTGCTGTTATATAGGACAGACAGACAGACAGACAGAGCAGTATTTGCATTGAACATCTCATGCTTATCTTAAGTAAACAACAAACTGAAATTAAAAGCATCTGTAGTATAATATATATATGTGTGTATGTATATATATATATATATATATATATATATATATAAAGTGTGTCTGTGTATATGTGTGTATGTATATATATATACACACATATACATATATATACATATATATATATATATATATATATACACACACACACACACACACACACATATATATATATATATATATATATATATATATATATATATATATAAAACATCTCATTCATTTTCTGAATTGCTGAGTCCTAATTAGGATCGTGGTGAGGCTGGCACCCCTCTCAGCAGACTTTGGGCGAAGGCCGAGTACACCTTGAACAGGCCATCGCAGGGCAGAAACACGCTCAAGGCCATGCAGATACTCCTGACGCAAGTGGTTCCTTTACACCCCTCTCACTGTAGAGAGTGAGAGACATGGCCGCCTTTGATAACCCAGTTAGTTGCACTGGGGGACAGCAATGACAACCCAATGATAGTGGGGCTTGAACCCACGACCTTGTGATCACCAACCAGCACCTAGCCACCACACACACATACACACACACACACACACACACACACACACACACACACACACACACATATGAATGTGTTATTTATTTATTTACATAGATTAGTTCAGAGATTGATGGGCCCCAGTGCAGCTAACTGGGTCCCCAGTGCAACTAACTGGGTTATGAAAGGCGGGCCATGTATCTCACTGTCTATGGTGAGAGGCATGTAAAAGAACCATTGCTGACTTTCGTAAAGAGTAGCTGCAAAGTCGTCAGCGTGTTTCTGTCCCTTGCTAAAATGGGTTGTGACAGGAAGGGAATCCGACGTAAAAACCTCTGCCAAATCAAACGTGCGAATCAGATGATTCACTGTGGCGACTCCCGGGTAAAAAGGGAAAAAGCCGAAAGGAAGACAGACAGTTCAGAGATTGATGGTATGAAATTTAATTGCTTTATTCACTGCCTGCCAAAAACAAAAAGTACCACCTGTATCCTTGATTACAGCATGTACTTACACTGATGTTGTTCCAGTTGATCCAGTCGAGGCTCGGCAACATTCATGTGGCAATGCAATGAAGCAGCTGATGATCTGAATGTACTGAATGTTTTTTTTTTGTTGTTTTTTTTTTTAATATTTGAAGTTGAAATCGTGCCATGGTGGGTATGTGCTCCTCTAATCAAGGCTAAAGTTGGTGTGCCATGTCTTTTGGCCAGCCAGTATGATTTTAATGGATTGTTTTTGCGTCTTCAAACACTATGCAGGTGTTTAAAAGTAATGTATTGTTAAAATAAATTAAAATATTTGAGGCTGCTCTTGAAAAATTGAGCACATGTCGAGCTTAAGTATTTTTAGATTTTCTCAAAGGCATCAATTTGTCATTAACATTTCTGTTAAAATAGCCTATTGTTATGGATAATTACC
>CM045742.1:39897500-39925000 GCA_024760905.1 Plotosus lineatus | reverse complement strand
TGTGTGTGTGTGTGTGTGTGTGTGCGCGCAAAAGAGAGCAACAGAAAGAATTCCTGCCCTCACAAAGACCTTCAGACAGATGAATCCACTGCATTTTTTTTTTTTAACTCAAATCACACTCAATACATCGGCATCCGTCTGTTGCCTGTAAATGTAATACTAATTAAAATGCTATTGAATTCAACCATACTCTGTTCTTTTGCCTAATCTCCTGAAAAATGGTGTGTAGTGCCTTTTCTTTAAAAAAAAAAAAGAAGAGCATCTGAATTTAAGGCTAAAGTTTTATAACCAGCCCTTTTTGGCACCGAGCCTGTTACTATGCTGATGTTGTAGCGATGGATGCTGCTCTTAAGATAAAACATTAATGCAGGAAGTCCAATCAAATGACTTTCCTTTTCTTATCTGTTTTCTGGAGGAACTCTGCATCGTTGAATTTCGAGTAACAGACTCAGATCATCGTCGGGCAAATCAAGAGAACATGATGTCCAGTCTCTTGGAGTCTCGTATATGGTTTAATGTTTTGATTTACCTCAGGAACACTCCGAGGTGTTGCCTTCATGCTACGCTTCTCCCAGTGGAGGCCGGGATCCCCAAATGTTAGTAGTTGTTGTACAACCGGAGTCAATGTACAATTCATCATGTTTTGATATTTATTATTAAGTTTGTAATTATTGGCTTGTTATATTTGTTGTGTGAATGCAAAGTGTTTAATCCTGACCATAAATCAAATGAGTTGCATTCTAAAATAATCTTCCAGATCTTTCCCGGATCTGGAACGAGGTCCCGCCCCAAATGGAGGAGTCTGAAGTATCTAGTGGTCTTGTTTAGGAGTGAGGCAAGGATGGAGCGGGAGATCGACAGGCGGATCGCTGTAGCCTCTGCTGTAAAGTGGAGCCTGTACTGGTTCTCCATGGTGAAGATGGAGCTGAGCCGGAACACAAAGCTCTCAATTGACCTGTTGAGCTACACTTCCAGCCCTTACCTACAGTCACGAGCTTTGGGGGAGTGACCGAAATAATAAGCTTGCGGATGTATGCGGCTGAAATGGGCTTCCTTTGCAGTGTGGCAGGGGTCTCCCTTCGAGATAAGGTGAGAAGTTCTTTTATCTGGGAGGAGCTTGGAGTAGAACCGCTGCTCATTGATGTCGAGAGGAGAAAGGTTGAGTTGGCTCGGGCAACTAATCATAATGCCTCCTGAACGCCTATCAAGTGTGGTGTTTCGGGTATGTCCAACCGGGAAGAGCCCCCTCCCCGGGGTCGACCCAGAACATGCTGGAGATGGCTCGTCTGGGAATGCCTTGAAACCCCCACCACCACCCTGAAGAGCTGGAGGAATTAGCTGGTGAGAGTGACGTCCGACCTTGCAACAAGTGGAGATGAATAATTTCAATGGTAATAAATACAATGGTACCTCACCTTATGATAGTCCCAGCAAACGAAAGATCCAGGTTAGGAAAAGCATTTTCCAAAATGTTTTATCTCTGTATACGAAAGAAGTTCTCCTTATGAAACGCGCCATTCAAACATGTCATTCAAACATTAAAACGTGCCATTCAAACAATGCATGAGCTGCTTTCCCATTGACTACCTTCCAACATCCCGCCCCGCTGGCCTCCCATTGGCTAGAAGGGATGACGCAGCTCCCTCCCATTGGCTATCTCCCAACATCCCGCCCCGCTGGCCTCCCATTGGCTAGGAGGGATGACACAGCTCTCTCCCATTGGCTATTATGGAGCTGCATCTCCCATAATGCTTCTCGTGTGAAGGACAGAGATACTGTTGTTTCATGAGTTTTTTGACTCAGGCTTTTAACCTTCCATAAACATTTGTAAGATTATAACTCTGCTAAGAAGACATGGTCAACACGCGCAAACACACACGCGCACGCGTGTGATTTCCGGGGCAAGTGAAAGGAAGAAGCGGGCTCGTGGCATGTGGTTGAGTGATATTGCAAAGGAATATGGCCAAACCCGTCTACCATCGGTACGATATTGAAGCAGAAAAAGGCCTTAAAAGGTATACTTTTATAATATTTAAAGGGTTTAGGGGGTAGTATTGGGGGCCTTGGAACGAATCACATGTTTTACATGTAATATGCGGTTCAATTTACGAAAAGTCCAGGTTAAGAAAAAGGCTCTGGAACAGATTAATTTCGTAAGGTGAGGTAACACTATTGTGATATATAAATAAAAACCTAATGAAATGATGTAGAAATCTTATAAACACAGATTTTATTCATAATAAAATATAGAAAACATATGAAACATTTAAACTGATTACATTTTTTTTTCTTTTTTAAAAAATACTCACTAATTTAATGGGGAATTAATAATTAATGAATTTGATTGTGAAAACAAGGAGATCAGTTGCTGGACTTTTCGGAAAGGGACACCGCCCCATTCTTTCCTGATATATGATTCTAGCTGCTTCACATTTCTGGTTCTTCTTCCACATATATTTTTGTTGAGTACTGCACTAAATGTTTTCGGGTCAGAGGTCCAGACTGCAGCAGAACAATACCGCATCCAAACTGTTCTACTTTGAAACTGCTTTTGTGATCAGTGCAGTATGTGGTTTCGGATTGTCTTGCTGAAATAAGTTAGGTGTCTCATTCACTTATATCTGCTCAACCTCTTATTTCTAATAATGTCGCAGGCAGGCTGTAACCTATCTCAGCCAACACAGGGGAGAGACCCTGAATAGCTCGTCAGACCATTGCAAGGTCAACACAGCACACATACACACAACACAGGGGCAATTTGGAACAGCAAATTAGCCTGATGTGCATGTCTCTGGACTTTTGGAGAAAACTCGTGGACCCAGAGAGAAACCTCTATAAGCACAGGAAGAACACTGAAAACTCCACATAGAAATGACCCAACCTGAGATTCTAACTCAGGGGCGAAGCCTTCCTGGGGATTACAATGTTTGCATGGGGGCATATGTTGTTCTAAAATTTGTGTATATACCTTCTAACATCAATGGTACATTTCCAGATGTGCCAGCTGCAAATTCTATAAGCACTGGCTTTTGAATTTGAATGTTAATAATAAGATGTCTGATCCCTCTGCTCTTTAGTCTGGAGGATGCGGCAGATATATTTTCCAAAACAACTTTAAAGTTTTGATTCTTCTGATGGCAGAACGGTTTTCACTTTGTTTACAATTATTTCTGGAAGTGTTCCTGAGCCCATGCAGTGACTCTCACGACAGACACCTGTTTTTAATGCGGTGTTGCCTGAGTGCAGGTACGTCTCACACAAGAAGGTCCTGGGTTTGAGTTCTGCGCTCGGCGAGGGCGTTTCTGTGTGAGCGTGGCATGGTTTCCCTGTGTGCATGTGTGGGTTTCCTCCTTATACGCTGGTTTCCTCCTACAGTCCAGCAACATGCGCATTAGGCTATTTGGTTATAACTAAACTGCCCTGGGAGTGTGAGTGTGAATGGTGGTGTAAGTGTTGGCCTTGCAGTGTTCTGACAAGTTGTTCAGGGTGTACCTTGCCTTTGCCCAGTGTCAGCTGAGATAGGTTCCAACAACCCTGAGACACAAGAAAAATTATTCAGTCATTCATTCATTCTGAACCGCTTAATCCTAATTCAGGGTCACAGGGAGGCTGGCGCTCCTCTCAGCCAACTCTGGGTGAGGGCAAGGGTACACCCTGGACAGCTCGCCAGGCCATTGCAGGCCAACACTCACAGCCATTCACACACTTATGGGTGATTTGGAACAGCTAATTAACCTACTCTGCATGTTTTTGGATAGTGGAAGGAAACCGGAGTACACTGGAATCTCAACTTACGAAAGCCCCAACAAACGAAATATCCAGGTTACGAAAAACATTTTCCTAAAATTTTTGTCTCTGGATACGAAACAAGTTTACGTTACGAAAGCACCATCTCAAAAATTCAAACAATGCACGAGTTGCTCTCCCATTGACTACATTTCCCAACATCACGCCCCGCTGGCCTCCCATTGGCTAGGAGGGGTGACGCAGCTCCCTCCCATTGGCTAGCTCCCAACATCCCGCCCCACGAGCCTTCCATTGGCTTGGAGGGATGACGCAGCTCCCTCCCATTGGCTATCTCCCAACATCCCGCCCCCGCTGGCCTCCCATTGGCTAGGAGGTATGATGCAGCCCCTGCCCATGTTGTTTCGAGTGTGCTCATTGCAACTTTATTTTTTGGCCCAGGCTTTTAATCGTGCATAAACATTTGTAAGATTATAACTCTACTAAGAAGACATGGTCAACACACGCACACACACACATACATCCAAGGGTGATTTGGAACAGCCAATCAACCTGCATGTTTTTGGATTGTGGGAGGAAACCCACTCAAGCACTGGGAGAGCAAGCAAACTCCATACAGGCTGGGAATTGAACCCAGGACCTTCTTGTTGTAAGGTAGACGTGCTAACCATTACGCCACTGTGCTGCCGGTTTTGTGTTCTATACTGAATAAAAGATGCGCTTATGAGATTTTGTTCTGTTTTGTTTTTATTTTTCATTGTATACAACGTTCCAACTTAAACCGATATTTTTTATATCAGGGTTCAAAGGTTATGAGGGTTGATGACTCGGTGCCCTTGAGGAGCAGCGATAGTGTAAATACTGAATCACTGCTTGTCAATAGCACTTCCTGTCTAAACTGGATCAAAGCCCGATCAAGGCAACTGTTTTCTATTAACTATTTGTGTGAAGCTGATGCCTCATTTTGCTCAGGGTTAATTTATAAAGTGTGTGGGCGGAGAGATCAGAGAAAAGTTCGACGATAATGGAGTTCGTGGACGCACTGTTGAGTCTGGTTTTACACAGCTTTGAACTTGCTCAGCAAAAGAAAAAAAAAGCCAATACAGTATTGTGTACACATCAACGTAAACCATGTAAATACGGGTTTATAATGAACTCTTTTAGTGGTGCAGGTGTGTTGTTGTTGTTTCAGGTGTTTTGCATATAATTTATACCACATGAACGCTACACTTTCTACTGAGTTTACTCACAAAGTGGAACCCTTCACTCGCTCTCACTTATATGCCGAACCGCTTAATCCCACTACGGTCACAGATAGGGGGTGGTGCTTATCTCAGCCAACACTGGGCGAAGGCATGGTACACCCTGAACAACTTGGTAGATGATCGCAAAGCAACGCACATAAAACCGCTCACACTCTCATATAGGGGCAATTTAGAACAATCACCTCGCCTACTATACATGTCTTTTGGACTCTAAGAGGACACTGGAGTGCCCGGAGGAAACCCGCACAAGCAATGGGAGAACACCTGTGGACAGGTCATTGTTGTTGTGAGGTGGACGTGCTAACCACTAGCTCACCGTGCCACCCAGATTGTAACCAGATGTTTTATATACTTGTATGTGGGGGCAGCTGTCACCCAGTATTTAGAAAAGTGGGCTGAGACGGAAAGGTCATTATTTCAATTCCTGGACCAACAGGAAAAATGTGTCGTAGCAAGAGGAGTGAGCAACACCTCCCTATCCTCCAACTTCACGCCTGAGATACCCTTGAGCAAGGCACCTCACCCACAGCTGCTCTCCAGGTGCTGCAGTGTGACTGTCCACTGCTGAAAATGTGTGAGTGCTGACTGTGTGTGTGTGTGTGTGTGTGTGTGTGTGTGTGTGTGTGTGTGTGTGTGTGTGTGTGTGTGTGTGTATGTATATGTATCTTTGTGTGTGTGGGGGGTGTATTTGTGTGTATTCATGTGTGTGTGTGTGTGTGTGTGTGTGTGTGTGTGTTTGTATTTGTGTGTATATTTGTGTGTGTATTTGTAATGTATGTGTGTGTATGTATGTATATTTGTATGTGTGCATGTGTATTTGTGTCTGTGTATTTGTATATGTGTGTGCATGTGTGTTTGTGTACATGTGTGTGTTTGTGTATTTGTATGTGTGTGTGTGTGTCCCCGCGGGTTTGTCTGTGTGTATTTGTGTGTGTGTGCATTTATATATGTCTCCGTTTGTGTGTGTGTGTATGTTTGTGTGTATATTTGTATGTTTGTGTGTGTGTTTGTATATTTATGTGTATGTGTGTGGGTGTGTAAGTGTGTATATATTTGTGTTTGTGTATGTGTGGGTATGTGTGCGCGTGTTTGTATGTATATTTGAGTGTGTGTGTGTGTGTATGTATATTCATGTGTATCTGTGTGGGTGTGTAAGTGTGCACGTATGTGTGTGTGTGTGTGTGTATGTATAATTGTATTTGTGTGTGTTAGTGTATGTGTATGTATAGTTGTATGCGTGTGTGTTTGTATGTGTGTTTATTTGTGTATTTGTATGTGTGTGTGTATATTTGTGTGTGTATTTGCATGTGTGCATGTGTATTTGTTGGGTGTATTTGTATATGTGTGTGTTTGTGTATTTGTATGTGTGTGTGTGTGTGTGTGTGTGTGTGTGTGTGTCCATGGGTTTGTCTGTGTGTATTTGTGTGTGTGTGCATTTATATATGTCTGCGTTTGTGTGTGTGTTTATGTATGTGTGTGTATGTGTGTATGTATATCTGTATGTATTTGTATGTGTGTATGTTTGTGTGTATGTATATTTGTATGTTCGTGTGTATCTGTGTGGGTGTGTAAGTGTGCACGTATGTGTGTGTGTATGTATAATTGTATTTGTGTGTGTTTGTGTATGTGTATGTATAGTTGTATGCGTGTGTGTTTGTATGTGTGTTTATTTGTGTGTGTATTTGTATGTGTGTGTGTGTATATTTGTATGTGTATTTGTATGTGTGCATGTGTATTTGTGTGTGTGTATTTGTATATGTGTGTGCATGTGTGTTTGTGTACATGTGTGTGTTTGTGTATTTGTATGTGTGTGTGTGTGTGTCTGTGTGTGTGTGTGTGTGTGTGTGTGCCTTGGGTTTGTCTGTGGGTATTTGTGTGTGTGTGCATTTATATATGTCTGCGTTTGTGTGTGTGTTTATGTATGTGTGTGTATGGGTGTATGTATATCTGTATGTATTTGTGTGTGTGTATGTTTGTGTGTATGTATATTTGTATGTTCGTGTGTGTGTGTTTGTATATTTATGTGTATGCGTGTGGGTGTGTAAGTGTGTGTATATTTGTGTTTGTGTATGTGTGTGTATGTGTGCGTGTTTGTATGTATATTTGAGTGTGTGTGTGTGTATGTATATTCATGTGTATCTGTGTGGGTGTGTAAGTGTGCACGTATGTGTGTGTATGTATAATTGTATTTGTGTGTGTATGTGTATGTGTATGTATAGTTGTATGCGTGTGTGTTTGTATGTGTGTTTATTTGTGTGTGTATTTGTATGTGTGTGTGTATATTTGTGTGTGTATTTGTATGTGTGCATGTGTATTTGTGTGTGTGTATTTGTATATGTGTGTGCATATGTGTATGTATATCTGTATGTATTTGTGTGTGTTTGTGTGTATGTATATTTGTGTATGTGTATGTATATTTGTATGTGTGTGTATATTTGTGTGTGTGTGTGTGTGTGTGTGTGTGTGTGTGTGTGGATTTGGTTGAGTGGGGGGAGGGGGGTCACGTTGGGTGCAATGCTGAGCTAAATCTCACTTGCTGGATTAGTACAGTATATAATCCTGATGAGAGCAGCAGCAGTAGCAGCAGAGTATATTGGAATGTGATTGTTAAATGTTGATCGTCCTGAATCTGAATACAGAGAGAAAATCGAAGGTGAATTTCGAGTGTTTTCAATCATCGGGATGAGAAACAGGTGCAGAGTGGATGCCCGGTTTTATTTATTTATTTATTGGAATCTACACATGTTTAATCTTTACAACACAAGTTTTTGCAAGTGTTTGATGGTACAAGCAAAGAAGGTTACTGAGGACCTCTAAAAAATAAACAAATAAATAAACAGAAATAGTTTTTGATGCTCCTGGGGCTCGGGAAGATTACAAAACCATCTCTAAAGAGTTTTTTTGTGTCTATTTTTAGGGCTTGTGTAAAAAAATCTGATAATTTGTGGTCATATTTATGCAGAAACATTAAAAAAAAAGTTTGAGACGGTTCGCAAACTTCCCAAAACACACATTACATGTGCGCATTGGTCGACTTCCTCTTCTATTAGAGGTGTAATCAAATACACATACGATCTCATTAACGCGAAGCCTGTGAGACGTTTTCAAATGTCACATTCTCAATGCTGGGATTGCTCAGCGTCGGCTGTGATTTATTTTCCTCGTCACGCTTGTGCATTTCAGGTATCTCCAATTTACTGGCTTTTTTTTTTTATAAATATGGCACACAACTGGCTTTCGTTCCTGCCATCTTGAACTCGGCAAGCCTGTTTGGATCCAGCGCAGTCTTGCATGCTGCACTAAGCACGCTTCACCTGTTTAGAAAAAAACAATCATGTAAACTTGGATTCACACAAAAGGAAAGGAATCCATTCAAGTATTTTTGTGCAACCTGTACACTCACAGTTCAGGTTCCATAAATTCCAGGAAAGTGGTCTAATTGGACAAAGCAATTGTGAGGAAAGCGGGCCATCTCGTGTCCATGCCTTTGGATCCGAGTGGTTCTGATTACAATTTGATGGTGAAGCAAATCTAGAAAACATTTGCATCTGGAAGTCAAGGCTACCGAAGAGCAGATGTTCTCGAATGCTTGAGGGATTTCTCATGGTCCTTCTTCACTGGTGGGAGCATGACATGCCAACTGTAGTGCGATGAAAAGGTCAGGATCTCACAGAGTGTTTCACAACATCGGGTACCCGATATTTTTCTCGCATCGGCTCGTAGGCTGGAAATGACTTGCAGTGTCACATATATGTAGATGTAAAGACTAAAATCTGATGGTCTCTCTCTCTCTCTCTCTCTCTCTGTCTCTCTCTCACACACACACACAAGCTCACAGGCAGCTTCAGACATGATCTCAAGTGGTCAATGTGAGTAATGCCCTGCTGGTCTATGCTGGCCCTGTGATAGCCGGGCGAGCTGTCCAAGGATTACCCCGCCCTCGCCCAAAGTCGACTGAGATGGGTGTCTAATTAAGACGTGGCGGCTCAGAGAATGAATGATAAATGGCTCTATGCCACGTTTCCTCCGAATCCACATCATCTTCACCACCTTCATCTTCTTCCACTTGATCCAGAGTCGGGCCACATGGGCAGCAGTTATGATTCCAAACTAATAATTGACGTTTCCTTCTACATTATGTGGGGCCGGAGGTGTAGTAATTAGGGGGTTGGGCTCATGATCAGAAGGTCATGGGTTCGAATCCCAGTTAGACCCCCACTGTGCTATAAGACCCCTGGGTAAGGTCTCAACCCTAAGTGTGCCTCTGTTCACCCATCAGTATAAATGGGTACCAGTAAAAATATACTGGGAAGGTAACCTGCGATGGACTCGCGCCCCATCCAGGAGGAGTTGAACGCCTGGTAGCTTCAGGCTACATAAACTGGGGATAAGCACCGGCCTGATGAGCCGCTAGTTTCAGGGTGGAAAAAGCCCAACACACGACCTACCTTCTACACTATACACTCTCTCAGTTTAGGCTTGCAGGAAGGCTGGTGCCTATCTAGGCAAAGACAGGGACCAGCCAGTGAGCCTAATGTGCATGTGTTTGGACTTTCGGAGAAAACTGGACCACCCAGAGAAAACCTACATGAGCGCAGCGAGAACATGCAAACTCCACACAAACCACCGAACCTGGGAATCAAACCCAGGACCTTCTTACCATGAGGCTGAAGGTGAGGCTAACACAACACCGCTTAATTCTAATTAACGTGGCGGCTGGGGTCTCAGCCGACTCTGGCTGAGGGAAGAGACCACCCTGGACAGCTTGTCAGGCTATTGCAGTCAAACACAAATATTCTTCAGTTCATTTTTTGTAACCGCTTCATCCTAATTAGGGTCGCGGGGAGGCTGGTGCCCATTCCAGCCAACTCAGGGCGAGTAGAGTAGAGAGAGCAGAGTACACCCTGGACAGCTCGCCAGGCCATCGCAGGGCGGAAACACGCTGAGGGCTTTGCAGCCTACTCTTGTCGAAAGTCAGCAATGGTTCTTTTACATGAACCTCACACCATAGACAGTGAGAGACATGGCTGGCCTTTGATAACCCAGTTAGCTGCACTGGGGGGGACAGTGACAACCTTGTGGAGAGTGGGACTCGAACCCCCAACCTTTGAATCACTAGATATTCTTGAACATTTTATTACAACTCTCATTTTATTTTCATTTTTTTTTTTTTTTTTTAGAGAAAGTTCATCACTTTTTTTTGTTTTTTGTAACTTTAACAGCAACCTCAGTGTTTGGTTTGAATTTCTTTTGAGATTCATAACTGGAAACGTAGTGAGTTTTTTTTTTTGTTTTTTTTCCTGCCGTTGTTTAACCACCTGGACTCGCAGCAATATCTAAGGTTTACAATTTGTGAATGTAATTTTTAAGCCGTCTGAGTGCTTTTAGTTTAAAATTGTTTATAAATACTGTTTTCAGGGGAAAACCCTTGTGGGGTCAATTCATGAATGAATGAATTCCAAATTTGGTGATATGCATTGAAATCTGGAATCTTGTGCAGTCCGTCAGCCGCGGTGTTCCAGATTGTCGTTTCGTGTTCGTATAATCTCGACTGATCGCTACGTGAATGTTTGGATTCGTTGTCTTCTGAAATAAGACTCGCCGGCCAAAACCAATTTGCATTTCTCTGACTGTTGACAGACCTGTGCTCTTAACCACAAACTCAGGAGTTCTCACAAGAACTTTTTCCAAATCAAATGATAGTGTAACTGATAATCCTCCATGAAGCCAAGTTTTCCAACTTGTTCCTCAACACCAACTGAACTTTTAACAGTTTATTTAACCAGTTCAGTATTTTTCTTTCTTTTAATGTTTATGTGTACTATTTGGCACAGGGCCAATCTGACTTTTTTTTTTTTTTTTTTTTTTTTTTTTTTTTTGCATAAGTACAATATTTGCATGGTTTGTGTCCCTCTGAGGTTATTAAAAGCAGAACAGCTTGTGCTAGAGATCAGGGGTGGAACAAATGCCGAGAAATTATACTTCATATGTTGTAAAAGTACAGATAATGACCGAAAGTCTCACCCAGTTCAGAGTAAACAAACAAAAAATGTCAACAAAACAAACAGAATAATAATTAAAATAATTATAACAGGGCCAGTGGTGGCCTGGTGGTAAAGGTGCTGGATCACTGATCGCAAAGTTGGGGGTTCAAGTCCCACTCACCACGGTTTGTCATTGTCCCCCCAGTGGCGCTTAACTGGGTTATCAAAGGCGGGCCACGTCTCTCACTGTCTATGGTGAGAGGTTCATGTAGAAGAACCATTGCTGATTTTTGGCAAGAGTAGCTGTCAAACCGACAGCGTGTTTCCGCCCTGCGATGGCCTGGCGAGCCGTCCAGGGTGTATTCTGCCCTCGCCCGGAGTTGGCTGGGATCGGCGCCAGCCTCCCCGCGACTCTAATTAGGATTAAACGGTTACAGAAAATGATGATGATAATTATAACAATAATAATAAAGTAGTAGTTGCTACATTTGCATGTTCTTACAGTGAGTATTCACAAGCAAATGATTCTATTTGATTATTTTAAGTTAGTCATGGTTCATGAGAAATGTACAGTATTTAAAAATTATCTGCTGTTTTTTCCTGTAAACACCATTTGATCTCTCCAGGTTTGTATCTGCTATATTAGAGTAACGCTAATCAGATGTATGGCATCCTGTAAATCATCAACATTTATCGTGAGCGAGAATTTGTCTTGCTGCCTGGCCAGTTGTATAACCTGCTGGAATGGTGCGTATAAGTTATAGTCGGGAGGGTGTGGCCGTGTCCCGTGCACTTTTATGATTCAATAAAATCATCCCCACAGTTCTGATATGAATCTCATATGGGCATAAAATTGAATGTAAACCCTATAATAGGTTAAGTCCCTGATGTTTCCACCGGATAAGAAACCGAGCTCCTATTGGTGTTTGTTCTTCTTTAGCGCCCGCCTAAACACGTGATTGCTGGAATAGATTTTGGATGAAAACCACGTAGTACTTAGTCAGAGGAGAGAGTTCAGGGCCTGTTAAAGATTTTACTTTCTGTCATCAGAACATTATGGGATCAGTATCAGATTAAACATGAAACGTTGACTGTTCAGTGCAATGAATGACACAGTCACCAGTTCTGGGCCTACAGACCAGGAACTGTAATAGGTTTTAATAAATGTTCGATCTGTATAAACAAATGTGGGTAGGATTTATAATTCATTCTTTCATTTTCTGAACCGCTTAATGCAATTTAAGGTTGCGAGGAGGCTGGTGCCCATCTCAGCCGACTCTGGGCAAGTCTATAAATGGCTTGAAGTGCCCCTGTTCTCCGGGCGCCTCCAATGTGTGTATGTGTGTGTGTGTGTGTGTGTGTGTATACAGGGATCCCTCGCTGCTTTGTGCTTGAATTCATGCAGCTTCAGTGGATCACGTTTTTTTTTAAAAATATAATAATAATAAATATTCATCGAATTAAAAAAAATAAGGAAATTAAGGAAGAATACGTGGAAAAGTTATGGAAAATGTCACAAAAACAAGGCTAATTATGCAAAAAAAAAAACCCCACAACCCTAAACCAACACAAAACAAAAATCTCCCATAAAAACTACTTACAGTGTTGCATCTGTGTGTGCACCCATGTATGTGTATCATCTTCTTCTCATGCAATACCATCTGGATGTGAATGTATTTATATTTTATTTACATCTTGTTATTCTTTAATGTTTAATTGTTATTATACGCATTTATAGCATTGAATATGTATTTATTGATATTATATACACATATACATGTACATATACATCAGTGGGAGTTGGGGGGTGATCCTACTTCGATGGTCACGTGTGGATCTCGGTTCCAATTAACCACATAAAGTGAGGGATCCCTGTATGTGTGTGTGTGTATATATAAATATATATGTATGTATATATGTATGTATATATATATATATATATATATATATATATATATATATATATATATATATATATATATATATATATATATATATATATATATATATATACATATATATATATATATATATATATATATATATATATATATATATATATATATATATATATATATATATATATATATATATATATATATATATATATATATGTATATATATATATATAGGATTTTCTGAGTAGATCCTTCCGTAGGAGAGTGCTCAATACTTTTTGGTAGAGCAAATAAACAAAAATAAAAGGACAGGACAAAGACTTTCTATTGAAACTCCATTTATCACTACAGATCTGTTTCGAGGGGTGGTGAAACCATCCTCTCTCTTCAGGTGATTACAGAAGAATATAGTAGATTCTTCTGTAATCACCTGAAGAGAGAGGATGGTTTCACCACCCCTCGAAACAGATCTGTAGTGATAAATGGAGTTTCAATAGAAAGTCTTTGTCCTGTCCTTTTATTTTTGTTTTGTATATATATATATATATATATATATATATATATATATATATATATATATATATATATATATATAAAATGTCTCTGTGTGTGTGTCCACACCCTGGACAGCTCACCTGGCCATGACAGAGCAGAAAGATGTCGTGAGCTATGTGGCAACGTTTGTTGAATGTCAGCAATGGTTCTTTTCCATGAACCTCCACCATAGACAGAGAGAGACATCGTGGTCGGCATTTGATAACCCAGTTAGCTGCACTGGTGTGTGCTATCTATTCGTTTAATGCAAATCTGAAACCATTTCAGAGTTGCATTCGTTTAGCTTTGCTAATACAGATACCAGAGAGAGCGCGAGAGAGAGAGGGAGAGAGGGAGAGCGAGACCAGGCTGAGGTCGAGGCAAACAGGACAAAACAAGTCAGAATTCTGACTCTAAGTTGTAATGTTTCCTCACCGAGCACATCCTTATGATTTAAACCTCAATTTTAAACAGTGTCTCATCTCTCAAGTGCACAAACACCATGTCCATTTTGAATTTAAGGTGTAGTGACTGTTAATCCCTTTGTTGTATTAAAGGAGGACAGAGCTGTGTGCTTTTCATGTTCTCTCATTGCGGACATGCTTCGGGGAAAACAAGAGCGAATGTACAATCTTATATTCCTTCACATATTCCTTCAAATTTCTAGGGGCAACCCTGAGTATATTGTACAGAAGTTCAGGAAGCACAATGAATTTTTTTTTCATTATTCTCCAAACCAAACCAATGCCCTTGACTAAAATCAATGCTAGTCTTGCAAGAAGAAATAAATAAATAAATAAATAAATAAACAAAATACAACAGTTCTTAGAAATAGCAAAGTTAACCTCAGGATGTTTTTTTTTTTCCAGTAGGCAAGCAAAAGAAGATTTTATTTGAATTGGGGTTTAGTCCAGCATATTGAAATGTGAGCGATATTAAAACAGGAGGGAGGGCCATCCTAACCCATTCAGATGCAAATGGGAAGGTATGGTATTAGCCTGTTCGCTTGAGAAGGTCACAGCAGAGAATATGTTTGCATGTTTCTGAATAGACTGACGCTGAACTGAACCTATTAAAATTCTACGCGAGGATGTAATGAGTTCCTTATATTTTTAATACAGGTCCGTTTATGCTTAAGCAAAGTTTAAATATCCATCAAAATCATATCTGTATAAAGACGGCATGGTGGGTTGGACTCCTAGGCTCGGGTGTCTCTTTGTGGAGTTTCCTGTGCTTCTGAGGGTTTCCTCCGAGGACTCGGATTTCCTCCCACAGTCCAAAGACATGCACATCAGCTTAAATGTCTGTGACAAATTGCTTTAGTGGTGACTGTAAATGGCCCTGCAATGGTCTCGTGAGCTGTTTAAGGTGTTCTCACTTTCTCCCTGTGTAGGCGGTTCAGCAGATGAGTGAGTGAGTACTGATATAATCAGCGCTGTAGTGGTGGGTACACGCCGTTAAACCCATTTGTTTTAGTGGCTGAGTTGCGTGTACTGACTTAATTTGGTCTACTTAGTTGATCAACGTAAATTTCCGCGACTGTGTAAATAAAAAGCGGAGATGAAGTGATAAATAGTTTCAATGCCAACGGTTATTTTAGTAAATCTAATCATAAACATGATTCCATCAACACCACGAATCAGCCTTATAGTATTATACCTCTGATTGGATACTGCTAGCTGAGCTCAAGATTTGTGTCCGATGAATTTCCAGCTTTCACTCGCCATGCGCGGGTTTCCTCGTGTAACGAGCACAGAAAGCTTGCAAGTCGAGTCCAACAAAGTCCCCGGGAAGTAAGGCTAAGCTAGGCTGTGTTTATATTTGGTCACACGGTCACACCCGGTGACGGACCTACATCCCAGAAAACTGTTATTTTAAAATCAAACAATCATTTCTGCCGTCAATTTATGTCCTGTTTGTCCTTGTTGACATGTCTTACTTTTTGGTAATAACTAAACGGTTAATCCAAGCTAACGTTGTAAACATATTGTATACTTTAGATGTATTATAAACTTTTCTATTTTTCAATGAAAATATCTATCTTTAAAAGATTTTATGCCGATCCATATTGAACAAGTACTTTCTCGGATATCTTCATTTAATAAGTCACCATTACTTCTTGAAGGAATGAATAATAATAATTAGCGCTAACAACACTTGTTTATAATTATATATGTATATGGAGCATTGGAAATGGCCTCGTGTTCTGCAGTGTATATATAATATATTGTCATCTGTGGTTTGCATATTGTACTTCCAATACATGTACCAAGTAACTTGTCTATGTTTTTTATGCAATTTTTTAATTGTTAGATAAAAATACATATATAACATACTCATTATAGATTTCAGCACGAACAGCTTTTAAAGTTGAAATGCTCAAAAATGCCCCTCTCAGCCTTTCAAATTTCAAAATTCAAAATTTTCTGGGGGTGACTTCCCAGACCTTCCTCATGGGAGGGGAATACCAGCTCCTGCACCCTCCCCACACTCTGTGCACCTCATCCCACTTTGTGCTGCGCGCCTCAGTCGCTTCGTGACCTCGAATGCCAGCTTCGCTGCCATAGTGTACTCACTTATTTTTTTGACCACTACAGCACTGTAGCACTGTATATAATTAGATATATAGGAAGAAGCTTGCTGCCATGTGAAGTGATGAGAAGTTCAACTCCTCCTCGATGGGAAGCTTATCCAGTGCAGGTTACATTCCCAGAGTTTTTAGTGGTACCCATTTGTACTGCTGAGAGGACAGAGGCACAATTGTGCTGAAGACTTGACTTTGCCCAGGAGTCTCAGGATCTAAAGGGGAGTCGAAGCCACAACCTCTTAATCATCAAGCCATGCCAGTACTCTTACCAAACCTTTGTTTTCCATGCACATGTGTGTGTGTGTGTGTGTGTATTTTATATATACAGATATATATCTTCTTCTTTTCCTTTCGGCTGTTCCCTTCAGGGGTCGCCACAGCAAATGATCTGCCTCCATCTCACCCTATCCTCTACATCTTCTACTCTTACTCCAACAACCTTCATGTCCGCCTTCACCACATCCATAAATCTTCTCTTTGGTCTTCCTCTGGGCCTTCTGCCTGGTAGTTCCAACCTCAGCATCCTACTACCAATATACTCACTATCCCTCCTCTGTACATGTCCAAACCATCTCAATCTAGCCTCTCCGACTTTGTCTCCAAAACATCTAACATGTGCTGTCCCTCTGATGGACTAATTCCTGATCCTATCCATCCTCGTTACTCCCAAAGAGAACCTCAACATTTTCATCTCTGCTACCTCCAGCTCTGACTCCTGTCTTTTCCCCAGGGCCACTGTTTCTAAACCATACAACATCACTGGCCTCATCACCGTCTTGTACACTTTTCCTTTCATTCTTGCCGATACCCTCCTATCACACATCACACCAGACACTTTTCTCCAACCATTCCAACCTGCCTGCACACGCTTCTTCACCTCTTTTCCACACTCTCCATTGCTCTGGATTGTTGAGCCTAAGTACTTAAAATCCTCCACCGTCCTTATCTCTGCTCCCTGAAACCTCACCGTTCCTCTTGGGTCCTTGTCGTTCATGCACATGTATTCTGTCTTACTGAGACTAACCTTCATTCCCCTCCTTTCCAGGGCAGACCTCCACCTCTCTAGATTTTCCTCCACTTGTTCTCTGCTCTCACTACAGATCACGATGTCATCTGCAATATATATATATCTTAACGGGTTGTCACTGCCCTCCTCCTGACCCTAATTTGGATTAAGCGGTTATACAAAATGAACGATATATATATATATATATATATATATATATATATATATATATATATATATATATATATATATATATATATATTATATATACACAAAAATAAAAGGACAGGACAAAGACTTTCTATTGAAACTCCATTTATCACTACAGATCTGTTTCGAGGGGTGGTGAAACCATCCTCTCTCTTCAGGTGAATATAGAGGAATTCTTATATAATCACCTGAAGAGAGAGGATGGTTTCACCACCCCTCGAAACAGATCTGTAGTGATAAATGGAGTTTCAATAGAAAGTCTTTGTCCTGTCCTTTTATTTTTGTTTATTTGCTCTACCAAAAAGTATTGAGCACTCTCCTACGGAAGGATCTACTCAGAAAATCCTCTATATATATATATATATATATATATATATATATATATATATATATCTGTCTTCCTTTCGGCTTTTTCCCTGTTACTCGGGAGTCGCCACAGCGAATCATCTGATTCGCACACTTGATTTGGCAGAGGTTTTTTTTTTTACGTCGGATGCCCTTCCTGTCACAACCCTTTTTAGCAAGGGACAGGAACACGCTGACGACTTTGCAGCTACTCTTTACGAAAGTCAGCAATGGTTCTTTTACATGCCTCTCACCACAGACAGTGACAGACATGGCCCGCCTTTGATAACCCAGTTAGCTGCACTGGGGGGGACAGTGACAACCCTGTGGAGAGTGGGACTCGAACCCCCAACCTTTGGATCAGCGATCCAGCGCCCTATACCACTAGACCACTACTGCCCCTATATATATATATATATATATATATATATATATATATATATATATATATATATATATATATATATATATATATATATATATATATATATATATATATATATATTGTACTGTATAGTGTAAGAAAGTACTGTATGCTTATTCAAGTATTTTCCAGTGCTGCCAGAGATTTAGATAGACATCCTACAGAAAGTATATATTTTCAAATAGCCAATGATATATAATAAGGAATAGTCTGCTTTAAATTTTAAAATTTAGCATGTAGCACATGATCTGTATGATCCTGGATCTCCTGTAGAAAGGAACCTCAACAAAAAAAGTAGAAGCCTAGAAGTTTGCACAGCCTGGAGAACTTATAACAGACCACTTGGAATCTGGACAGTATGCATACAAGATGCAAAGTGGGACAAATTATGTCTGGCATTGTTACACCTCATATGAGAAGTTGATGTCAGTGAGGCCAGGAGATGAAGCAGGAAACGACAGACGACCTGATGCATGGACGGCTCTGAGATGAGAGAGATTTCCTTTCGGCTTTTTTCCTTTATCAGGGGTCGCCACAGCGGATGATTCGCACGCTTGATTTGGCGTAGGTTTTTACATCGGATGCCCTTCCTGACACAACCCTTTAGCAAGGGACAGAAACACACCGACGGCTTTACAGCTCCTCTTTACGAAAGTCTGCAATGGTTCTTTTACATGAACCTCTCACCATAGACAGTGAGAGACATGGCCCGCCTTTGATGACCCAGTTAGCTGCACTGGCGGGACAGGGACAACCTTGTGGAGAGTGGGGCTCGAACCCACAACCTTAGGATTAGCGATCCAGCACCCTTTACCACTAGACCACCACTGTCCCTGATACATGGACATCTCTAGTTTTTGAAAAAGCTCATGGCTTTGAGTGAACAGGATGCCTGTGGGGATTGTGACCTCATTTCCTGTATGCCCCATCAAACCCGTGAAAAAACAAACAAACATAAAAAAAAACATAGTGCAGCTTGAAAGAGTGGAACTGATATCTGTGAAAAATGTGATGAGGGAAGGAATCGAATTTGATGTGACTTACTAATGCAAATTATTCCACTTTCAGTAATTACATTAAACGCCAGCAATCAAAGCAATAATACAGCTTCATTTAGGACAATGGATTCTCTCAAAAGTTGCTAAGCTGCCTAATCCTGCTCGGGCTGCTGAGAGATTTTAGCCTATCGCAGCCGACACTGGACCAATACAAACACTCTCACACCCGAGGTCAATTTGGAATAGCCATGCATTCATTCATTTCTGCAACCGGTTAATCCCAATTAGGGTCGCGGGGAGGCTGTCTCCCATCCCAGTCGACTCCGGGCGGGGGGCAAAGTACACCCTGGACAGCTCACCAGGCCATCGCAGTGCAAAAACACGCTACTATTGTCAAAAGTCAGCAATGATTCTTGTTACATGAACCTCACACCATAAACAGTGAGAGACACGGCCGGCCTTTGATCACCCAGTTAGCTGTACCGGGGGTGGAACAGCCAGTTACCCGAATATGCATGTTTTTGGGCAGTGGGAGGAAACTGGAGTACTCAGAGGAAACCCATGCAGACATGTAGCGAACATACAAACTCCACACAGAAACACCCTCACTGAGCTGGACCTGAAACCCAGAACCTTCTTGCTGTTTAGCGGACATGCTAAGCACTACGCGACATTGCGCCCCTGGGCATATATGTCATCATCATCATCATCATCATCATCATCATCATCATCATCTTGTTCTTCCTCTTGATCCAGGGTCGGGTCATAGGGGTGGCATTCTAAGCTCCAAGGTGTTACCATATCAGCCAAGACACACACACACACACACACACACACACACACACACCCCACGCATAATAACTTAAAAAGACTGATAAGAATAATCAACCAATGTTATTTACAATATGCAAAGCAGCTGTAACTAAGCTTTATTAATTAAATTGTTTTTAATATCCTTCATATTTCAAATCATCAATGTATGATTTTAATAAAGCGTCTGCAAGCTCTTGTTCCAGGAGCTTCACGGCTTTAAAACCTGACACGGATGCAAATTTCCCCTCATTTAAATCCACCCTTGTACTTATCCCAGGCTTATAAATCACTGAACACCCTGAGTACACTGACGAGTTTTATATTTATTGTTTCATAAGATCAGAATAAGAAATGCTGTGTATTCATGCTCTTCCTTCACTTATTGCTTTCAACATCTTTTTGCTTCATCTTTTTGTTGTTGTTGCAGACTACATGGTTATAGGCGTGGTAAATTTTTTACACTGACGCTGGTATTACCGTGCTGGTCATTTTTATTTCTCCCAAACGAAGATGCTCATGCAGTTAAATTAATTTACTGTTTAGGCAGTTTAGAAATAAGAAGCAAACAAGAGCCGCGCTATTATAGGCAAATGTGCTGTACCTCTCGAAGGTAATTTGCCTAAAAGCAAATAGGCTGCGCCTCATGTCCTTGCGTCAGCCGTTTTTCAGCCATGTGCGTAGCTGTAACAAATGTAATAGATCAGTAAGTGAGCATGTGTTATAAAAAAGAAAAAAAAAAAAAAAAAAAAAAACTTGCCCACTACGGGGTTCTTTTTCCTCTCAGCGTGATCCCCGCTACTAAAATCACACATCTGCTATAGCTGCGTAGCGGAGTAGAAATTAAAATGGCAGTCTCGTCAGAATATTAAGGTACATGACTTGAATTAAACGTGAACTAAAACGTGACAATGAGGAAAATTCCTCCATTTTGCTGCATTAATCAACTGAGCGTCGCATTTGATTTGGCAATGACGTCTAAGGCATAACTTGCCTTTATGGCGGCAGCCGTCGTCCAAAGCCGACTAATACCGAACAGCTCGTCAGCGTAATGTGGTTAAATTGATGTGGGACTGGTGCTGTCGTAGTTCTGGTGCTGGGATCGTGATCGGGAGGTTGTGGGTTGAAATCCTCGTTAGACCACTGAGCAAAGTCTTAACCACAAGTGTGCATCTGCCCACCCAGCAGAATAAATGAGTACGAGTAAGAAACGCTGGGAAGGTAAACGGGGATGGAACAGCATCCCAACAAAAAGGTGGTTATTAAATCTCGCTTCATGAACTAACCCAGTTTGAAGTGAATATTTGTCTTCTCATTTAATTTAATTTGAGAGGTACATGGCACAATTATGAAAGTTATTGTTTGGTTCCTGCGTGATGCTAAACAAAAGAGGCTAAATATTAGCATGCTAGCTATGGACTAAATATGCAAATCATATTGAAATGTTGACGAGATGATAAGGAAAGAAGATAAAGAGCATTTACAGGAATGTTTTTAACTGGTTTCTCTGTAATTTGTGCCAAATTTGATGGCTGACTAAGACTTGGCTGCTTACTAGTCTATTCAAAGATGTGACAGCCTGATAGTTACCGGAAGCTAATTATAATAAACAGCTTAATGTGATTGTTATGGGTTGTTCAGGGTTACATAAAGGCTACCCATCGCTTGTAGGCTTGCATCCTGGATCTTTAAATCTGAACCACTGAAGCCGAATTAAGGTTACAGGGAGGCTGCTGCTCATCTCAGCTGACTCTGGGTGATGGCGGGGTATAACCTGGACAGCTCGCCAGGCCATCGTATAGCAGAAATACCCTGATGGTAATGCTGTTTTTTTTTTTTTTTTTTTTTTTTTTTAACATTCGTCACACAACAGACAGTGAGAGACATGGCTGGCCTTCGATAACCCAGTTAGCTGCACTGGGGGGCATCAGTCACAATGCATTGACAACGGAGCTTGAACCCCCGACCGACCTTGGGATCAGTAATCCAGCACCCTACCATCAGGCCACCTCAATCTCCCTTCTTCAAATCATTCCTGATTTTTTTTTTTTTTTTTAAAAAGCTTTTTTTTTTTTTCTAAGCACTTCATCACTGTGCCGCCTGATCTTTAAATCTCGAGCCAAAAAACATGTTTGTGCTTATATGATCACGTGTATAGCCCAGTAGTTTTCACACCCATAATACGCTGCCTTGCTGTAAATGCCACCCACATCTCGTAAAGTTGCATTTTAATCGATGCTGCAGATGACTGAAAACGGATTATTTGTTTTATTTATCTCTTCATAATTTATCTGGGTAAGCCGATAACTAAACAAATAGAACTAAAATAACTTAAACTGCTGCACGTGTCTTCATTCACACCAATAATGTAGCACAGTTTTCTAAATACATTGTTGAGATCAGCGAGCTCAGCTCACATGGTCTCTTGGACTAGTTTTCTAATAAATATGTTTTTATTCATTAATTCATTTTCTAAACCGTTTAATCCGAATTAGGGTCACGGGGACACTGGTGCCCATCACAGCCGACTCTAGACGAGTCTATAAATGGCTTAAAGTGCCCTTGAGTAAGGCACCTAGCTCCAAACTGCTTTCCAGGCCCCTCTAATGTGTGTGTATGTGTGTGTGTGTGTGTATGTATGTATGTTTGTGCACGTGTGTGTGTGTGTGTGTGTGTGTGTGTGTGTGTGTGTGTGTGTGTGTGTGTGTGTGTATGGATGTCTGTGTGTGTATATGGCTGTGTGTGTATATGTGTGTGTGTGTGTGTGTGTGTGTGTGTGCCATGCGTGTGTGTGTGTGTGTATGTCCATGTGTGTATGTGTGTGTGTGTGTGTGTGTATGTCCATGTGTGTATGTGTATGTGTATGTATATGTCCATGTGTGTATGTATGTGTGTGTGTGTGTGTGTGTGTGTGTGTGTGTGTGTATGTCCATGTGTGTATGTGTGTGTGTGTGTGTATGTCCATGTGTGTGTGTGTGTGTGTGTGTGTGTGTATGTATGTTTGTGCGCGCGTGTGTGTGTGTATGTGTGTATGTATGTCTGTGTGTGTATATGGCTGTGTGTGTGTGTGTGTGTCTGTGTGTGTGTGTGTGTGTGTGTGTGTGTATGTCCATGTGTGTATGTATGTGTGTGTGTGTATGTCCATGTGTGTATATGTGTGTGTGGGGGGGTATTTACATATACTTTTTTTCTGGGAGTGTAAATTAAACTAATCACATCCTCAGTTTAAGGGTGGCATGATAGCATAGTGGTTAGCATGTCTGCCTCACAGCAAGAAAGTCTTGGGTTTGAGTCCCAGGCTCAGTCCCTTTCTCTCTCCGTGCATGTGTGGGTTTCCTCTGCGTACCCTGGTTTCTTTCCACAGTCCAAACACATGCACATGGGTCTAAATTGTCCTTCAGTGCGAGTGTAAATGGTTGTATATGTGTGCTGGCCTGTTATGGACCAAAAATCTGTACCTCGTCTTTTTCTGGAGTCGGCTGAGATAGGCTCTATCCTACCGAGGGTAAAGTTGAATGGGAAGTGGATGAGGCTGTGAATAGAATCTGTTTTATTTTAAGAAGGCAATATTGTAAAAGGAAATTTTATCTTTAAAGGCCTCAAGAGATGCTTTGAGCTTTTGATGCATCACACACGATCATACATGATTAAGTGAATAATATGTGACGTCTTGTGAAGGAATGCGAACTATGTCATGCCCATGGAGATGGGTTATGTGCTTTTGGTGATGTGACATGTTCAGGCTATCATGTTTCCTGCAGCTGGTGTATTTTTAATGTTTCTCCAACCTTCTTCTTTTCCTTTCGGCTGTTCCCATCAGGGGTCGCCACAGTGAATCATCTGCCTCCATCTCACCCTGTCCTCTGGATCTTCTTCTCTTACACCAACTGCCTTCATGTCCTCCTTCACCACGTCCATAAATCTTCTCTTTGGTCTTCCTCTAGGCCTTCTGCCTGGCAGTTCCAACCTCAGCATCCTACCAACAATATACTCACTATCCCTCCTCTCCAACCTCCAGAGGTTTCTCCAACAAATATTTACATCCGGATTCCAAAAAAAGTTGGGACACTATACAAATTGTGAATAAAAACTGAATGCAATGATGTGGAAATGCCAAATTGCAATATTTTATTCCCAAAAGAACATAGATGACAGGGTCAAACGTTTAAACTGAGAAAATGTATCATTTTAAGGGAAAAATACGTTGATTTTAAAATTCATGGTGTCAACAAATCTCAAAAAAGTTGGGACAAGACCACTGTGAGGTGTCCCCTCTTCTTCTTACAACAGTCTGCAAACGTCTGAGGACTGAGGAGACAAGTTTCTCAAGTTTTATTAATAGGAATGCTGTCCCATTCTTATCTAATACAGGCCTTGAACTGTTCAGCTGTCTTGGGCCTTCTTTGTTGCACCTTCCTCTTTATGATGCACCAAATGTTCTCTATATGTGAAAGAGCTGGACTGCAGACTGGCCATTTCAATACCCGGATCCTTTTTCTACGCAGCCAAAATGTTGTAATTAATGTTGCATGTGGTCTGGCATTATCATATTGAAAATTGCAAGGTCTTCTCTGAAAGAGACGATGTCTGGATGGGAGCATATGTTGTTCTAGAACCTGAATATACCCTTCTGCATTGACGGTGTCTTTCCAGATGTGCAAGGTGCCCTTGCCACAATCACTCATGAAACCCCATACCATCACGGATGCAGACTTCTGAACTGAGCGCTGATAACAACTTGGGTTGTCCTTGTCCTCTTTAGTCCGGATGACACAGCGTTCCAGTTTTCCAGAAAGAACTTTGAATTGTGATTCGTCTGACCACAGAACAGTTTTCCACTTTGGCACACCCCATTTTAAATGACCCCTGGCCCAGAGAAAATGCCTGCGCTTCTGGGTCCTGTTTAGAAATGGCTTTTTTTTTGTACTGTAGAGTTTCAGCTGGCAACGGCAGATGGCATGGTGAATTATGTTCACCTACAATGGTTTCTGGAAGTATTGCTGAGCCCATTCTGTGATTTCCCTGACAAGGCATTCCTGTTTGTGGTACAGTGCTGTTTAAGGGCCCGAAGATCACGGGCATCCAGTATGGTTTTTCGGCCTTGACACTTACTCGCAGAGATTGTTCCAGATTCTCTGAATGTTTGGATGATGTCATGCACTGTAGATGATGATAACTTCAAACTCTGCAATTTTTCTCTGGGAAACACCTTTCTGATATTCCTCCACTATCTTTCTGCGCAACAGATTTGTGATCCTCTACCCATCTTCACTTCTGAGAGACACTGGCACTCTGAGCTCTTTTTTTATACTCAGTCATGTTGCCAATGGACCTCATTAGTGGTAATTTTTTCCAGCTGTCCGTTATAAGTGCAATTGACTTTTCCAGCCTCTAGTGCTACCTGTTCCAACTTTTTTTGAGATTTGAAACACCATGGAATTTAAAATCAACCTAGTTTTCCCGTAAAATTGGACATATATTGAGTTTAAACTTTATTTAAACGTTCATCCGTTTTACATTTTTTCGATTTTATGGTTCTTTTTAAAAAAAAAAAAAGTCAAATTTTGAGTTTAGATATACGTGTAGTACGCTGACGTAATGACGCAATGACACTTCACTCATTGTTTACAAACTACAGACTGAGTGTATATATATATATATATATATATATATATATATATATATATATACATCTACATACATACTTATATATATATATATATATATATATATATATATATATATATATATATATATATATATACCAATAACAATAAAAGGACAGGACAAAGACTTTCTATTGAAACTCCATTTATCACTACAGATCTGTTTCGAGGGGTGGTGAAACCATCCTCTCTCTTCAGGTGATTATAGAAGAATATAGAATTCCATCTACCATCCGTACGATATTGAAGCAGAAGGAGGCCTTAAAAGCTATACTTTTATCATTTTTAAAGTGTTTAGGGGATAGTATTGGGGGGCCTTGGAATGAATCAGGCCTTTTACATGTAAAGTGTGGTTCAACTTACGAAAAAATCAGGTTACGAAACCACTTCTGGAACGGATTAATTTCATAAGTTTAGGTACCACTGTATATATATATATATATATATATATATATATATATATATATACGTACAGTAGGCCCTTGACATTCACGGGGGTTCGGTTCCGGGCCCTCCCGCGAATCGAGATAATCCACGAATTCTGTACCCTGAAGTAAAACCCATGTATGACGTCACATGCGATTGAGCAGCTGGAAGTAAAATACTATGTATCTATTAAAATATGCTTCTTAAACACATTCTATGGACAGTCTTACTCATTAATACAGTATTAATGTAGTAAAATGTAGTAATGATTAAGAAAAACTTTTCAATTTTAACTGTTATATTTATTGATGCTAAAATATAAACATTATACAGCATACGTATAAAACACCTTTCAGTGCATTCTCTTTATAAACATACAGCACTGTAGTTTTCAAAAATGCCCACTAGAGGAACGTACTGTATTGCATTAGGCATGACACGACTGAATTCAGGTATTAACTGTATTAAGTCCGAGCAGCTTGGCCACGCCCCCCCTAGCCAGAACCGGAGTACAAAAGAGAATTTTAGAGTGATAGAGTAAGAGGCGTTACAAACCAAAGAAGCGGTGATGTTGATGTGAGTTAATTCTCAGGTGCAGAGCTGAGCGTGCTTTTGTTTATTGGGAGTAAATCAGAATAGTGAATTCAGGTGTGTGTGCTCCTGAGCAGCTCAGTCACGCCCCTCAGTAAGTAAACAGTTAGTGAGTGGCACAGAGCCAAAATCAAAGTCCCCCAAAACACAGACCATAACAAAAAAGGACATAAAAGAACAAGAAATGTAATAAATTGGATAAAAAAAAGAGAAACATGCTACACCACAGTAAATAAAATATAACACACAAACATTTTAAACATTACCTTAGGTCATGTACTGGAATAATAATTTAAAAGGACTTTAATAGTGGAGTATTTTACAACTGTTCTGTTATTCCTCTTCAGCAATGGTGACTTCAGAGGAAACTATCGTTTCTTCCGGAGAAAGTCTTATTTCTTCAGAAGAGACATCCAACCTCATTCCCTTTAAGCAGGGTTTGAGTGACATCATAGAACTTAACTGGTAATTAAAACACACTAAAAAAGGCTCATTGCCAACTTGTGCCTGAATGAAGAAAAATGGGCGTTACATCACCTCAACCAATCAGCAGGAAGGAGGACAGCCATTGGCTGAATTTGAATCACGTGCGAGCTGCTCGGCAGTCCGTGAATACTCAAACCGCAAGTGCAAAACCGTGAATAGTCAAGGGCCTACTGTATATATAAACCAATCTTCATATTTGTATATATACAATAAAGCCAGCAACTTGAAGTCTTTCTCCAGAAGTCACTGAAGTCCATCAATGGCAGATAAAATGAGACAGTTATGTAAAAAAACTCATCATGTGAAAGAGTTAGTAATCAATACCCCATATTCATCAGGGTCATCAGAGATGCTGAAGACAATCCTTGCTGGCTTCAGATGAGAGGCAAGGTATAGTCTGAAAATGTACCCCATCTATCACACCGATGGACCATTTCAAGTTAGACCATTTGGCCTCATGTGCATGTTTTTGGTCTGTCGGAGGAAACTGAAAAAAAAGAAAAAAATCTTTGCTGAGAATTTAACC
>CM045742.1:39890000-39895000 GCA_024760905.1 Plotosus lineatus | reverse complement strand
GTAATAAGCACTTGCCCTTCCACTCCGTTGGTAACATTTTAATATATGCGCACCCACTCCAATTTTTAAAGCGCCCTGGGTGCTTATCACATCGGATTTTGATTGACTGATTGATTGATTGATTGATTGAAACATATTTTATTCATTCATGAAAAGGATTGGGTACAAGTTATCCAACTTAATAAAGCCCTCTCCAGATAATTAAAAATGTCGGATACGGTATACATATATGTATATATGTATATATATATATATATATATATATATATATATATATATATATATATATATATATATATATATATATATATATATATATATATATATATATACATATATGTATATATGTATATATATATATATATATATATATATATATATATATATATATATATATATATATATATATATATATATATATATATATATATATATATGTGAGATTTCCTTTAGGATTTTCCCTTTATCAAGGGTCACCAACGAATATTTCGCACGTTTGGTTTGGCATAGGTTTTTACGTTGGATGCCCTTCCTGACACAACCATTTTTTAGCAAGGGACAGAAACACACTGACGGCTTTGCAGCCTACTCTGTTATGAAAATCAGAAATGGTTCTTTTACATGCCTCTCACCAAAGACAGTGAGACATACTGGAATACACAAGTGGAATACTGTATACATACATATATATATATATATATATATATATATATATATATATATATATATATATATATATATATATATATATACAATATGTGTGTGTTAATTCATTATTCATCCATTTATTTTCTCAGCCACTTGATCCTAATTAGTGTTGTAGGAAGGCTGGTGCCCAAGTAACTCTGGGCGTGGGCAGGATACACAGCTCTACGAGCCATTGCGGGGCCAACACTAACGCAACCATTCGCACTCATACCTAGGGGCAATTTGGAACTGCCAATTACCTATTGTGCATGTTTTTGGACTGAGGGAAAAACCTGGAGTTCACAAGCACAGAGAGAACAGACAACAGAAACATCTGAGCCTGGGAATCAAACCCAGGACATTCTGGCTGTGAGGTGTACATTCCAACCACTGTGCCACCATGCCACTCTGGTGTGTGTGTGTGTGTGTGTGTGTGTGTGTGTATAAAACCTCCCATCAAAGCTAGTTTCATTTTTGTGAGGTGTGCATCTGAGAGTGTGCATGCGCACTTGTGTGCGTGTGCACCGTGTTTGTATGTGTCTGTATTTATATTTTATTTACATCTTATGCATTATTTTTTAATGTTTAATTGTTATTATAAGTATTTATAGCATTGGATATGTATTTATTGATATTATATACACATATACTAGTACATGTAATGCAGTCGTGAAGGGGGGCACAAGCCAGTGTTCTTTCTCATGCCCATCCCATGCCTGAATAAAAGCAGAGGGTTGTGTAGGAAGGGCATCTGATGTAAAAACATTTGGCCAAATTTGTTATGCAAGTCATCAAAAAGAATGTCACACCAGATCGGTCGTGGCCCAGGTTAACAATGACCACCATCAGTGCTATTAACCAACAAGGGTGCTGGTGGAAACTAGGCTACTGTTGGTCGAAGAAGGAGAAGCAGGAGGCGTGTCTGTAGGTGGAGAGAGAAGAAGCGAGGCATGAGTCTAGGACTGAGAGTAGGGACTTTGAATGTTGGAACTACGACAGGAAAAGATGGAGACTGGCAGGATGCAGAGGAGGAAGGTGGGCATACTGTGTGTTCAGGAGACCAGGTGGAAAGGTAGCAAGGCTAGATGCTTAGGAGCAGGGTTTAAGTTGTTTTATCATGGTGCGGGTGGGAAGAGAAATGGAGTAGGAGTCATCTTGAAGGAAGGGTTTGTCAGGAATGTTCTAGAGTGAAAAGAGTGTCAGACAGTGTGATGAGTCTCAAGTTGGAAATTGAAAGTGTGTTGTTTAATGTTGTTAGTGCTTATGCCCCACAGGCAGGATGTGAGCTAGAAGAGAAGGAGAGATTCTGGAGTGAGTTAGATGAAGTGATGCAGAGTACCCCCAGAAGTGAAAGAGTGGTCATTGGTGCAGACTTCAATGAACATGTTGGTGCGGGCATGAGAACGGACAAGGAAATGATGGGCAGGTTTGGTATCCAGGACAGGAACACAAAAGGACAGATGTTGATAGATTTTGCAAAAAGGATGGAACTGGCTGTGGTGAATACTTTATTCCAGAAGAGACAGGAGCATAGGGTGACTTATAAAAGCAGAGGTAGGAGCACACAGTGAGACTACATCTTGTGCAGGCGATGCAATTTGAAGGCAGTCAGTGACTGCAAAGTAGTAGTGGGTGAGAGTGTTGCCAAACAGCATAGGATGGTGGTGTGCAAAATGACGTTGATGGTGAGGAAGGTGATGAAGGCAAAGGCAGAACAGAAAACAAAGTGGTGGAAACTGAAAAAGGAAGAGTTGTCTTCAAGGAGGAGTTGAAACAGTGTTTGGGTGGTCAGAAAGTGCTTCCAGCTAACCGGACAACTACAGCTAATGTGATCAGGGAGACAGGTAGGAGAGTACTTGGTATGTCCTCTGGAAGGACAGTAGATAAGGAGACTTGGTGGTGGAATGAGGAAGTGCAGGGGTGTGTACAAAGGAAGAGGTTAGCTAAGAAAAAGTGGGACATTGAGAGGAACGAAGAGAGTAAACAGGAGTACACAGATACACAGTGTAAGGCAAAAGTAGTGGTGTCAAAGGCCAAACAGAAGGTGTATGATGACTTGTATGCTAAGTTCGACGGTAAGGTGGGAGAAAATAATTCATACAGGTTGGCACAGGCGAAAAGTAGAGACGGAAGGACGTGTAGCAAATTAGGGTGATTAAGGACAGAGAGGGAAAGGTATTGACTTATGACAAGTGTGCTGGGAACATGGAAAGAATACTTTGAAGAGCTGATGAATGAGGAAAATGAGAGAGAACAAAGAGTAGAAGAGGTGACAGTTGAGGACCAGGAAGTAGCAAAAATTAGCATGGGTGAAGTGAGGAGGGCATTGAAGAAGATGAAAAGTGGAATGGCAGTTAGTCCTTATGACATACCTGTGCAGGTATGGAAATGTCTAGGAGAGGTATCAGGAGATTTTCTGACAAGAATATTCAACAAGGTCTAGACAATGAGAGGATGCCGGAGGAAAGGAGGAGAAGTGTGCTGGTGCCCATTTTTAAGAACACGCGAGATGTGCAGAGTTGTGGCAACTACAGAGGAATAAAGTTGATGAGCCGTATGATCAAATTATGGGAAAGAATAGTGGAAATTAGACTAAGAGCATAGGTTGCCATTTGTGAACAACAGTGTGGTTTCATGCCAAGAAAGAACACCACAGATGCACTGTTTGCTTTGAGGATGTTAATAGAGAAGTACAGAGAAGATCAGAGGGAGTTGCATTGTACCTTTGTGGATCTGGAGAAAGCATATGACAGGGTGCCGAGAGAAGAACTGTGGTACTGCATGAGGAAGTCTGGAGTGGCAGAGAAGTATGTTAGAATGGTGCAGGACATGTATGAGAGATGTAAGACAGTGGTGAGGTGTGCTGTCGATGTGACAGAAGAGGTCAAGGTGGAGGTGGGACTGCATCAAGGGTCAGCTCTGAGCCCCTTCTTGTTTGCCATGGTGATGGACAGACTGACAGACGAGGTTAGACAAGAATCTTCTTGGACTATGATGTTTGCAGATGACATTGTGATCTGTAGTGAGAGTAGAGAACAAGTAGAGGAAAATCTAGAGAGGTGGAGGTATGCCCTGGAAAGGAGAGGAATGAAGGTTAGCCTCAGTAAGACAGAATACATGTTTGTGAATGAGGACCCAAGACGAATGGTGAGGTTAAAGGGAGCAGAGATAAAGAAGGTGGAGGATTTTAAGTACTTAGACTCAACAATCCAGAGCAAAGGAAAGTGTGGGAAAGAGGTGAAGAAGCATATACAGGCAGGTTGGAATGGTTGGAGAAAAGTGTCCGGTGTGATGTGTGATAGGAAGGTATTGGCAAGAATGAAAGGAAAAGTGTACAAGACGGTTATGAGGTCAGCAATGTTGTATGGTTTAGATACAGTGCCGCTGAGGAAAAGACAGGATGCAGAGCTGGAAGTAGCAGAGATGAAAATGTTGAGGTTCTATTTCAGAGTAACGAGGATGGATAGGATCAGGAATGAGTCCATCAGAGGGACAGCACATGTAAGAGGTTTTGGAGACAAAGTCTGAGGGGCTAGATTGAGAAGGTTTGGACATGTACAGTGGAGGAATAGTGAACATATTGGTAGTAGGATGCTGAGTTTTGAACGGCTATGCAGAAGGCCTTGAGGAAGACCAAAGAGAAGATTTATGGATGTGATGAAGGAGGACATGAAGGTAGTCGGTGTAAGAGAAGAAGATGCAGAAGATAGGGTGAGATGAAGACAGATGATTCACTGTGGTGACCCCTGAAGGGTGCAGCCGAAAGAAAATGAAGAGAAAAGAAGATATATATGTATATCCCTTGTATACACTGGTACGTGTGCATGAAAGAATACAATCAGGAAGCTGGCAAGAGTGTGATGGATAAAGCTGATATGAGTGGGAATTAAAGGCTAGTATATCTGGTCTGATCACCCAGTGCAGCTAACTGGGTTATCAAAGGCGGGCCATGTCTTTCACTGTCTATGGTGAGAGGTATGTAAAAGAACCATTGCTGACTTTCAGACTAAAGAGTAGGCTTCAAAGCCGTCAGCGTGTTTCTGGGAAGAAGTAGCAAGCATTCCCACGTCCCAGTTAATCTTCTCCGGAAGAGACCAATTGCTACACTTCTCTACGGGGATAAGATATGATGATGATGATGATGATGATGATGATGATGATCTGGTCTGATCCCACAGATCTACTGTAGCACCAGCTATGTATAGGGCTGCCTATTCACTGACCAGGTAAGTGGTTTTAATATTCTGGCTGATCTGTGTGTGTATCTGCCTGTCTGTCTTCTGCACAGTCAAGCTCAGTGGTGCTCAGACGCC
>CM045742.1:39860000-39867500 GCA_024760905.1 Plotosus lineatus | reverse complement strand
TACACTTCCCGGTCCTTCATGACAACAGGAAGGGCTTCCTTTGCCATCCCCTCTTCCCTTGATGACATGTCTGGGAAGGTCACTGTAGCAGACAAGGCCGCTAGGTTTTCACAGCAACAAGGATTGTATAATCTCCCCTGCTGCCCGATGACAGTGTCCTGCAAATGTCAGCCTCTTCCTGGTGACTTTCTGTGAGAGGGGCGGGATATCCCTGTAGATGTGCTCGAGGGTGGTATGCTCGGACCAATGAATGTTTCGAGCTCGTCTGAGCATGTGGGTTCCATCCAGACTCTATCAGTGACATGTAGTCAGAGTCCACATTTTTGTGCCATAGAGAAGAATAGGCTCTACAGTATTAACATTTGGAAGATGTATATTTTGGTTTAATTTGCGAAGGTCGGGTGCCATATACTATTCAACTTATTATAGGCTGCCCATGCCAGTGCTTTACGGGACTTCATGGCCTTTTCATAGTCCATTAAATTGGATCTAAGCTATTTAAAGTCTTTGACTTGAACGATACTGTTGCCAGCAGATGGTAGAACAGTTTGGAAGTGTTAAAATTGCTTCTGTTTTGCTTTCATTGCAGTTTAGACCTACGATACTTGCTGCCTTTTCCAATGTCTGGAGAAGAGATTCGAGATCCGATACCAGAACGATGTCATCAGTTAAATCAAGGCTGGTAATAGATTTAGCAGGTTGTCCTTGCTGAGTCTTGACTGGAGTTGTAGGCCTTCGTCATTGATTATGTTCAAGGAGATAATGAACAAAAATGGAGCTAACATGTCCCCATTTTTTTTAACGAATAAGACGCAATACCTTCATTCAGGCAGATGGTGGAAGCAGAGTAGAAAAGATGTCATAACAGAACTTGAGCTGCAGGTCATGAAGGAGGGTTGGGGTGGGGGTGGGGTGTCTTGTCAGATGGGACTGGAGATGTTATGGAGATCAGGTGATTTATTGACTCTGAAGGACTTGATTGCGTGACGCAGCTCTTATATGGTGAATGTGGACGTGCTGATGTCTACCAACTCGGCAGTCAGGGATCTGTTCCCGTGGTTGATGACCGGTTGCCCCGCAACCTGTTTTGAAAGTGGGATACCCTGCTTTGTTTCCGTTTTTTGGTGGCTCCTCCTTTGGTGTGGATTGATGGGTTACTCTTTCGCCCAGCAAGATGTTTGATATTTGAGGATAGGCCAAGCTCTTATATGTTTTTTTTGAGGAACTGAGGCTTCCATCTCAGTCGAATTTATTTTCTATGCATTCTGCTCCAGCCCTGGCACAAGCTTTGTCAAATTGGGCCTGAGCTTTTGTCAATTTCCCGGGAGTGGTTTGTGTTGGCTTGTGTCTAGTAGCAGCTTCACACGCAGCCTTTCGAGCTTCATTGACGAGGGTATGTCTGCTGAAGGGCTTTTGCTTCTCCTTCTTCTTTGTAGGCAGCTTTGCCAGGGCGATTTTCTGAGTAACCAAGATGAGATTATTATCAGATGTTTCAAAGTCATCATTGGAGTTGTGAGAGTGCGGCAAAGTGGTTTTGAACTTCCAGGGTGAATGCTGATGAGACCTCTGAGGAGCTTCTATCAGAGTAGGCTGCTTAGCGGTCAGCGAGTTTCTACCCTGGGGTGGTTCAGAAAATGAATCAATGAATGAAATTTTGGAGAGAGACAGACAGTCTGGTGAGATGTTCAGGGTGTACCTCACCATGCTCAGTGTTCACTGAGTACTTATTTCAGAGACCACATATAAAAATAAAAAAATCCTTCAGTGCCGCTAACTGGGTTATCAAAGGCCGGCCGTGTCTCTCACTGTCTATGGCGTGAGGTTCATGTAAAAGAACCATTGCTGACTTTCGTCAAGAGGAGCTGCATAGCCGTCGGCGTGTTTCTGCCCTGCGATGGCCTGGTGAGCTGTCAGGGTGTACTCTGCCCTCGCTCAGAGTCGGCTGATATGGGTGCTAGCCTCCCCGTGACCCTAATCAGGATTAAGTGGTTCAGAAAATAAATGAATGAATGAAACTTGGAGTTGATTTATAAATTTTAAATCTAATACCTGCTTTACCCACAAGGCCATTTGAGTGTTTTCTGAATATGAATAATCCAGCAGCACTTACTCATCATCATCTAAACCACCAGATATTCAAAACTGAAGACAACGTGTCTCTAATGCCCTCTAGTAACAATACCATATTTGTTCACTCATTTTCTGAACCGCTTAATTCTAATTAGTGACACGGGGAGGCTGACGCCCATCTCAGCAGACTCTGGGCGAGTGCAGATGTTCGGGGCATGTATATAAATGTGAGTGTGTAAACGGTGTACATAATTGGATTCAGAGTGTGCTGTAACTAGTCTCACATGGTATGACTCAGCTGTAAGGGGGTCTGGAAACCGGTGAGATGGAGGCAGATGATTCGCTGTGGCGACCCCTGAAGGGAAAAGCCGAAAGGAAAAGAAGAAGATGAAGATATTAAGGACCTGTTGCCGACCGGCTCCAGCCTCTTCCCGTCTCGTCCAGCCTCTTCCAGTCTCTTCGAGGCTCTTCCAGTCTCTTCAGCGTGCAGATCCTGTAAGGAAACTCATCGTGGCGGATTATCTCATCCAAGGCAGATCATGGAAACTTCACATACGGTTTGTTGTTCGGGACTTCATCGCCAAAGTCCATTGTCCACGTTCACCCACAGCCAACGCGAGGATTTCAATGATTTGTTACCTACGAAAAACCACGCGGGATTCTAAGCCTTTCCCTGCCAGCGCGCGTGTCGCTTCTAAATTTACCATGCTGCAGGTGCTTGGTGACTCTGGGACCCTCTGTTTAATTTGTATTTTGTTTAGCTTTCAGCTGTAATTATTATTTTGCCTTACTTTGTTTATATTATTAAAATGTATATAGTTTATGTCGTGGCGGGGCAGTGGTGGTCTAGTGGTATAGGGCGCTGGATCGCTGATCCAAAGGTTGGGGGTTCGAGTCCCACTCTCCACAAGGTTGTCACTGTCCCCCCCCCCCCAGTGCGGCTAACTGGGTTATCAAAGGCCGGCCATGTCTCTCACTGTCTATGGTGAGAGGTTCATGTAAAAGAACCATTGCTGACTTTCGTAAAGAGGAGCTGCAAAGTCGTCAGCGTGTTTCTGTCCCTTGCTAAAATGGGTTGTGACAGGAAGGGCATCAGACGTAAAAACCTCTGCCAAATCAAACGTGCGAATCAGATGATTCGCTGTGGCGACTCCCGAGTAAAAAAGGGAAAAAGCCGAAAGGAAGACAGACAGACATAGTTTATGTCGTGGTTTGTCACACTTTACTGGTTTCATGGGGCAATTTACTTCTAAATTCCATACGTAACAAAACTGGGGACTTGTCCGATAGAATCCATTTGGCATACGTAACACAGAGTACACCTTGGCCAGCAGGGCGGAAACATGCTAACTGCTATACAGCTAATCTTGAGGAAAGTCAGCACTGGTTCTTTCACATGAACCTCCACTACAGACAGTGAGAGACATGGCTGGCCTTTGATAACCCAGTTAGCGGCACTAGGGGGAAAGCAGTGACTACCCGTTGACAGTGGGACTTTAATCCTCAATCTTTGGATCAGTAATCCAGGCACCTCCCCACCAGGCCACCACTGCACCAGAAATAGGAGCTAACAAAGAATAAATGTGGTTAAGATGTAAAGAGAAATCAATCAGAGGTGAAATAAAAATAAATATATATATTTTTCTAATGTGTAATAGCTAATGCTAGGCAGATGAATTCATGATGTATTCCATTTATCTGTCAGGGTCACAGAGAGAGACCGGAGCTCATCCCAGCTGACTTTTGGGTGAGAGCCAGGTTCCACCCTGAACAGGTCACCAGGCTATGGCAGGGCTAACACAGACACTGACATCCATTTACACTTACATTCACACCCCGCACATTTTAAGAACTCAGAGAGAACATGCACACTCCTCAAAAAAACAACAACAACAAAAAAACAAAAAACAAAAAAAATACTTTGGCTGAGATTCGAAACCTCGAACCTTCTCAGTGGGTGGAGACAGTGACCCTGACTTTGGTAATAAATGTGTCATCACAATGTATTTGCCTTCTCTCTGATTTCCTCTGTGTTTACCTATAACTAGTTTACCTATAAATAATTACTAACCTCTCAACCTTTCCTTACGTTCTCATTTGTAGAGTTGCTTAATCCTACCAAGATTGCGCCAACGCTGGTGCCTATCTCAGCTGACGCTGAGTGAAGACAGAGAACGCCCTGAACAGCTGGTGAGCCTAATGCACTTGTCTTTCCACCATGCAAGGAAACTTCACACACAAATAATGGAGCCCATTATTGAACCCAGGACCTTATTGCCATGAGGTGGACATGCTGAGCGAGGACACTGCCGTGCGGCCGACCTCTGAGCGGGCTTGTGACTGGGGATTGATACGATTCTCAGTGATAATCGCATCATTCATCCTGCTGAACTGCTGTACTGCTCCAAATGTAATTTGTCCTCTTATTAGGCAACAGTTACATGCGAGTGGTAGATCAGAAAAGGGGGCAAATCATTTGTCATGACGCTGTAGATTTGATAAGCGTGGATTCCCGAAAGTTTACAGAGGGGTTAATAAAGAAATTATACGGTGAAGTTACTCACTTGGTTTGGCGAATGTGTCCATCATTCTTCATTCCCAAGCCGCTTAATCTTAATTAGGGTCACGCAGGGAAGGGTGGAGGATTTGGAATAACGCCCATCTCAGTCAACTCCAGATGGAGGTGGGGTTCACTATGGACAGCTCACCAGGCCATTGAAGGGCCAATACTCACACAACCATTCACAAACACATGCACACCCAGGAGCGATTTTGGAACAGCCAATGAACCTGCTATGCATGTTTTTAGACTGTGGAAGGAAACCTGGAGTGCATGGAGGAAACCCACACAAGCACGGGGAGAACATGCAAACTCCTGAGCTGGGAATCGAACTCAGGACCTTCTTGATTCCAGGTGGACATGCTAACCACGGCACCACCGTGCCACCTGCGTCCATCATTATAACTTTAACCTTTTTTCTCAGGGGTCACCACGGCGAATCATCTGCCTCCATCTTCATGGAAGTCATATTAATGATTGGCATGCGTGATTTGGCGTAGGTTTTTACGGCGGATGCCCTTCCTGACACAACCCTTTAGCAAGGGGCAGAAACACACTGACGGCTTTGTAGTTCCTCTTGACAAAAGTCAGCAATGGTTCTTTTACATGAACCTCTCACCATAGACAGTGAGAGACACAGCCGGCCTTTGATAACCCAGTTAGCTATACCTTGGGGGGGGGGGGGGGGGGGGACGACAGTGACAACCCGTGGAGAGTGGGGCTCAAACCCCCAACCTTAGGATCCGCGATCCAGCACCTTTTACCCCCAGGCCACCACTGCCCTAAACTTTATCCTATTGCCACCATACTTTATTAAGTGCTATGAAGGAAACGTGTACAAGATGGTGATGAGGCCAGCGATGTTGTATGGTTTAGAAACAGTGGCGCTGAGGAAAAGACAGGAGGCAGAGCTGGAGGTAGCAGAGATGAAAATGTTGAGGTTCTCTTTGGGAGTAACGAGGATGGATAGAATCAGGAATGAGTCCATCAGAGGGACAGCACATGTAAGAGGCTTTGAAAACAAAGTCAGAGAGGCTAGATTGAGATGGTTTGGACATGTACAGAGGAGAGATAGTGAGTGTATTGGTAGTAGGATGCTGAGATTGGAACTACCAGGCAGAAGGTCTAGAGGAAGACCAAAGAGAAGATTTATGGATGTGGTGAAGGCGGACATGAAGGTAGTTGGTGTAAGAGTAGAAGATGCAGAGGATAGGGTGAGATGGAGGCAGATGATTCGCTGTGGCGTCCCCCGAAGGGAACAGCCGGAAGGAAAAGAAGAAGAAGAAAAAGAAGAAGCGTTTATTGAGTGCTGACCCTCCACACAGTGCTGTGAAATGCCGTCATGTTTTCAAGCAGCCATTTGTAAAGACAATTTCTAGGCTCCGATCAAAGCAGATAAAAAGCAAATGAAGATAATTTTTATGGGGACATTCATTTGATATTTTACTCCAGAGATTGTTTGAAATTGAAAAATTGGCTTCCCAAGTTAAAGTAGAATCCGGGTGTTGTAAGACAAAAGCATTTCACATAATTCATAAAATGCATAAAGTGAATGTCACGGCTTCATTTTCCCAGCAGGGTCGCAATTCACAAACAGAGCTGAGGAAGTGGTTTCAGACAAAGAGCCGCATGAAAATAATAAACATTTCTCAGTGTAATCTCACAGATTAGCGTGATTGGAACGCATTCCTGGAGCCAGGCCTGTGTGTGTGTGTGTGTGTGTGTGTGTGTGTGTGTGTGTGTGTGTGTGTGTGTGTGTGTGTGTGCCCATTTGAGAGCATCTTTTTCTTTGTCTTCTTTTCCTTTCAGCTGTTCCCTTCAGGGGTCGCCACAGCGAATCATCTGCCTCCATCTCACCCTATCCTCTGCATCTTCTTCTCTTACACCAACTACCTTCACCACATCCATAAATCCTCTCTTTGGTCTTCCTCTAGACCTTCTGCCTGGTCGTTCCAACCTCAGCATCCTACTACCAATATACTCACTATCCCTCCTCTGTACATGTCCAAACCATCTCAATCTAGCCTCTCTGACTTTGTCTCCAAAACATCTTACATGTGCTGTCCCTCTGATGTACTCATTCCTGATCCTATTCATCCTCATTACTCCCAAAGAGAACCTCAACATTTTCATCTCTGCTACCTCCAGCTCTGCCTCCTGTCTTTTCCTCAGCGCCACTGTTTCTAAACCATATTTGAGAGCATCTGGCAACACATTGAAAGGAAACATGGAGCCATTTTACAGTTCTTCGTCTGTAAGTTGTAAGGTGCTGGTCAGATGTCATTCCTGCATCTCAGGCAATGAAAGCATCGTGCAATGAGATCATCCCTTATGTCCTACCTTCTTCTTCTTCTTTTTTCGGCTGTTCCTGTTAGGGGTTTCCATAGCTGATCATTCTTCTCCATCGTACTCTGTTCCTCTGCATCGGAAACTCCTGCATGTCCTCCTTCACCTCATCCATAAATCTCCTGTTTACCCATCTCCTCGTCCTACCAGGTGCTTCCGTCCTTAATATTCTTATCCCAGGATCTCAGGCAAAGAGACAAACAGTTTTATTTTAGTTTTATTTTTGTTTTAATCTGCATAATGATTTTTTTTGTTTGTTTATCAGCCTGTCTGTTTGTTTGTTACCAACTTACCGTCCACATTTTTTCATAGATCAATATGAAATCTTTATTATGTGCAGGTGATCACCTCAGAATGATCCCATATAAATCCTTATGATGTTTATATATGTTTAAATTATGTTACTCACATAAAAATCTGCCATGCATTAGCTTGGTGAGTTGTCCAGAGTGTACCCTGCCCTTGCCGAGAGTCGGCTGAGATGGGCGCCAGCCTCCCTACAACCCTAAATAGAATTAAGTGGA
>CM045742.1:39787500-39852500 GCA_024760905.1 Plotosus lineatus | reverse complement strand
AATGGAGGCAGATGATTCGCTGTTGCAACCCCTGAAGGAAACAGCAGAAAGGAAAAGCAGAATATTTAGCCACTCGGAGAAGTGAAAGTGCAGTGATGTTGATGCAGATTTGATGAGTTTATTTACAGAACCCAATGGAGACATGCAAAGAACCACAACCCAGGAAGAATGGTAGCCATACATCTGCAGGAAAGATAATATGCGGAGATTCAAACCAAAGAACTTCTTTGGGAAAGCCATCCATTCATCCATCCACAGAGGGCCCGATATCAGAAGTGCCCTAATTGAAAGCCTTTTTGTTGAAAACCTGGCGGTCAGCAGAAAATTCCAAGGAGACCTGAAACTAACTCTTGTATGGATTCATGGACATGTTGCTCGCCAACTACAGTTGATGACACGCTCACGTAGGAATGAATATTAGTTGTACAGAACATATTACACATATAAAGTGAATCCACATTCATAATCTCCTATTACATACTCCCGTATTCGACGTAATAAACTCTCTGTTCCAATAAGTGCCCAGCTCACATTTCGTCTAATAACCGCCCATGTGTACTGGGAGCAAAATGGTAGATCAAACTGCCCAATTTTATTCGATCAGTCTCTGTAACGGTAAAATGAGGCGTTCACTGCCTGTAAAAGTGAGTTTACACGGTATTTCAAGACCATCCTGCCAGTGGGGAATGTCTATAATATTCATCAGTAACAACACATTTGATCGTTCTGCCGTGCTTTAAAAAACAGGAAAACATGTTGCTGTTCTCTTGGTAAATGTCCAGCAACCAACAAACCATTAGAAACTGCTACAGCAAAACTATGGGATGCTCTGAATGAATGGAGCGATGAGCCAGATATGGACCAATCAGAAAGTGATGACGAGGACTTTTCACCTGATTCTCCTGCTCACTAACTTCATAAATTTAGAGATGTTCCTGGCCATGTGCTTTTGTTTATGGTCATATTGACTGGTGCAATGTGGCATGTGCTAATGTTGATATTTGTTTTGATTGGCTCGATTTTACTTCTGGGAAAATGTTTAAAGGAACAGCACTGGGGAAAAGTAAGTTCTTTACTTTTAAAGAGTCTTTAATTTAAAATGTATGCGGATTTCTGTTTATTTTCAGCTTTCATGTAAGTAGTTTGGTTGCTTACCCAAAATTAATAATGCAAATACCAATAAAACTCTTTTATTGTTCTGTTATTATTCATGTTTTCCACCTCGATGTTAAATAGCACTTACCCTTCCACTTCGCTAATAACATTTTAATAAGCGCCCGTCCACTTCGATTTTTAAAGCACCTTGGGTGCCAAATATGGTATATTACATTAATTTCCTTGTTCATGTTGAAGCCTGCCCTAAAAAAACCTACGTCTTCTTGTTCTTTAATTGTTAGAGTATGGGTTTCCCCACTATATCAGTTTCAGTAGATATTCAATAAAGTGTATGACTTGGATAAATCATATATATACACCAAACAGGTAAAACAATATGTGTATGCACTGATCAGCCATAACATTAAAACAAACATTGGATCCGTTATTCTTGGCAATTACGGACCCATTTCAAACCTTCCATTTCTCTCAAAGTTGCTGGAAAAAGTGGTGACTGCTCAGCTCCATAGCCATTCAAGGGCATAGACTAGTCTGACCGTGGGGGGGGGTCACATCTCAGTTGACCAGAATTCGACTCCCAGGGGCTATAGGCCTAAGCCTTAAAGGGGAAATTAAACGCAGACTAAATAGGTTGGCGGTAGTTAAGTATAGTTTATTGAAGTGATTGTGGCTTAAATTTTATATCATAAATAAACCATTGCACACACAGCGGTTTTGTTTTATGTGCTTGTCGTATAAGTTATCGACCCGAAAGCCGCCATTGCTAAGTGCCCGCCTACACAAAGTTACTGTGACATCACTGAGTTGGTACAAAGTACCACATGAAATATAGTGCAGCATATTATATAATATCAACAATATGGAATCTCATGCCAACAACACACAAAGCTTTTCAGCAGAAGTCGATTCATCTATTACTCTCAGAAGACGAATCAAATATTATAGTTCAACCAAAAACATTCTCAAATATATTTCAAACTACATCTGCAAGTACGTATCCTAAATACATTTGCAAATTGAGCTAAAGTTATTTATCTATTTGAAGGAACAAACAAATATTAATCATATTTACAGCACAAAGACATACTATTAATTTTATAAAAGTACTGAGCATTAGGCTGCAGATACAGGCTGGATGGCTTATGATTATTTTATCCATTCATTTTCTGTGTGTCAATGTTTGTGTTCTAACACATGTGCAGGAGCCGGAGGCGGGACTAAGAAATTGTGCTTTATTCTCACACTCCCACTTTGTTTGATTGACAGTGTTCAGCTATTATTGCTTACTGATAATATGTGAGGTAGGCGATAGTAGGTACTTGTTGTTGATTGTAGATTGGTCAGCTCGGGCTTGCACATGCGCAGTGCCCGTTACGCATTAATTTCCGGTGTTAACTTCTGGTTTCCGGTTTACTGCATGCTGAATTTATATATCATCTATATGTGTGTATTTATATTTTATTTACATCTTATTAATTATTTTTAAATGTTAATTTTTATTATAAGCATTTATAGCACTGAATGTGTATTTATAATACATTTATAATTTATAAATGAATATGTATATATGTATGTCGGGGGGCTTGGGGGGGTTGAACCGATTTTTGGAATTTGGTGCTTGTGGGGATCTTGGTCCCAATTAACTGAAAGTGAGGGATCCCTGTACATTATTATTATTATTATTATTATTATTATTATTATTATTATTATTATTATTATTATTATTATCATTATTATTATTATTATTATTTTTTTCCCCCCAAATGTATGCTGCTGTAGCCCTCTATCTCTATATCTACACATACAACAGCATAAATTGTTTATTCATTGATTGATTCATTTTCTGAACCACTTAACCCTAATTATCGGAGTTTGAAGGCAAGTGCTCATTTCAAAGTACAACTTGGACAGCTCACCAGACCATTGTAGGGCAAGCATAAATACCGAGAAAATAAATGGAACTTTACAACTCAGGCCTGCAGTGCTGTGGGAAACGACTGTATGGTGGGAGCTGATATCTTTGAAGGTGAAAAATTTGAAAGTTTATTTGATGACACTGATGCAATATCAAAAATTACTTGATGGCGTTCAACCAATCATAAATAAGAAAATCTCTGCAATAAATAATAATCACTGCTATTCACTTTAAAGCTCCGTGATTTTAATGTTATTTCGGACTGTATTATCACACGAACACATTTTTACTTTTATTGTCAGAGTTGAAAAAAAAATCATTATTTCAATATACCATTGAGATTAAAAAAGCATCTAAATTTGTGAACAATTTGAACCAGTTATCCATCTTGGCCCAGAGTTGGCTGAGGTAGGTTCTAGCCTCCCTGTGACCCTACATGGGATTAAGAAAATGAACGATGAATTAATTTTGACACACATAGGGTCCAAGTATGGGGTTTGAGAGGCCCCATGAAATTATTGTACATTGTTGTACATCTGAGTATTTGAGGATTAAAGGCCTTTCTCCAGGGCCCAACAATAGGAGCAGCCTTTGTGGTCCTTGTTCATGAATTCTCAACTTTATGATCATTAATCTAGAGCTTTAACCAGTTGAAGGCAGAACTTAAAACTTACAGCACCGGCTGTATCCCTACTAGGCCCAACGCCAACCAGCTTATGGGAACACACGGTATCAGGTATTCTCACACTGGTATGTCTGTGAACTCATAACTTACACAGTTTGACAAATAGCTGTGTGTACATTGGTTTTCAAAGTGTGTTTCAGAGACTCATCATGACGCATCACATCGCACAACCCAACACCTGCAGTCACTCCCAGCTGCAGCTCTGCAGTCTGACTGTTGGAGGTTTTTGTACAACTCTGTAACACTGTGTGAGTACCAGATGCTATCGATGTAATGCCAAGTCTGACAGTAGTAAACTCCTGCATCTTCAGTCTGGAGCCTACTGATGGTCAGAACGAAATCAGTTCCAGATTCGCTGCCACTAAAACGGGTTGGAAAACCCAACTGCAACTCATGCACAAGTTTAATCAGGAGTTTAGGAGCTTGTCCAGGTTTCTGCTGATACCAGTGTAAGCGATGACCATATGAGTCCCAGTACACTGCTGGACTGGTTCGACAGACAATGCTGACTGTTTCTCCTGGAAGAACGGATTTCACTGCAGGAGTCTGAGTTAATGTGGCTTGACCTCTGCATTCTGAAAAATGAATATATAATATGCATTAACATGAACTGTAAGTATCTGCAATCTTAAAATAAAAACAATATCTGTATTTGTGTGAACAGATCATTGGAGAGATAAAATCTGAAGTGATGTCTGACCTTGAGTCCAGAGGATCAGAGTCCAGATGAAGACGGGGATCAAAGTCATGGTCGCTGTGGGTGAAGTTGCTGTAGCAGCAGCTCTCAGTCATGAAGTGTTAAAGTCACAGCGCTATAAACCCTCCCAGAGCACTGAAGCATGTGCTGCCAATGCAAAGTGTCGTCTAAGTCTGGAACCACCTTCAGCACATTCCCCCCTGAACTTACTGTCATTCTCACTCTACTACAGAGGGATTGTGGGAATATTTATTTATTTATTTATTTATTTATTAAATTGTGGGATTTTTTTCTTAAATAAGTGAATTTGAGAGAGAAGTTGAAACTTTCACTGGATGGTGTTTGTACTGAATGTTCATGAGTTTGTCACTGTGCTGGATTTATGGTGGAAGAAGCAGCTTCGATGTCGGCAGTGAGTAAAAACACACGAATATTTTTACTGTAAATTAATGTTTAGATGATTGTAGGAGTTAAATATCAGATCATAACTTTCTATCAGTCTACAGAAGGACTGGAGGATTTATTCTCACTTCAGATCCACACATTCAGTATATTATACTCCACATTTCCCATCAGCACATCCACATTTTCACTCACTGAGGGATTATGGGTAAAACCCATGTGGGTGCAGATCTACATTTAGTAAATTTTGGATTTTATTATTTTTAATCTTTTTTTTTCTTCCACACCAACTATATCCTTAGTTTAGATTTACAACTCTGTTTGTTATAAAAACAGTATAAAGTATTAAAAACAGTGGGAGAGTTGGTGTATTAATCACCTGATGTGAAGAGAAGTTGGTGTTTAGTCTCTGTTTTGTAAGAAGAGGTTTAAATGGGTGGAGAGAGCAGTGAGTTTAGAGCAGCAGGTTTTTGTACGACCACTAAACCTGTTTGTATCACTGTGCTCGACTTTCAGTGAAGGAACCAAACTGTCTGTGGGCCGTAAGTAACCTGTTCATTAATGACTGAAATAGAGTGTGTTCAGAATAATGACTGAAATAGAGTGTGTTCATTTTTTTTCCAAAATCAATGTGCTTTTATATCAACTTTTTTTTTTTTTTTTTTTTTTTCTCGTAGTGGAGAGTTTAAAGAAATATATCTGATTTCACATGTTTTAAAAACAACAAAAAAAAAAGTAATAAAATGAGAATTATAACAATAGTATAGAAAAATAAAATGAGGAAAAATGATCTGCACACAGAACAAGACTGCTCGACTTCCACTAAAAACTTAAAGTATTTAACCTTAGAGATTCACTAATATCTCAAAACTGGTGTTTTCAAACAACAACCAATTTGTCTTGTTAAATAATAATAATAATAATAATAATAATAATAATAATAATAATAATAATAATAATAATAATAATAATAATAATAATGATGGCAGTAGTAACCTGGTGGCTGGATCACTGATCCCAATGTTGGGGGTTCAAGCCCCACTCTCACCAGGTTGTCACTGTCCCCCCAGTGCACTAACTGGGTTATCAAAGGCCGGCCATGTCCCTCACTGTCTATGGTCTGAGGCTATAAAAGAACCATTGCTGACGTCTGACAAGAGTAGTTGCATAGATATCAACGTGTTTCCATTCTGCGATGGCCTGGCGAGATGTCCGGGCTGTAGTCTGTCTTTGCCCTGAGTCTGCTGAGATGGGTGCCAGCCTCTCCGCGACCCTAATTAGGATTCAGCAGTTACAGAAAATGAACGAATAAATGTTCTTAACATGTCGGCCAATTTTGTTAAATTGAGCGAATGCGAGTAGCATCATCTTGAACTTCGGCTATAAAAACACTAAAAGCACCTACACGAGTCTAGACACTAAAATGTTCCTTGTTCATCATTAAAGTTAAATTCACATCCTGAAATTAGTGTACTGGTGATTGTACTGTGTCCCTCAACACAGTAACTTCATCTGTATTTTAGTGGAATGTTGGCGGTGTTTATCACAGGTTGACATTTTTATCAGAATGATGACACGGCATGTGTGATGTCATGGCAACATTTATATTCTAAATGAGATGTAAACACATTACTCATAGCATGAACTTGCTGAAAGATGAGTCGGTTAAACAGAACGTCTACAATATCGGATTAATTTGACTTTGATAAACACTGCTTTGCTTCGTACTGCACACTGTCAATAGAAATTCATAACGGCTGTGCGGTGTTGTAAACTGAATAATTAAACAATTATAGTCGGCCCTCTACTTATGAAAACCTCTGAATACGAAAAATCCAGGTTACGAAAAACATTTTCCTAAATTTTCACTCTCTGTATACGAAACAACCTCTTCTTACGAAATGCGTCATTCAAAAATTCTCTCTCATTGGCTGTCTCCCAACATCTCATCCCACTGGCCTCCCATTGGCCTCCCATTGGCCAGGAGGTAGCTGAGTCTCCATAGTACTGCACGCATAAAGCTTATTTGTCACACGCGTAAAGGAGAGATGTACTGTTGGCTCATTGCAGCTTATTTTTCGCTTTAATTCAGTCAATGTTTAATAAATGTGGCGCACTCCGCCGAATGTGGGCAAAATGCGGCTCATCTGGACCTCTGATCCAGTCCTGTAGTGGTCAAAAAATAAGTGTGTAGGTGCGGATTTGGCTTTGAAACTATTGAGCACTTAATCTCCGCTTTTTATTTACACAGTCGCAGAAATTTATGTTGATCAACTATAAAGTCGACCAAAGTCAGTACACACAAAAACAATTGGTTAATAAAAATGTTTAATATTGTTTGGTTTGGTTAATAAAACAATTGGTTTATAAAAAATGTTCGAACTCTCCATAGTAGTGTACCCATGCCTGTTTGTCACACGCGTAGAGAGTTGTATCATGAGTGGTCATGAGTTCCGTGAGTTTATTTGAGAGGGCTCATCTTAGAATATAAACACGGCTCATTGGTAATGATTATGGGTTTACATGACTAGACAACCAAATGAAACAATAAAGAATGAAAAGTTTTTATGACCGATTTGAGCAGAGATGTGACACACTTGCACAGGACTGCGTACAGAGTCAGTCAGAAAGGAGGCAGGTGTTCTTTAACTCTCTGTCGAGAGCGCTCGGCTTATTTTTCTTTTTTTAAGTTGTTTAATTCAGTAAATATTTAATAAATGTGGCATGCTTCGCCGAATGTGAGCAAAACGCGGCTCATCCGGACCTCCGATCCTTCAAGGAAACAAGTTAATGTTGAGTCCGGACCTCTGATCTGTCAAGCGCGCTTTGAATGACTCGTCTCAAAAGCTCCGGCCTCGGCTGCGCGCTGCATGTGTGTGTGTGTGTGTGTGTGTGTGTGTGTGTGTGTGTGTGTGTGTGTGTGAGAGAGAGAGAGAGAGAGAGAGAGAGAGAGAGAGAGAGAGTGTGTGTGTGTGTGTGTGTGTGTGTGTGTGTGTGTGTGTGTGTATGCATGTGCGTTAATAAAAAAATGTTTAATCATGGTTTAATTTATAAATATGTTAATAAAATGGTTTAATATGTTCATAAAAGTTTAATAAATACATTTATTTTATTTTTAACACATATTTCATACAAAATTGGTGTACTTTTATAATTTTTAAAGGGTTTATGGGGTAGTCTTGGTAGCCTTGGAACGAATCACGTGTTTTACATGTAAAATTCGCCTCTACTTACGAAAAGTCCAGGCCACGAAAAAAGGCTCTGGAACGGAATAATTTCGTAAGTTGAGGGACGACTATATTTCCATTATCTGTTTTAATGAGATTAAGACCCGGATGAAACGGTTGAAATAAAACTGTTTGACTTTGACGAAATCATTTTTTTCTTGTCGCTGATCAGACGCCCTCAAAATTAATATAATTAGAGTTTCAAGCATTAAGTTCCTCAGAACCTGTAATAAAATCTCAGTTACAGGTTCAAAGAGATCAAGAAAATAATTAAGCGCTAAAAAATTAAAAATAACAAGAATATCACAAAAACGAAGGAATATCAGCATTTATTTAAATGATCAATACGGTTGATGGTACCTGCAGATTCGGATCAGGTTATTTTTATTTTACCTTTTAAAGTTTACATTTTACATTCAGTAATTACAGTAATATAAATGATAATAAATATAAAATTAGAAGTATTTGAATTGAGTGTGAAACGTTAGTGAAGCTCCACTGAACTCAGTTCTGCTCTGTAAGATATAAAAGGAACTGAAACACACACAGTGAGCTGAAACGAAACCTGAGTGACTGACAGCTGTCCATTTCTGTCCCATCTTACTCTCTCTCTCTCTCTCTCTCTCTCTCTCTCTCTCTCTCTCTCTCTCTCTCTCTCTCTCTCTGTCCCTCTCTCACACTCACATGTGTGTGTGTGTGTGTGTGTGTGTGTGTGTGTGTGTGTCTGTGTGTGTGTGTGTGTGTGTGTAGGTGCTACCGAGCCCAATTTGACATTGCTGCCCCCGTCCAATGTGGAGCTGCAGGAGGATAAGTCCACATTCGTGTGTGTGGCGGACAAGGGCTTCCCCTCGAACTGGAGGCTTAAGTGGAGGGTTGATGGGAGCATCTGGACCTCGGGAGAGAGTCGCAGCACCGCTGTCCTGAATGCGGATGGCCTCTACAGCTGGAGCAGCGCGCTGAGCCTCCGCCTGGATCAATGGAGGAACAAGGTGGTGACCTGTGAGGCCTACAACGATAATCTAGGTTTGGTGATCACAGTGAACACAGAGCAGTGCTGAGGGCTGTGAACTCACACACACTTTACTCAGCTCACCTTCTACTGCTTCACTGTGTGCTACATGTGGCCTTCACTGCTCAAATGCCCCACTTTCATCATTTCATTTGTGTTATTAACATGTGAGTTCACACACTCCTCAGTTTAACTCACATCTTCTTCTTCATTATCACCCAAATATGTGTTAAGTGTGAATTACTGCAATGTTCTGCTCTGAATTATTAATAAAAGCTTTTCAATCATTCAAATCCTTTTTCTTTACATTATTGATGATGCACATCACACACACATCACCAGCACATCTGTCTCAGAGTCTGATATAAACTCACACTCCTCTGTCAGGGAAAAAAAAAATCACCGAGTGGATTTAAACGAGCCGATCAGCAAGAGCTTTTGATTTGATAATTAATACGATGGGTAAATGGGAAGCAGATAATTCACTCTTTACTGATGCAGTGAGGATCTTCTCATTTCCTAAACAATCCCGTCAGAAAATATATTTCATGTTTGTGAATAAGATTTCACTCCACTTCAGAATGGGCTCATCACAGATGTGTGTAAATCCGGTTTTCTAATTTTAATTATGGTGGACAATCAATAAAAAAGTGTTTCGGTATTAATCGTCTCACATGTACACTACCGGTCCAGGGGTTGAGAACACGCTATTTGTTTTCAGATTTATTAAAATATAAGCTGTTCGAATCCAGTGAATGACCTGGAAAGGAACAGAATACAGTATATCAGAACCACCTGAGGAGAAACGAGGCGGGTGTTAGGATTCGAATCACGGAATGGCCCCAGCACGGCTTCCAATGACCTTCCAACAGGTTTTGACTGGCATTGTACATGAAACGTTTTTCTATATTCTAATTTTGACTCAGGAAGTGGTTTTCATATTCAGTAAAGTTTTATTCCGTGCGGTAACCGTACTGAGATACTACAATATTTATCAACATTTATTGAACACATCCACTTTTTGGATTTTTAATGAAATGTACGGAGTTTAGTGTCTCAGTGTCTGAAATTAAAGCACCAAAATACAAACATTCATTCATTTTCTGAAACATTTCATCTTAATTAGGGTCGCGAGGACGCCGGCATCCTTCTCAGCTGACTCAGGACGAGGGCGGGGCACACCCCGGACATTTGGCGGCCATCGCAGGGCCACCACTCACAAAACCATTCACACCTAGGGGAGACTTTAATCCAGAGGAAACTGAGGGGGAAACCGGAGAATCCGGAGGAAACCAACACAACCACAGTGAGAACATCCAAACTCCACACAGAAACACCTGAACTGGGAATCAAACCCAGGACCTTCTCACTGTGAGGTGGATGTGCTAACCACTACGACACCATGACATAACACGTGCCTTTGTTCAAACTGTTGTGCTTGTGTATTTGTTGGTGGTCTATCACATTTAGAGCGATCGCCGAGAGCGCCAGAGAACTGAGCGTACGTATACGGCCCCTCCCTCCTTCACCAGCTCAGCCAATTCGCTCCCATGGAGTCCCAGTCATGAATATCTGTGATATTAAGCCGGATTCGAATTGGGTTCTCTCACGGACCTTGTTGATGCTCCAATCGTGAGCCCGTCCCAACACTATTGCAGAAATGTATACAGTATAAATGTGTGGTGCTTGTTGGTTGCTTTTGTCTTTTTTATTTAATTCATCACAAATCAGATTGATGGGGTTGAAGTCTGGAGACCATACTGGGGCTGACCCGTGATTGAATCCTAATGGCCTCTGGGTTTATAGTTTTTTTTACAAAGTTTCATGTTTTATGGCACCACAGACTTTGGAATAGTGGCAAAATCAGACTCATGCCGTATCACATCCTCCACCTCAGCACCTGCAGTCGCTCCCAGCTGCAGCAGTGCAGCCTCTCTACAATCTGACTGATGGAGGTTTTTGTACGACTCTCTAACACTGTGTTAGTGCCAGATGCTACTGATGTAATGCCAACTGTGACAGTAATAATCTGCTGCATCTTCAGTCTGGACTCCACTGATGGTCAGAGTGAAATCAGATCCAGATCCACTGCCACTGAAACGAGCTGGAAAACCCGACTGTAACTGATTCACATATTTAATCAGGAGTTTAGGAGCTTCTCCAGGTTTCTGCTGATACCAGGATAAATAGTTATTATTATACACTGCTGGACTGGTTCTACAGTTGATGGTGACTGTTTCTCCTGGAAGAGCAGATTTCACTGCAGGAGTCTGAGTCACTGTGACTTGACCTCTGCATCCTGAAAGTGAACACAATAATGCATTTTACTGAGGATTCATCATTAATTGAAATATGATCGACACTGTTATAAAATCTGAAGTGGTGTCTGACCTTGAGTGCAGAGGATCAGAGTCCAGATGAAGACGGGGATCAAAGTCATGGTCGCTGTGGGTGAAGTTGCTGTAGCAGCAGCTCTCAGTCATGAAGTGTTAAAGTCACAGCGCTATAAACCCTCCCAGAGCACTGAAGCATGTGCTGCCAATGCAAAGTGTCGTCTAAGTCTGGAACCACCTTCAGCACATTCCCCCCTGAACTTACTGTCATTCTCACTCTACTACAGAGGGATTGTGGGAATATTTATTTATTTATTTATTTATTTATTTATTAAATTGTGGGATTTTTTTCTTAAATAAGTGAATTTGAGAGAGAAGTTGAAACTTTCACTGGATGGTGTTTGTACTGAATGTTCATGAGTTTGTCACTGTGCTGGATTTATGGTGGAAGAAGCAGCTTCGATGTCGGCAGTGAGTAAAACACACAAATATTAATTTACTATAAATTAATGTTTAGATGATTGTAGGAGTTAAATATCAGATCATAACTTTCTATCAGTCTACAGAAGGACTGGAGGAATTATTCTCACTTCAGATCCACACATTCAGTATATTATACTCCACATTTCCCATCAGCACATCCACATTTTCACTCACTGAGGGATTATGGGTAAAACCTGTGTGGGGGCAGATCTACATTTCGTAAATTTTGGATTTTATTATTTTTTTCTTCCACACCAACTATATCCTTAGTTTAGATTTACAACTCTGTTTGTTATAAAAACAGTATAAAGTATTAAAAACAGTGGGAGAGTTGGTGTATTAATCACCTGATGTGAAGAGAAGTTGGTGTTTAGTCTCTGTTTTGTAAGAAGAGGTTTAAATGGGTGGAGAGAGCAGTGAGTTTAGAGCAGCAGGTTTTTGTACGGCCACTAAACCTGTTTGTATCACTGTGCTCGACTTTCGGTGAAGGAACCAAACTGTCTGTGGGCCGTAAGTAACCTGTTCATTAATGACTGAAATAGAGTGTGTTCAGAATAATGACTGAAATAGAGTGTGTTCAGAATAATTTACTGAAATAGAGTGTGTTCAGAATAATTTACTGAAATAGAGTGTGTTCAGAATAATTTACTGAAATAGAGTGTGTTCAGAATAATTTACTGAAATAGAGTGTGTTCATTTCTTTTCTCAAAATCACTGTAATAAGATGTGCTTTTATATGAACTTGTTTTTTTTTTTTTTTTCAAATTGATCTTATTTGAGAATTTAAAGAAATATATCTGATTTCAGAAACACATGTTTTAAAAACAACAAAAAAAGTAATAAAATGAGAATTATAACAATTGGAAAGAAAAATAAAATGAGGAAAAATGATCTGCAAACAGAACAAGACTGTTCGACTTCCACTAAAAACTTAAAGTATGTAACCTTAGAGATTCACTAATATCTCAAAACTGGTGTTTTCAAACAACAACCAATTTGTCTTGTTAAATAATAATAATAATAATAATAATAATAATAATAATAATAATAATAATAAAGGCAGTAGTAACCTGGTGGCTGGATCACTGATCCCAATGTTAGGGGTTCAAGCCCCACTCTCACCAGGTTGTCACTGTCCCCCCAGTATAAAATAACAAGAATATCACAAAAACGAACGAATATCAGAATTTATTTAAATGATCAATACGGTTGATGGTACCTGCAGATTCGGATCAGGTTATTTTTATTTTACCTTTTAAAGTTTACATTTTACATTCAGTAATTACAGTAATATAAATGATAATAAATATAAAATTAGAAGTATTTGAATTGAGTGTGAAACGTTAGTGAAGCTCCACTGAACTCAGTTCTGCTCTGTAAGATATAAAAGGAACTGAAACACACACAGTGAGCTGAAACGAAACCTGAGTGACTGACAGCTGTCCATTTCTGTCCCATCTTACTCTCTCTCTCTCTCTCTCTCTCTCTCTCTCTCTCTCTCGCTCTCTCTCGCTCTTTCGCTCTCTCACACACACACACACACACACACACACACACACACACACACACACACACACACACACTCGTGTGTGTGTGTGTGTGTGTGTGTGTGTGTGTGTGTGTGTGTGTGTGTGTGTGTGTGTGTGGGTAGGTGTAGGTGCTACCGAGCCCAGTGTGACGGTGCTGCCCCCTTCCAGTGTGGAGCTGCAGCAGGATAAGTCCACATTCGTGTGTGTGGCCAACAAGGGCTTCCCCTCGAACTGGAGGCTTAAGTGGAGGGTTGATGGGAGCATCTGGACCTCGGGAGAGAGTCGCAGCACTGCCGTGCTGAACGCGGACGGCCTCTACAGCTGGAGCAGCGCGCTGAGCCTCCGCCCGGATCAATGGAGGAACAAGGTGGTGACCTGTGAGGCCTACAACGATAATCTAGGTTCGGTGATCACAGCAAGCACAGAGCAGTGCTGAGGGCTGTGAACTCACACACACTTTACTCAGCTCACCTTCTACTGCTTCACTGTGTGCTACATGTGGCCTTCACTGCTCAAATGCCCCACTTTCATCATTTCATTTGTGTTATTAACATGTGAGTTCACACACTCCTCAGTTTAACTCACATCTTCTTCTTCATTATCACCCAAATATGTGTTAAGTGTGAATCACTGCAATGTTCTGCTCTGAATTATTAATAAAAGCTTTTCAATCATTCAAATCCTTTTTCTTTACATTGTTGATGATGCACATCACACACACATCACCAGCACATCTGTCTCAGTGTCTGATATAAACTCACACTCCTCTGTCAGGGAAAAAAAAATCACCGACTGGATTTAAATGAGCCGATCAGCAAGAGCTTTTGATTTGATAATTAATACGATGGGTAAATGGGAAGCAGATAATTCACTCTTTACTGATGCAGTGAGGATCTTCTCATTTCCTAAAGAATCCCGTCAGAAAATATATTTCATGTTTGTGAATAAGATTTCACTCCACTTCAGAATGGGCTCATCTTGGATCTGCAGCCAGCCAATAATAGAACGATGGAGATTGCAGAACTTGGTAAACTTGGGTTTATTCATATCAAATACACTTGATTGACATGTCTGCCTCCTCTGAATGTAAAATTTTCCCAACTGTCATTTACACAGATGTGTGTAAATCCGGTTTTCTAATTTTAATTATGGTGGACAATCAATAAAAAAGTGTTTCGGTATTAATCGTCTCACATGTACACTACCGGTCCAGGGGTTGAGAACACACTATTTGTTTTCAGATTTATTAAAATATAAGCTGTTCGAATCCAGTGAATGACCTGGAAAGGAACAGAATACAGTATATCAGAACCACCTGAGGAGAAACGAGGCGGGTGTTAGGATTCGAATCACGGAATGGCCCCAGCACGGCTTCCAATGACGTTCCAACAGGTTTTGACTGGCATTGTACATGAAACGTTTTTCTATATTCTAATTTTGACTCAGGAAGTGGTTTTCATATTCAGTAAAGTTTTCTTCCGTGCGGTAACCGTACTGAGATACTACAATATTTATCAACATTTATTGAACACATCCACTTTTTGGGTTTTTAATGAAATGTACGGAGTTTAGTGTCTCAGTGTCTGAAATTCAAGCACCAAAATACAAACATTCATTCATTTTCTGAACCACTTAATCCTAATTTGGGTCGCGGGGAGGCCGGCATCCATCTCAGCCAACTCAAGGTGCAGGGAGGGTACACTCTGGACAACTCACCAAGCCATTGCAGGGCCACCACTCACTCAACCATTCACACCTAGGGAAGACTTAGAACAGCCAATTAACCAACCGTGCATGTGTTTGAACTGTGTGAGAACATCCAAAGTCCATACAGAAACCCAGGACCTTCGCGGTGTGAGGTGGATGAGCTAACCACTACAACACCTTGCCATGCAACGCTAACCACCTTCCTTTGTTCAAAGTGTTGTGCATGGGTATCTGAGGGCGGTCTATCACACTTGGTCATGTCATAAGGATGGACAAAGATCAACCAGCACTGACTGCCCTCAAATGGACTCCAGATGGCAAGCAAAAAAAAAAAAAAAAGAGGTAGACCAAAAGAAACACGGAGGACAATGATTGACACACAATTGAAACAGATCGGGAAAACCTGGGGTGAAGCAGTGAAGCTTGTTCGAGACAGACCGGCATGGCGGCAAATGACACTGGCCTTATGTGTACCTGTACACGAAGAGGATACAGTAAGTAAGTATCACACTTGGAAAGATTGCTGTGAGTGACAGAGAAGTGAGTGTATATGGCCCCTCCCTCCTGTGAGAGCTCGGCCAATTAGCTCCCATGGAGCCCCGGTCATGGATATCTGTGATATTAAGCCGGATTCGAATTGGGTTCTCTCGCGCACCTTGTTGATGCTCCAATCGTGAGCCCGTCCCAACACTATTGCAGAAATTTATATAACCGGGACATGCTTGTTGGGTTGCTTTTGTCCCTTATTTTTAATTCATTACAAATCAGATTGATGGGGTTTAAGTTTGGAGACCATGCTGGGGCCGATCCATGATTGAATCCTAATGGCCTCTGGGTTTATATATATTTTTTTCAAAGTTTCATGTTTTGTGGCACCACAGACTTTGGAATAGTGGCAAAATCAGTACAGCGAGATTGTGAAAAAGAATGTATCTGAAATGGGACATTACTGAGCATGTTTACATCTGTGTACAAACAACAGTGTACCAGACATATTTAACCTTTGACCCCAAACCAGCCAAATCTTGAAATTGCACCAGAGCCAGGGATACGGTGGAGCAAAGGTACAGCACTAGACATTTGATATGAGGTCGTGCTCCATTCCTGTACAAGATGCCTCACGTTTAATTTTGCCACCTAAACAGTTTCACAAATAGCTGTGTGTGTTTCAGAAACTCATGTCGGGTCACATCCGCCACCTCAGCACCTGCAGTCGCTCCCAGCTGCAGCAGTGCAGCCTCTCTACAATCTGACTGATGGAGGTTTTTGTACGACTCTCTAACACTGTGTTAGTGCCAGACACTATTAATTTGATGCCAACTGTGACAGTAATAATCTGCTGCATCTTCAGTCTGGACTCCACTGATGGTCAGAGTGAAATCAGATCCAGATCCACTGCCACTGAAGCGAGCTGGAAAACCCGACTGTAACTGATTGACATATTTAATCAGGAGTTTAGGAGCTTCTCCAGGTTTCTGCTGATACCAGAATAAATAGTTATTATTATACACTGCTGGACTGGTTCTACAGTTGATGGTGACTGTTTCTCCTGGAAGAGCAGATTTCACTGCAGGAGTCTGAGTCACTGTGACTTGACCTCTGCATCCTGAAAGTGAACACAATAATGCATTTTACTGAGGATTCATCATTAATTGAAATATGATCGATACTGTTATAAAATCTGAAGTGGTGTCTGACCTTGAGTGCAGAGGATCAGAGTCCAGATGAAGACGGGGATCAAAGTCATGGTCGCTGTGGGTGAAGTTGCTGTAGCAGCAGCTCTCAGTCATGAAGTGTTAAAGTCACAGCGCTATAAACCCTCCCAGAGCACTGAAGCATGTGCTGCCAATGCAAAACCACCTTCGGCACATTCCCCCCTGAACTTACTGTCATTCTCACTCTACTACAGAGGGATTGTGGGAATTTTACTTCTGGGGTGAGATGGAGATGGAGCGCCACAAATGACTGTACTTGAATTTGGCCAGCGAAATATAGTGCTAGCAGCTCATTTTAATTTAAATGTATAAATATATATATATATATATATATATATATATATATATATATATATATATATATATATATATATATATATATATGTATAAATATAGCCTCTTCTCTGTATCATTAAGTGAATGAGATTAATTATGTGAAATATCTTTGCGATGGCAAACAATTTATTTTGTAAGCAGAAACTGAATTAATTTAAATGAAAAGTATTTCTTAACTGCAGTTTATTCACACCACTGTGTCCTTGGAATATTACTGTTTAAAGAACAGGAAGTAATTTATTTATTTATTTTTTTGCATTTTATAGTTAGCATTTTTATATGACTCAGGCTGAAAGGTGTTGCTTCAGGGCCCAACAGTGGCGGTTTAGTGGTATTGGGGTTAGAGCCTCCAAAATTCAGATTCTTTACCAGAGCCTTAAATACTGATGCGCCACTGACACTCCTTCAAAAAGCATTTATATAATTTAATATAAAAGATTACAGATGTGAACACATTTACATCAAGTGTGAAACTTTTGTGAAGCTCCACTGATCTCAGCTCAGCATGGTAAGATATAAAGGGAACTGAAACACACACACTGAGCGAAGGAAGCCTGATTGACAGATGTCCATTTCGTGGTGTGTGTGCGTGTGTGTGTGTGTGTGTGTGTGTGTGTGTGTGTATGTGTGTGTGTGCATGAACATGTAGGTACCACCCAGAAGTGTGTGATAGTGCTGCCCTCTGTTGTGTGAAACTGCAACAGTCCACAGTGTTGTGTGGCCTACAGGTTCTTCCCCTCGGCCTGGAGACTGAGCTAGAAGGTTGATGAGAACAGCTAAGACTTGGCTGGAAGTTGTATTACTGCCATTCTGAACATTCACGGCTTCTTCAGCAGCATGCACCTACTGTGGTGAACAGAGTGAATACAGAGCAGTTCTCAGAGCTGCGCGCACACACACTATACTCAGCTCACCTTCTACTGCTTCGCTGCTCAGAACTGTTTCATACCTGGGCTGAGAGTACAGCATACGATGCTTTTATTTTTTTTACCGTCTACTTTTAAACTAATAACTTGGGATATATATATCTTTTTGGTTTTTCCGTTCTCGAGAGTCGCCACAGCAAATCATCTGATTAGCACATTTGATTTGGCAGAGGTTTTTACGTCGGATTCCCTTCCTGTCACAACCCTTTAGCAAGGGACAGAAACACGCTGACGGCTTTGCAGCTACTCTTTACGAAAGTCAGCAATGGTTCTTTTACATGCCTCTCACCATAGACAGTGACAGACATGGCCCGCCTTTGATAACCCAGTTAGCTGCATTGGGGGGGACAGTGACAACCCTGTGGGGACTTGAACCCCCAACCTTAGGATCAGCGATCCTGCACCCTATCCACTAGACCACCCATATATATATATATATATATATATATATATATATATATATTAGTTTTTATCGAATATCATTTTTATTTGACTTTTATGGTGAAATATTACAAGACTTTCAGATTAGGTTAAGTCTGTGTGTGTTACGCATCTATATTTATTTAGTAGCATTGTATCAAAACCTGCATTTAAACAAACAGAAGCATATATATATATATATATATATATATATATATGTAAGAAACCGACTGGAAGCCTGCAGAGTCGAGAGTTCTTCTGAATAGACCCAGATGGAGGTGCAGCTGATCAACACTGATTATAATTCGTAAAAGTGCTTCCATCGCCATCTGGTGGCAGAAACGTGTCTTGCAACATTTTCCTGATTCTTGCCTCCGTGTATTGATGGCAAAAGGCCACGTATCCCTTACATATGAAAAAAAAATAATAATAAAAGCAATTAAACAACCACAGGTACAAAAATAAACACAATGAACATGGGTTTTGTAGCATCACAGACACCTCCCACTTTCAATCTTCTTCTTTTCCTTTCGGCTGTTCCCTTCTGGGGTCGCCACAGCAAATGATCTGCCTCCATCTCACCCTATCCTCTGCATCTTCTACTCTTACTCCAACTGCCTTCATGTCCTCCTTCACCACATCCATAAATCTTCTCTTTGGTCTTCCTCTGGGCCTTCTGCCTGGTAGTTCCAACCTCAGCATCCTACAACCAATATATTCACCATCCTTTCTCTGTGCATGTCCAAACCATCTCAATCTAGCCTCTCTGACTTTATCTCCAAAACCTCTAACATGTGCTTTCCCTCTGATGTGCACATTCCTGATCCTATCCATTCTCTTTTCTCCCAAAGAGAACCTCAACATTTTCATCTCTGCTACCTCCAGCTCTGCCTCCTGTCTTTTCCCCAGCGCCACTGTTTCTAAACCATACAACATTGCTGTCCTCATCTCCGTCTTCTACACTTTTCCCTTCATTCTTGCCGATACTCTCCTATCGCACATCACACCGGACACTTTTCTCCATCCATTCCAGCCTGCCTGCACACGCTTCTTCACCTCTTTTCCACACTCTCCATTGCTCTGGATTGTTGAGCCTAAGTACTTAAAATCCTCCACCTTCTTTATCTCTGCCCCCTGTAACCTCGCCGTTCCTCTTGGGTCCTTCTCCTTCACACACATGTATTCTGTCTTACTGAGGCTAACCTTCATTCCCCTTCTTTCCAGGGCATACCTCCACCTCTCTAGATTTTCCTCCACTTGTTCTCTGCTCTCACTACAGATCACGATGTCATCTGCAAACATCATAGTCCATGGAGATTCTTGTCTCACCTCGTCTGTCAGCCTGTCCATCACCATAGCAAACAAGAAGGGGCTGAGAGCTGACCCTTGATGCAGTCCCACCTCCACCTACACTGACAGCACACCTCACCACTGTCTTACATCTCTCATACTTGTCCTGCGCCATTCTAACATACTTCTCTGTCACTCCAGACTTCCTCATACAATACCACAGTTCTTCTCTCGGCACCCTGTCATATGCTTTCTCCAGAACCACAAAGGCACAATGCAGCTCCCTCTGACCTTCTCTGTACTTAAAGGCACAATGCAGCTCCCTCTGACCTTCTCTGTACTTCTCTATTAACATCATCAATGCAAACACTGCAACTGTGGTGCTCTTTCTTGGCATGAAACCAAACTGTTGTTCACAAATGTTGAGCTCTGCCCTTAGTCTAGCTTCCACTATTCTTTCCCATAACTTCATTGTATGGCTCATCAACTTTATCCTTCTGTAGTTGCCACAACTCTGCACGTCTGCCTTGTTCTTCACCTCCCACTTTCAATATCCCTGTCAAACCACCTGCATACTACATCTAAATCAAAACCTGCACTTTTAATCTGCTCTAAAATCCCCCGTGGGCTCATCTTAAGATTCTCGCAAGGCGGGTGTGTGTAAAATACTTCCACAAAGTCCAGGGTGAGGATGTAGAGATGTCTGTCGTCTATAAAGAACTATTTCCTGCATTATTTCTTCTGGATTAGCAAGAATGGAGCTGCACTAGAATGGCTTAATGTCTCTCCTGCTTTTACTCTGGACTGCTCTCTGCATCTTTGTGCAGGGGAGATCAAGGTGGGCATAGAGGATGCTGAGTAATGATACATGACAGTGTAGTGCTGGTCTCTGTTTCACTGCCACTCACATTGTGCAGGTAACATCTCCCCATGCTATTGTCACATGTCGCTGGAAGACATGTCCACGGAGAGCTCTCACACATGAAGGGCATGCTTATACAAACATCAAATCTCTCGGCAGTCAGGATGGTCCAGTGTATTTCTTCGTTTTATGTATAAAAAGGGTGAAAAAGATCCACCTCAGAGAGCCACGGGTGGCGCTATTACAATTCATGACTTATTTCTGACTGACCAGCTGAGCGTTTAATTGATTATAAAGACTGAACCGCAGCCCCACAGGGTGATTTTTCAGTACTGAAGTGTCTTTGAGAGTGATTTGGAACAGAACAGAACAGCAGGTTGAGTGCAGAGCTGTGCGTTATGCTTGAGGTAGTTTTGTGGAGAACCAGAAACATCTGCCGAAAGTTTTCATCTATTCTCGGATTCGGAGCATTGAATGCAAATGTGTGTATTTCACAGAATAAATCCATTTAGCTTTTACCTCTCAATGATTTGTTTGGTAGGATTTGCATACAAATGCAAAAGATAATCCTTTTATAAAAACTTTCCGCAGTCGAAAACACGGTTTCACACTTGCAAATTAGAATTATTTGCATAATAACTAAAAATAAATGAATGAATGAATAAATAAATAAATAAATTATATATATATATATATATATATATATATATATATATATATATATATATATATATATATATACACACATATATATGTGTATATACATACATATATGTCCCATATATGACGGCCGAATAGCCGTCAGTGTGTTTCTGCCCGGCGATGGCCTGGCGAGCTGTCCAGGGTGTACTCTGCCCCCGCCCGGAGTCGGCTGGGATGGGCACCAGCCTCCCTGCGACCCAAATTAGGATTAAGCGGTTATAGAAAATGAATGAGATGAATGAAATGGATGAAAGCTGCAAAATTGATGCATTTGGATTACAAAATCCTGAGAAGAACATCCTGCATGTACATTGGTACGATAGTGACTAGAATTATTGGGAAAATATAACCCTGCTGAATTCCAGACTGTTTGATTTACTGACACATTCAACCAGCAAAGCTGATGGATACCTGAACTATAGTACCCTATAGTATAATGTACCCTATCAAACACCAGATGGCGCCAATGTACTGCAGTTTGGAGAGATTCTTCGCTTCAGTCTTTTCATCAGTGGGTAAAATACATGCATGTTGAACTCACTCACTCTCAGGCATTTGCACAACAACTTCATCCTAATAGGGTCATGAAGAAGCTGGAGTCCCAGATACAGTTATTGAACTTGACCTTTCTATTTTTTTTATTTTGATTTTAATTTTACTTATTTACTTATTATTTAATTTTGGAAAGGGAAAAAGCCTAAAGGAAGGAAGGAAGGACTTATCATTTAATTTTGATTTTAATTTGTACTGTATTAATCCTGCAGTTAAATTTAGGTTCTGTATTAATCAAAAGTGAGCACACACATCTGGAGTATAACTGGAATAGGAGGAGGCACCGATCATCCAGGCGTTGTACAAAACATGGACATAAATTGTATGTGTTGGAAATTCTATATACAATCATAACTTATGCTGGAAAAAATATGACTATACAGCTGTTCCCTTGAATTATTATTTACTCATCGCCAGAGAAATACTTTGATTTCCTCTGTAAATTTGCAGACTTGTCTTCAAATCTGATTGTTTCTGTCCACACAAACAAACACACACACACACACACACACACACACACACACACACACACACACACACACACACACACACACAACTTGCTTCTCCAACCATTAGATAATGGCTGCTCCTTCGATAAAACCTTTAATGTTGCAGAATGTAATATTAATATCCGTTTTGATAACACAGAAGATTATTTAAGAAAATAATCTATTTTAGATTTAGTTAGGATAAATCAGAATATATATATATACATATATATGTATATTTGTGTGTGTGTGTGTGTGTGTGTGTGTATATATATATATATATATGTGTGTATATATGTGTATATATATATATGTGTATATATGTGTATATTTGTATGTATATATATATATATATATATATATATATATATATATATATATATATATATATATATATATATATATATATATATACATATATATACAAATACACACACACACACACACACATATATATATATATATATATATATATATATATATATATATATATATATATATATATATATATATATATATATATATATATATACACAAATACACACACACACACACCCGCACACACCTCGGTGATTCAACACAATTCGTTCCAGAAATTTTGTCGAGTACCGATTTTGTCTATGGCTGAAACAATATTTCCCATAATATATAGTTAAAAGTTGATTAATCCTTTCAGATGAATGTCTTCTTCCGTCAATACAGTCGTATATTTTGACAACGAGGTACATTTATAAAACATATCAATGTACAATACAATGCATACATTAATTTACAAAAGAGTAAAACATAATAATATTATGGAATCATTAACTTAATTATGTGCGGCATTTGTTCTCATACCTTTCTGGTTGTGATGTGTCAGGGTATGTGGATGGATGGGGACTGAGAGATGGGGGCGGGGTTACTGCTTTGGAGAGGGCGTGGCGGATTTTTTTCCCTTCTCTGTCTCTTGATCTCAGTTGATTCTTTGATTTTCTCTTTTCCTTTCCAGTAGAGTTACTGTTGCTTTTGTTAGGACTCAGGGTTCAGGGTTAAAGTAGCCGTGATGTAATGAATAAACACTATACACAGTATGAGACTCTCCATCAATGGCTGTTCAAAGTACAGTACAGTACTGAACACTGAGCAGCATTCAACACACCCAGCTCTGCTTTCTGCTTTTTTCTGCTTTTTTTCCAAACTTTGATCATTCGTTCAACGTCAAGGCAGATTTTCCTGACATTCGACATTCAAAGGAGTCATTCGACAACTGAGGTTCCAGTGTACACTGATGATTAGTAGGCCTCCGTCAGTCGTTGACGACTATGGATTTTGCGTGTTAGAGAGTCAAATTTTATTGGCACTTCCGACTGTGGCTGGCAAGACCAATGCGGGAGTGGCAATCACGAGTGCATCTGGAGCAGATGTAGTTTGATGGTATGGCTGGAGTGCAAGCCTTCTGCTTGGCTCTCTTTTCCCTGGTTCACTTTTCCCTGGTACATACTGATGATATGTACACACTTATACAGAGCACCTGAACATTGGAACATAAATGTGATCAAACTAAATGGTATTCCACTCAGCATACAAGGAGAGACTCCTTAGCTACAGGAAAGCCCTTAGTGCTGTTAGAATAAAAATAATCATCAAGTCTAACATAAAATTACAAAAAAATAATAATTCAAGATACATGTTTAATATTTTTGCAAATTAACCAGGAATAAGACTATTAATAAAATGTGTGGTCAATCAACGTATAATAGTGACAGCTTATTAAACTTGTTTATTTAAAATTTAAAAATATGGTGCAACCCCCCCCCCACACACACACACAAAATAAATAAATAAATAAAAGTAATAAAACACACTAAGTCACATATTTCAGTAAGTAAAATGATAAATAAAAATGTTAAAATATCAGATCAGCAAATAGCCTCTTTCAAGAGACAGAAACAATCTTATTAATTTCCTTACAAAAATAAACAACTTGTGTGCTGGAATCAGCACTTACATATTTCTTTAAACAGGTACTACCAATGCTACGGTGAAATTAAAGCAGTGCTTCTCAATTACAGTCGGCTCTCGTTATTCGCTGGGGTTTGGTTCCGGCTCCTCCCGCGAATGAAGATAATCCGTGAGTTCTGTACTCGAAAGTAAAACCCCATGTATCATATAACATGCATAAATCATCAACTGGAAGTAAAATACTATGTATCTATTAGGTAGGTAGGTAGGTAGGCCTCCGTCAGTCCCGAAGGACTATGGCTGCACTCTGGCTGGTACCCCAGCTGGTGATACCCCCCAGTGCGCAGAGCCTGGGTAGGGAGTAATGAGGGACAGGCTGTTACCCAAGCAGCAAGTCCCCCACTGTCTTGGCGCCACTGGAAGGATCCAATGGAAGGGCAAATGCCGATACGACTGGGTTCCAGTGCCGCTGCAGGAGAGAATCTATGGTCAATTTAGAACGGCCAATTAACCTACAGTGCACATCTTTGGACTGCGGGAGGAAACCGGAGCACCCGGAGGAAACCCGCACAAGCATGGGGAGAACATGCAAACTCCACACAGAAACGCCCAGGCCGGGAATCGAACCCAGGCCTTCTTGCTGTGAGGCGGACGTGCTAACCACTACACCACCGTGCCGCCTATGTATCTATTACATGTGCTAAAATATGCTTCTTAAACACATTCCAAAGACAATCTTACTCATTAATACAGTATTAATGTAATAAAATGTGGTAATGATTAAGAAAAACCTTTTGATTTTGTTCTGTGATATTTATTAATGATAAAATATAAACATTATACAGCATATACTGTTGTAAAGCACGAGTATTGAAGTCTTTTTCAATTATTTTTCCAGTACAGTACCTAAGTTAATGTTTAGAATGTTTGTGCATGAGATTTTATGTTTTGTAGCATTTTTAACAAATGATACCAAAAGTATAAACTTTATTACGCTTCATGTCCTTTTACATTGAACGTGACGTCTCCAAGATGACGCTGCCAAGAGGGCGATGTCACACAATTCTCAGAGTCAAATTGTTTCTTTGTTAGTTCTAATTTGTTTTGTATGTTGTTGTTTGTTCGTTTTTTGCACTATGCTTGTCTATGTCTAGTTTCCTCAGCGCCACTGTTTCTAAACCATACAACATCGCTGACCTCATCACCGTCTTGTACACTTTTCCTTTCATTCTTGCTGATACCTTCCTATCACACATCACACTGGAGAGCCAGACATGCCGCATGAATGAATAAATGGAACGTACTGAGTCCGGAATATGGAAACAGTTTATACAGCCCAAAATGTTCCTGATTTGATGGGATGGGCTTAAATTAGTGATAGATCTTTATTAGAAATTATTAAAGAAAGTACGTGTCACATAAAATGAGAGTGTGCGAATCACAGTGACTGTGATGAGGCGGCATCTCGGATGGATTTAAATATCAGTAACAGCAGGTTAGTGGAAGTGAGTAAAATTTAAAGCAAATATATATTATTCTGTGTGTGTGTGTGTGTGTGTGTGTGTGTGTGTGTGTGTGTGTGAACGTGTGTGCATTTTTGCGCTGTTTCCTACTTGTTACATATAAACTGGCACAACAAGTTTGCACTGGCGTGATTTAGTTGCAAACGATCTGCAGCAGTTTCATATTTTAATTCAGGTGGAAGAAGTGGCATTGCAAGATAGGAAAAATAGTGATCTTTTTTGTTGGCACTTTGTGGGCATCTCCCACATAGGCATGGATGATGCTGACAGGACAATGACAGGTGATTGTCCTTGATGTCATCTACGGGATCAAAGGAGAAATTAAAGAGTTGCGCAGAGACATTACAGAATCGTGCTTTTGGAATGAATCTGGTGAGATGAACAGCAGTGCAGTTTTGCTAGGATTGATATCAGCTGATGGGCTGCAATTCATGATGAGATATCGTCCGGACATGCAGACAGCCAGACAGAAAACAAAATGAAACAGAGACCTGGGTCAGTGTTGATATGAAGGAAAATCGGAGTCATTGGGGGTGCTGTGTGGTTTTGGACCCATTAACTGTTGAAGGCCTGTATCCTGCCAGTCTGAAATGTAATAATGTCACATACAGTCGGCACTCTTCCAACGAAATTAATCTGTTCCAGCGCCTTTTTCGGAATCTGGATTTTTCGTAAATAGAGGCGCATTTTACATGTAAAACGTGTGATTCGTTCCAAGGCTCCCAAGACTACCCTTAAAAAATTATAAAAGCATACCTTCTAAGGTACTTACTTCGTGTTGACCATGTCACCGGGAATCACTTTCACTGGAAATCACATGTATGTGTGTGTGTGTGTGTGTGTGTGTGTGTGTGTGTGTGTGTGTGTGTGTGTGTGTGTGTGTGTGTGTGTGTGTGTGTGTGCGTGTGTGTGTGTGTTGACCATGTCTTCTTAGCAGAGTTATAATCTTACAAATGTTTATGCAGGGTTAAAAGCCTGAGCCACAAAATACAGTTGGAATGACACACAAACAAACATGAACAAAGTTCACACAAACATGAACAAAATTGGAATGACAGCCTCATCCCTCCTAGCCAATGGAAGGCCAGCGGGGTGGGATGTTGAGACATGTAGTCAATGGACCAGCATGTCTAAATTTAGGTGGAGGTGCAGACATCGCTTTACCTTACTCTCTCTCACACACAGTGTGGATCAAAGTGCATGCAACATTACAGTTCATGTTTTTTTTTTCTCCCACCTATTGTTTGAATGTTTGAATGGCCCGTTTGATGCTTTCGTAAGAAGAATGTGTTTTGTATACAGAAGAAAAAATGTAGGAAAATGTTTTTTGTATACTGGATTTTTCGTATTCTGGGGATTTCGTATGAAGAGGGCCGACTGTTTTTGGTCCTCCATAAATCTTTCGTGGATTGTTAGACTTCACTTTCATGCACTCAGATTAATTATTGATCATGAACAGCATCAACATAAATATGAAAAATCAATACAGAAATTATAATATCTTTGAAATGAGTGATCAAATTTCCAATTTTTTAATAGCAATTGTAATACTGAATTGGAGAATTGCAATTTGTAATCTCAAATTAAGTATATATGCAAATTGTTCATAATTATACTGACTGAAGAACATTTGCATTATCTACTGCACTATTTAATTATTGGATGATTCGTGTGTCAATTGTATGTGGAGTTTATTCACTGAGGTGTGTCTAAGATGAAGAAATTTCACATTGTACATATTGTGCCGGGCTGAGCTTGAACATGAAACGTTGGAATAAAATGTTGGACCTTGAAGTCAATTCAAGGCATGTGATATGTTGAGATATTATGTCATGAGGGACCAATCAGAATAAGGTTAAGTTGACACATGATGTAATGATAGACTAATCAGAGTGGAATGGGCACAAGATAAGCCAGTGCAGTCCAAGAGAGGAACAAGATCCTTCTCTTAGAACAATTTCTTTTGTGTGTGTGTGATTGATTGCTTGATTTTCTTTTCGTAAAGGTTAATGAGAAACTTATAAATGAGTTTGGATCTATTGTGTCATGAATTGGACTCTTTTTGGTATGACATGTGTCTGTGTTTAGACCACCATAGCAAATAAGATTTGTTGCAGGATGCATCTCGTAGAAAATTAAAAAGGTGGGAAATTACCGATTATCAAATTTTTTACTGATTGGAAATCAATAAAGCAAAGAAAAAAAAAAAAACACAAAAAAGAGTCAAAAACTAACAACTCAGAGTAGTGGCTGTGATGGAATGTGTAGAGTGAGGTGTGTTGATTATTGAGAGATTTATAATGTGAGTTGTGAGTGAGTGTGATGTGGTTCTTCTCCTCCACAGAGTGTCATTGTGTCGTATCACATCCTCCACCTCAGCACCTGCAGTCGCTCCCAGCTGCAGCAGTGCAGCCTCTCTACAATCTGACTGACGGAGGTTTTTGTACGACTCTCTAACACTGTGTGAACACACAGTCACTCGGACAGTGAAAACTCTGGCAGTAATAATCTGCTGCATCTTCAGTCTGGACTCCACTGATGGTCAGAGTGAAATCAGATCCAGATCCACTGCCACTGAAACGAGCTGGAAAACCCGACTGTAACTGATTTGCTTTTTTAATCAGGAGTTTAGGAGCTTCTCCAGGTTTCTGCTGATACCAGTGCAAGCGGTTATTGCTATACACATCCTCACTGGTTCTACAGTTGATGGTGACTGTTTCTCCTAGAAGAGCAGATTTCACTGCAGGAGTCTGAGTTACTGTCACTTGACCTCTGCATTCTGAAAAATAATGTCATGAGCATTAACTGTAAGCATGTTACAAGGAAACAGTAAATTTATCTGTATTAATAGATTATTGTGGAGATAAAGAATGTGTATGAAGTGGTGTCTGACCTTGAGTGCAGATGATCAGAGTCCAGATGAAGACGGAGATCAAAGTCATGGTCGCTGTGGGTGAAGTTGCTGTAGCAGCAGCTCTCAGTCATGAAGTGTTAAAGTCACAGCGCTATAAACCCTCCCAGAGCACTGAAGCATGTGCTGCCAATGCAAAGTGTCATCTAAGTCTGGAACCACCTTTAGCACATTCCCCCCCTGAACTTACTGTCATTCTCACTCTACTACAGAGGGATTGCATCAAGAAATCACGCAATATGCGTTTGTATGTTTGTGATAGACACAGATAAGGTCTAGAGGTTTATGCAAGTGTGTGTGTGTGTGTGTGTGTGTGTGTGTGTGTGTGTGTGTGTGTGTGTGTGTGTGTGTGTGATAAGAATACTATCACTTCTCATTTCCACTATTTCATCAGAATTTGCATGAAACTCGTTCCAGTCTAAACAATTCATATGAAATTTATTCAAATTTCAAAATGAGCTGTTTTTGTTATTGTTGCTCTCTCGTAGTTTCTCAAGATACAATACATTTTCCAATACTTGTAGTCATTAACACGAACAGAAATCAAGGCCCTGGTAGACACAGATAACGTCGGCCGACTCATACTCAACTTCAAAATACGGGTCGGTTCAGGACAACACAACAATTCACAGTAGAAACTATCAAAGGAAAATTTGTGACCTGATAATAATGAAATCTTGAAAGAAGAGGACAAAAATATCACCAAAATATGAACGAACAAGAAAGGAATCTCACATCTCGGCAATAATTTATTACCAAAAATCAAAGTCTTGTGTATTTTAATCCAGATGTGGAACTTAAGACATTTTAATATGCGCCGATGTCGCCACATCATCATCAAGGCTACACCAATAAATAGAGGAACGAGTGACAGATCTCCAGCAATCAGTCAATTATCTGTCCGTGGCTGCTGAAATTGTAGTCAGAGGATCTGGATGGAGATGAAGAGCTCCATCAAGATCCTCTGGTGAGTTAACACAAGTTAATGGATGAGCCCAAGACACCAGGACTCAGTGTTGAACCCTCAGGAGTTGTTGTGATATTATCAGTGCACCATGAAAAAAACAGGGAATCCATGTGAGAATCAAGAAGATGTTCCCAGTCACATGTCCATCCTTCAGAGTCTTGATTGCAATGCAACAAGATCTACACAGCAGGATGGGAAGTTTTCCTGATTTTGGAAGATAGTGGGTGGAGGAGATCCATAGATGCAGAAAATGAGGAAAGTGTCCGTAACAGACTCTAATGGAAGGAGGTAAAATTAGACGGGGTCTGGAAGGTATGATGGTGCAGGAAGCACAAACCAAGGACATACAGAGTGGAGGTTTTGACAAGTGGGGGACAAGTGCTAAAAGCTGGGTTCATGTAGAATATGTAGATGATCAGAGATGTAAATTTGGGTATGAGGTCATTACTGGTGATGGACAACTAAAAATAGGTCCAGGGGACTCTTTCCATTGAATGTGGGAGAGGAGCCATTAAATGATAAAGAGAAGGAATGAAGAAGAGCGAGAAGGCAAGAGGACTGGAACTTGTCAAGGTGGACATTGAAGTCCACCAGGAGGGTTAGAGGGGGTCATCAGTTGGAAAAATACTGAGTATTGTGTTTATTTATTTATTACTGAGTATTGTATTCGTGAAAATCAAAGAATCTCTCAAAATGAATGACTCTTTGTCTTGCACGCCTGTATTTATAGTGGAAGTGACTTCCGTGAGTGTTCCGCAAGTCTTCCGTGCTATCCGCAACCATTCTGAAAATGTTCCGCATGTATTTCCCAAACGTTCCGCTTTGTTCCATGTACTGTCTACGGTAATTACGCAGTTTTTCTCTATTGTTCCATATGTAGTCCATGCCTTCCGAGAGTATTCCATGGGGATCCATAGATGAACAATAAAGATGCATGGCCACTTTTGACCATCTGGAAGAGGGGGGGAATACTGGCGGAATGGTCTCGCAACACTTGCGGAATAAAAGGAAAGATCGCGGAACGTTTGCGGAAATGTTTGCGAAAGGACTGCAGAGCCAAAGGGAACACTGTCGGAAGATTTTTCCATGACGGTGCTTTTGAACATGTTCAAAAAACATGTTTGCAGAAGATTTTGGTCTGCCCAAAGTGAAGGAACACATTCAGAATCATAGAGAAGGACATGGAAGATGAGGGAATGACTGAGAAACATTGGAGGATGACTAAATTTTTGCTTGCCACGCTCCAGTGAAATGGGGTATTAAAGACTCTGGGTCCATGAAGAGTTAAATGATGAAACCTAAAGGGAATTTTAATTGAATAATAAATGCAGTTTATATTAACCCTTTATTACCCAGTTTAGCAGATCTGCTACATGAAGTGAACTGTGAATGGCATCAAACAAAACTTTTCCTATTTTTATTGTTTCTCAAATATTTGACTAACATCAACTTTTTTGACTCGGAAATTGATTTTAACTCCATTATAAATGGTCTTGGTGAACAGAGGGTTAATTGCTATTTATTGATCTTATTTTCCTTTCGGCTTTTTTCCCTTCTTCATGGGTCGCTACAGTGAATCGTCAGATTGGCATGTGTGATTTGGCATAGGTTTTTACGTCAGATGCCCTTCCTGACTCAACCCTTTAGCAAGGGACAAAAACAGGCTGACGGCTATGAAGCCTACTGACATCTAAGAGCTGAAGGCTATGCAGCTACTCTTGTCAAAAGTCAGCAATGGTTCTTTTACATGCCTCTCACAATAGAAAGTGAGAGACATGGCCGGCCTTTGACAACCCAGTTAGCTGCACTGAGGGTGGGGACTGGTTTAGGGGGCAGTGACAACCTAGTGGAGAGTGGGACTCGAACCCCCAACCTTAGGATCAGCTATCTAGTGCCCTTTACCACCAGGCCACCACTGCCCAAGTTTATTGATATTATCAAGTATTTAATTCATTAGTTTATTTATTTATTTATTTTCATTCAGAACGAATTTGTTGGGTTGTGGTGGGCTGATGGTTAGGTGTTGGATTATTGATCCCAAGGTCGTGAGTTCTAGCCGCGGAATCAATTTGTTGTCACTGCTATCCCCCTATGTATTTAACTGGGTTGTCAAAGGCCAGCCGTGTCTATCACCGCCGGCGGTATGAGGTTCATATAAAAGACCCTTTACTAACCTTTGTTAAGAGGAGCTGCACAGTCATCAGCGTCCTTCTGCCTTGCTTTGGGTTGGTGAGCTGTTCACAGAGTAATCTGCATTCATCCAGAGTTGGCTCAGATAGATACTAGCCTCACCGTGACCCGAATTAGGATAAAGCAGTTCAGAAAATGAATAAAAATACATGTTATAATATGTCTGTCTTCTCTCTCTCTATGTGTGTGTGTGTGTGTAGGTGCCACCCAGCACATTGTGATGGTAGGTAGAAGAAGGTAAGTCTGGTGGGTTTTTACACCCGAGCCTCATGGCTCATCAGGCCAGTGCTTATCCCCGGTTTCCATAGCATGAAGCAACCAGGAGTTCAACTCCTCCTGGATGGGGTGCTAGTCCATCGCAGGGTACCTTCCCAGTATATTTTTACTGGTACCCGTTTATACTGCTGGGTGAACAGAGGCACGCTTGTGGTTGAGACCTTGCCCAGGGGTCTTAGCACAGTGCAGGTCTCACTTGGATTTGAACTCACAACCTCCCGATCATGAGCGCAGCACCCTAACCACTACACCACCGGCCCCACCCTTTGGTGAAGAACCACAAACATCTGCTGAAAGTTTTAATCTATTCTGGGACTCAGGTTCATGCAAATGTGTGTGTGTGTGTGTGTGTGTGTGTGTGTGTGTGTGTGTGTGTGTGTGTGTGTGTGTGTGTGTGTGTGTGTGTGTGTGTGTGTGTGTGTGTGTGAGTGTGTAGGTGCCACCCAGGCCATTGTGATGGAGTCACATGAATCAAATTATTTGCCTGATATTTTCAAGTTTAAAATTTAAAAAGTTCACATAGTCATCACTGCAATAAGTTGATGGTCTAAACATGTTATTTATGGTCCTGTTCCTGGTTAATTCTCAACACCATCAACTAATTATTCTGGATTATTTTTGCTATTTTCTATTAGATTTGAGAAATATTCTGCTCCAGCAGTACTAAGAGTTTTTCTATAATTTAGGAGACTCTTGTTTCCTTCGAGTTGGAAAACCTTTAATTTAATTTGACAGCATTTTCATTATGATTTCCATTCGTTGTGTTTTAGTGAGTGTCATTATAACAGGAGGTGAATTTTCTTCTCTATATTCGGTTTTATTTTAAGCAGAGATACATTATGTAGAAGATTTATGGAAAATTATGAATGGAACTCTGTGTAGTTGTCGATGTAAAATTACGTAAAATTACGTTTAATGTGAAAACTAGGCGAGGTGTATATATATATATATATATTAGTACTAAGAAGCATTTAAAAGAGATTAATGTTCTGGAATAGTTTCTGACTGTGGAACTATGAGTATATTTTCAGATATAATCCAGAAGTTAGTATCAAATCTTGAGTGTGGGCAGCTTTATGAGTGGGTTCCATTAAACTATGATTTAGTTTGACTGAATCTAGGATAGATTTGAACGCTGGTCTTAAAGGGTCTCCTTGGTTATCAAAAAAAAAAAAAAAAAAATTAAAGTCACCAACAATTAAAAAATGATCGAAAGAATCAAACAGATATAAAATTAGATCTGCTAATTTACACAGGAATTCCGAGTATGGCTCCGGGGGAACACATGTCATGTTAGTATGGCACACTAATTAAGGTCTCAGGAAGGGTGGCCCCCCATCTCAGCGAACTCTGGACCCGAGTGCATTACACTCTGGACAGCTTGCCTGCTCATCGCATTGCCATCACTCACACAACAATTCATTCTCATACTTACACATAGGGGAGATCTGGAACTGACAGTTACCTAACTGTGAGCCAAACAAATTTCTTTTTAAAACAGTTTTTTGTAAATTTCTAAAGTCTTTACCCAATATTTCAATACAGAATGAAACAGACCTGACAAAAAAGTTGTGAAACAAATTTATCACCATCATCATCTTCCTCTGCCTTATTTGGGATCAGGTTGTACTTATGCTCAACAGTCCAGAGCAATGGAGATTGTGGGAAGGAGGTGAAGAAGCGTGTGCAGGCAGGTTGGAATGGTTGGAGAAAAGTGTCCGGTGTGATGTGTGATAGGAAGGTATCGGCAAGAATGAAAGGAAAAGTGTACAAGACGGTGATGAGGCCAGCGATGTTGTATGGTTTAGAAACAGTGGCACTGAGGAAAAGACAGGAGGCAGAGCTGGAGGTAGCAGAGATGAAAATGTTGAGGTTCCCTTTGGGAGTAATGAAGATGGATAGGATCAGGAATGAGTACATCAGAGGGACGGCACATCTAAGACGTTTTGGAGACTTTTCTAAGGAAGAGCAAGCCACCCTGCAAAGGAAGCACATTTCAGCCGCTTGTATCCTCACTCATGACCATAGGTAAGGGTTGAAATGTGGATCAATTGGTAAATTAAGAGCTTTGACTTTTGGCTCAGCTTCCTCTTCTTTCGTCTTGGCTGTAGCACTGTTGACCAGGTGTATATGCTTTATCGGATCCTGGAGGGAACAATGGGATGTTTGCCCAGTCTGACCACATATGTTTTATAAATTTAGAGAATGCTTTCAACCTTGTCCCTTGGGCTATCATGTGGTGCGTGCTCCAGGAACATGCTACAGCCATTTAATCTCTATATCACTGAAGCCAGCGTTTGGTCCGCATTCGTAACAACAGGTAGAATTCATTTCCGGATAGAGCTGGAGTCCGCCATGTCACCAATTCTATTCATAATTATTTATTGACATAATTTCTAGGCACAGCCGAGGCATGAGTGGGTTCTGGTTTGATGGCCACTGGATCTCATCTCTGCTTTTTGTCTTGTCTTTGGGCTTCGTCAATCTGGTATGTCCCATTCATATTGGAACATTTTCACAGTTGAGTTTGAAGCCGCCATGATGAGAATCAGCACCTCCAAGCCAGAGGCCATGGTTCTCAGCTCGAAAAGTGTGGTATGCATCCTCTGGGTCTGGAATGGGGGCCTGCCCCAAGTAGAGGAGTTCAAGTATCTCAGGGTCTTGTTCAGGAGTGCGGGAAGGTTCGAGTGGGAGATCAAAAGGTGGATCACCATAATGGTGAAGAGGGAGCTGAGCCACAAAGCAAAGTTATTAATTTACCAATTGATCTTCCAACTCTCACCTATGGTTACAAGCTTTGGGTAGTGACTGAAAGAACAATGTGGTTAAAAGCGACAGAAATGACACTGGTAGCAGGGAACTCCCTTTAAGAGAAGTTGAGGAGCTCAGCCATCCAGGAAGAGCTCGGAGAAGAACTGCTGTTCCTCCATGTTGACGAAGAGCCAGTTAAGGTGACTAGGGTATTTGGTTAGAACACCTCCTGAATTATGCCCTTCTGTGGATTTTAGGCATGTTCAACTTGGAAGAGACCCCGGGCTTGATCTAGAATATTGTGTGTGTGTGTGTGTGTGTGTGTGTGGGGGGTTGTGTCTCTCAGTTGGTCTGAAAAGGCCTCGGTGTACCCGCGGAAGAGCTGGAGGAAGAGGCTGGGGAAAGGAACATCTGTAACCCACTACTAAGGCTACTGACCATGGATTAAGTGGAAAAAGATAACGATGATGATGATGATGATGATGATGATGATGAAAGATAGATAAGGATATTGGTTTAGTACAGTTTTTGAAAGACCATAACTATCTGACTTTAGATGATTTATTATAATGCTTGGTGTTTTTCAAAAAAATTAAATGTTTAATTGTGGAAGTGATTTTCCATATTTAGATGATGTAATGGATGCACAGATGTGTAGAAACATGTAATTTTTTCATTGATTGGTCTTGTAATGTGATTCTGTGGATAATTACATTCATGATCAGATGGAAACTCTAAATTAAATATAAAAATTACTGAAGAAATGTCTACTTGCTTCCCATAAGTCCACTAGAACCTCTATAGAATGTGATGTCTGTGTAGATGGTTTCCTGGAAATATATTTTTCACCACATAATGACTCATATCTTGGCAATATGTAGTGCAAATCCTAGCATCACCAATTCTGAAACATATCACCAAAATTATCAGGGGACCGAGTTTCAGACTTTGATGTTGTCATGATTTAAAGTTATGGTCTATTAAATCCTGTTCCAAAACAAATCCAGTACAACTTTCAAACCACTTGGAATTTTCAGCTGAAATCTTGGAAGATGTCTCTTTATTCACATGTATGTCCAAATACGACTTTTCCCAGGAAAAGCTACAATGGGCACCATGGGACCACTGATTGAGTTGACATGGAATGACACTGTGGCTTCACTGACCACCTGAACATACTGAATGACCAGATGATCTCATCGACTAAAACTTTTCTCTGATGTCACAGATATAGAACTGGGGCTGAAATAGTGAAAGTGTGATTCAGAAAGCAGGAGGAATCATTCACACATAAACCAGCACCGCAGAGTCCTGACCTTCACCCGACTGAAAGGGTGGGGCGAGTGAGGGGTAGGCGTTACACAGTGGTCTAACTCTGCCATCCTCATTAAAAAAAACAAAACAAAACAAAACAAAAAAAAAAACACCAAACCCCCCCCCCAAAAAAAACACAAACAAAAAAACAAAACAAAACAAAACAAACAAAAAATAAACCGTGGAAATAGTCATACAGTTTTAGACTGAAGTTAAAATTATAAAATCTCATTTACACAGCTTTTTATTTTTTGTAGAATCAGGAATATATGTTTAAGTGTTGGGAATCTTCCAGTCATGGCTGTGATGGAGTGTGTAGAGTGAGGTGATTATTGAGAGATTTATAATTTATATTTAATAATGAATAATAATTTATAATGTGAGTTGTGAGTGAGTGTGATGTGGTTCTTCTCCTCCACAGAGTGTCATTGTGTCGTATCACATCCTCCACCTCAGCACCTGCAGTCGCTCCCAGCTGCAGCAGTGCAGCCTCTCTACAATCTGACTGACGGAGGTTTTTGTACGACTCTGTTACACCGTGTGAACACATAATTGTTATTCAAGAAATGTACACTCTGACAGTAATAATTTCCGGAGTCTTCAGTCTGGACTCCACTGATGGTCAGAGTGAAATCAGATGCAGATCCACTGCCACTGAAACGATCTGGAAAACCCGACAGTAACTGATTTGCGAGTTTAATCAGGAGTTTTGAAGGTTCTCCAGGTTTCTGCTGATACCAGTGGAAACGTTGAGCAAGCCAACCTTGGTTCACCTGGGGATCAGTTCTACAGTGGATGGTGACTGTTTCTCCTGGAAGAGCAGATTTCACTGCAGGAGTCTGAGTTACTGTGACTTGACCTCTGCATCCTGAAAACATATAATTGTAAGTCAGTTCATTTTCTGTAATTGCTTTATCCTAATTAGGGTCGTGGGGAAGTTGATGCCAATCCCAGCCGACTCTGGGTGAAGGCAGAGTGCACCCATGACAGCTCGCCAGGCCACCGCAGGGCGGAAACACGGTGACAGCTAAACAGCTACTCTTGTCAAAAGTCAGCAATGGTTCTTTTACATGAACCTCTCACCATAGACAGTGAGAGACTTGGCCGGCCTTTGATAACCCAGTTAGTTGCACCCCAGTGATAGTCTTATGGAGAGTGGGACTCGAACCCCCAACTGTCAGAACAACGATTTAGCACTCTATACCACCAGGCCACCACGCCCCTTGATACATGGCCAGCCTTCCACAACTCAGTTAGCTTCACTGAGGGAAGGGACAGCAGTGACAACTATTGTCAGTGGGACTTGAACCCCGAAACTTGTGATAAATAATCCAGCACCCCACCATTAGACCACCACTGCCCCTCAAAGTTGTAATAATGAATTAAAATCTGAAATATTGGCAAAAAAAAAAAAAATGTTTTATTTATTTATTTATTTTTTATTTATTTTATTTTTTTTTATGAACAGATCATTGTTGAGATAAAATTGGTATCGTGTCTGACCTTGAGTGCAGATGATCAGAGTCCAGATGAAGACGGGGATCAAAGTCATGGTCGCTGTGGGTGAAGTTGCTGTAGCAGCAGCTCTCAGTCATGAAGTGTTAAAGTCACAGCGCTATAAACCCTCCCAGAGCACTGAAGCATGTGCTGCCAATGCAAAGTGTCGTCTAAGCCTGGAACCACCTTCAGCACATTTCCCCCTGAACTTACTGTCCTTCTCACTCTACTACAGAGGGATTGTGGGAATTTAGTGACAAAAAAAAAAAAGACTTTGGAAATTAAAAAAAAAAAAAAAAAGTTCTCCATAAATAAGAAAGAAATATTTGATTCTCTCTCTCTCTCTCTCTCTCCCTGTCTCTCTCTGTGTGTGTGTGTGTGTGTGTGTGTGTGTGTGTGTGTGTGTGTGTGTGTGTGTGTGTGTGTACTGTAGTGTAACAGAGGTTTTTGTCTGACGGTTTCATGGTTATGTATCACTGTGGTACACTTTTGGTGGAGGAACCAAACTGTCTGTGGGCCGTAAGTAATTCTCTAATTATTGAAATACACTGTGTTCAGATTAATGTTTTTCACCAATAAGATCAGATTTTATTACAAACATTTACTTGATGTTCAATTTTGAAAACTGTATCTGACTCTCGTGCTCGTATCTCCTTTTAATTTTAAAAACTGTGTCGACTCTTCTTTGTGCAAATCACTGTGAGATTTTTATTGAATTAATAATTAAATATAAATTACATTTAACTCGCCTTAAATATGATAAAGACTCTGAGTCCATGAACAATTAAATGTAGAAACCTAAACGGAATTTTAATTGAATAATAAATACAGTTTATATTAACCCTTTATTACCCAGTTTAGCAGATCTGCCGCATGAAGTGAAAAGTGAACAGCATCAAACAAAAGTTTTCCCTTTTTAAATTTTTTCTCAAATATTTCACTAAAACCAACTTTTTTGTCTCAGAAATTAATTTTAACACAATTATAAATGGATTTGGGTAACAGAGGGTTAACTGTAGTTTATTGATATTATCAGGAAATTAATTAATTTTAATTATGAACGAATTTGTTGGGTTGTGGTGGGCTAATGGTTAGGTGCTGGATTACTGATCCCAAGGAGGTGAGTTCTACCCATTGTTCAATTGGTTTTCACTGCTGTCCCCCGGCGCACTTAATTGAGTTATCAAAAGCCAGCCGAGTCTATCACTGCTGGCGGTAAAGGTTTCATGTAAAAGAACCTTTACTGACCTTTGTACAGAGGAGCTGCATATTCATCAGCTTCCATCTGCCCTGCGCTCAGCTAATGAGCTGTTCAGGGAGTAATCTGCCCCGTCTACAGTTGCCTAAGATGGGTACCAGCCTCACCGTGACCCGAATTAAGATAAAGCAGTTCGTAAAATGAATGCATGAATAAAAATAAATGTTCTAATAATTGAATAATCATAGTAATATAAATGATTTTAGATGTAAAATGTAAATTATTTGAATTGAGTGTGAAAAGTTAGTGAAGCTCTGTAAGATAGAAAAGGAACTGAAACACACACAGTGAGCTGAAACGAAACCTGAGTGACTGACAGCTGTCCATTTCTGTCTCATCTGTGTGTGTGTGTGTGTGTGTGTGTGTGTGTGTGTGTGTGTGTGTGTGTGTTTGTAGGTGTCACCCAGCCACATGTGATGTTACTTCCCCCTTCGAGTGTGGAGCTGCAGCAGGATAAGTCCACATTCGTGTGTGTGGCCGACAAGGGCTTCCCTTCGGACTGGAGGCTGAGCTGGAAGGTTGATGGGAATAGCTGGAACTCGGGGGTGAGTCGCAGCACCGCCGTACTGAACGCGGACGGGCTCTACAGCTGGAGTAGCGCCCTGACCCTTCGCTCAGATCAGTGGAGGAACAAGGTGGTGACCTGTGAGGCCTCCAACACCGACCAACCTACTGTGGTGAGCACAGTGAACACAGAGCAGTGCTGAGGGCTGTGAACTCACACACACTTTACTCAGCTCACCTTCTACTGCTTCACTGTGTGCTACATGTGGCCTTCACTGCTCAAATGCCCCACTTTCATCATTTCATTTGTGTTATTAACATGTGAGTTCACACACTCCTCAGTTTAACTCACATCTTCTTCTTAATTATCACCCAAATATGTGTTAAGTGTGAATCACTGCAATGTTCTGCTCTGAATTATTAATAAAAGCTTTTCAATCATTCAAATCTTTTTTCTTTACATTATTGATGATGCACATCACACACACATCACCAGCACATCTGTCCCTGAACCTGCTCTAGAACCTTTCTACTCACGGAAAATACACCTGATACCTTCACTGAACTCAATGTAAAATTTGCTCAAATTCTACATCATATAATCTGCAAATCTGAATGTTCAGAAATTTCCTGTTTAATGTGATATCACTGATTTTATTTTCACATTACCACAGGCTTCAATTAAACCATTCTACTTTTTCACTAATAAACAAGAATGATAACTATATAATAATAATAATAATAATAATAATAATAATAATAATAATAATAATAATGCTCCTGCATGATGATATAATGCCTGTAGCATGTGGCAGATCCACCTCACAGTAACGAGGCCTGGGTTCAAGTCTTGGGCTCGTGCATTTCTGTGTGGAGTTTACATGTTCTCATAATGGCTGCATCTCCTCTAGATACTCCAGTTTCCTACCGCCGTCCAAACAAATTCATATTAGATGAATTAATTCAATTCATATCAGTTTTATTTGTTCATACTTTTTACAACTGACAGTGCTTTACTACTACACATAATTAGTCTAAAACAATATCCATGCTTACTACATAATCACAAACCTTATTTCTTGATGCCTGAGATCTGAATACTTCTGTCTTATCAGCGTTCAATAAGAGGAAGTCACTGAGAATCCAGTGTCTAATGTCCTTTACACATTTTTCAACTTTTTGAAGTTGATGTCTCTCATCTGGCTTTGCTTAAATATATAACTGTGTCATCAGCATAAGAATGAAATCGAATACCATGACCACGGATGATGTTACCCATAAAGAGGATGAAAGAGAGAAAAGCAACAGGCCGAGGACAGAACCGTGTGCAACACCAAACTTACCCTTGGAACTCCAACATTTTCTAATCTGTCAAGGAGAATTGTATGATTAATATTGTAAAGGCTGCACTCAGGTCAAGTAGCACAAGCAAGGAAATTGTGAAGGTGGTTAATGACTTACTAGTGGCCTCTGACCGCAGAGGCCACTAGTAAGTCATTAACCACCTTCACAATTAGTTCTGGCTTTTGATTGGGGCTAAAGCAGTCGATTTGAGGTTCTGCAACAACATTTTCGAATCTGTAAAAGAGAACTGGATGATGAATATTGTAAATGCTGCACTCATATCAAGCAAGGACACATGGTCAGAGGCCATTAGTAGGTCATTGACCACCTTCACAATTAGTTCTGTCTTTTGACTGGGACTAAAACAGTCGTGTTGATAATCTAAATCACAGTATATTATTGTCCACTGGTTTATATATTTATGTATCTGTCTTTACATTGAGGGAATAAATTTTTTGCCTGTTATTTTCAAGTTTAACATTTAAATAGTTCTTATAGTCATCACTGCAATAAGTTGATGGTTTAAACATTTTATTTATGGCCCTGTTCCTGGGTCAATCTGCAACAACATCACATAATTATTCTGGATTATTTTTGCTATTTTCTATCAGATTTGATAAATATTCTGGTCTAGCAGCACTAAAGGCTTTTCTGTAATTTGAGAGACTCTCCTTCTCTTTGTTATGCAAGTCATCAATAAGAATCTCATACCGGATCGGTCGAGGCCTGGGTTGACAACGACCGCCATCAGTGCTGTTAACCAACAGGGTGCTGGAGGAAACTGGGCTATTGTTGGTTGAAGAAGGAGAGGCAGGAGGCATGTCCATAGGGAGCAAGAGAAGAGGAAAGGTATGACTTTAGGACTGAGAGTACAGACTTTGAATGTCGGAACTATGACAAGAAACGATAAGGAGCCAGTTGACATGATGCAAAGGAGAAAGGTAGACATACTGTGTGTTCAGGAGACCAGATGGAAATTTAGCAAGGTTAGAAGCTTAGGAGCAGGGTTTAAGCTTTTTTTTTATCATGGCATGGATGGGAAGGGAAATGGAGTAGGAGTCATTTTGAAGGAGGGGTTTGTCAGGAATGTTCTCGAAGTGAAAAGAGTGTCAGACAGAGTGATGAGTCTCAAGTTAGAAACCAAAGGCGTGATGTTCAATGTTGTTGGTGCTTATGCCCCACAAGCAGAATGTGAGCTGGAAAAGAAGAAGAGATTATGGAGCGAGTTAGATGATGTGATACAGAGTACCCCCAGAGGTGAAAGAGTGGTCATTGGTGCAGACTTCAATGGACATGTTGGTGCAGGAAACAGAGGGACTGAGGAAGTGATGGGCAGGTTTGGTATGCAGGACAGGAACACAGAAGGACAGATGTTGATAGATTTTGCAAAAAGGATGGAGATGGCTGTGGTGAATACTTTATTCCAGAAGAGACAGGAGCATAGGGTGACTTATAAAAATGGAGGTAGGAGCACACAGATAGGCAACATCTTGTGTAGACAATGTAATTTGAAGGAAGTCAGTGATTGCAAAGTAGTAGTAGGTGAGAGTGTTGACAGACAACATATGATGGTGGTGTACAAGATGACGCTGATGGTGAGGAAGGTGAAGAAAGCAAAGGCAGAACAGAAAAAGTGGTGGAAGCTGAAAAAGGAAGAGTGTCATGTTGTCTTCAAAGGGGAGTGGAAACAGGCTTTGAGTGATCAGGTAGTGTTTCCAGATGACTGGACAACTACAGCAAATGTGACCAGGGAGACAGGTAGGAGAGTAGTTGTTGTGTCCTCTGGAAGGACAGTAGATAATGAGATTTTGTGGTGGAATGAAGACGTGCAGAAGTGTGTACAAAGGAAGAGGTTAGCTCAGAAGAAGTGGGACATTGAGAGGACTGAGGAGAGTAAAAAGGAGTACAGGGAGACATGGAGTAAGGTGAAGGTAGCGGTGCCAAACAGAGGACATATGATGACTTGTATGCTAGGTTGGACAATAAGGAGGGAGAAAATGATTTATACATATAGGTTGGTACAGCAGAGAAATAGAGATGGGAAGGACGTGCAGTAAATTAGTGTGATTAAGGACAGGGAGAAATGCATTGACTAATGAGAGAAGTGTGCTGGGAAGATGGAAAGAGTACTTTGAAGAGCCGATGAATGAGGAAAATGAGAGAGAAAAAAAGAGTAGAAGTGACGGTTGAGGACCAGGATGTAGCAAAGATTAGTAAGGGTGAAGTGAGGAGTGTATTGAAGAGGATAAAGAGTGGAAAGGCAGTTGGTCCGGATGACATACCGGTGGAGGTATGGAAGGGTCTAGGAGAGGTATCAATAGATTTTCTGATAAAAACATTCAACAAGGTCTAGAGAATGATAGGATGCCAGAGGATAGGAGGAGAAATGTGCTGGTGCCCATTTTTAAGAACAAGGGAGACATGCAGAGTTGTAGCAACTACAGAAGGATAAAGTTGATAAGCCATATGATGAAGTTATGGGAAAGAATAGTGGATGCAAGACTAAGGGCAGAGGTTGCCATTTGTGAACAACAGTTTGGTTTCATGCCAAGAAAGAGCACCACAGATGCATTGTTTGCTTTGAGGATGTTAATAGAGAAGTACAAAGAAGGGCAGAGGGAGCAGTGTTATGCCTTTGTGGATCTGGAGAAAGTTTCAGATAGGGTGCCGAGAGAAGAACTGTGGTATTGCATGGGGAAGTCTGGAGTGGCAGAGAAGTATGTTAGAGTGGTGCAGGACATGTACGAGATATGTAAGACAGTGGTGACGTGTGCTGTCGGTGTGACAGAAGAGTTCAAGGTGGAGGTGGGAGCAAGGTGGAGGTGGGAGCATGCATTAAGGGTCAGCTCTGAGCCCCTTCTTGTTTTCTATGGTGATGGACAGGCTGACAGACGAGGTTAGACAAGAATCTCCATGGACAATGATGTTTGCCGATGACATTGTGATCTGTAGTGAGAGCAGAGAACAAGTGCAGGAAAATCTAGAGAGGTTTCGGTATGCCCTGGAAAGAAGAGGGATGAAGGTTAGCCTCAATAAAACAGAATACATGTGTGTGAATGACAAGGACCCAAGAGTAACGGTGAGGTTACAGGGGGCAGTACTTTGGCTCAACAGTCCAGAGCAATGGAGCATGTGGAAAAGAGGTGAAAAAGCATGTGCAGGCAGGCTGGAATGGATGGAGAAAAGTGTCCGGTATGATGTGTGATAGGAGGGTATCGGCAAGAATGAAAGGAAAAGTGTACAAGACCGCGTTGAGGCCAACGATGGTGTATGGTTTAGAAACAGTGGCACCGAGGAAAAGACAGGAGGCAGAGCTTGAAGTAGCAGAGATGAAAATGTTGAGGTTCTCTTTGGGAGTAACGAAGATGGATAGGATCAGCAATGAGTACGTCAGAGGGACAGCGCATGTAAGACGTTTTGGAGACAAAGTCAGAGAGGCTAGATTGAGATGGTTTGGACATGTACAGAGGAGGGATAATGAGTATATTGGTAGTAGGATGCTGAGGCTGGAACTACCAGGCAGAAGGCCGAGAGGAAGACCAAGGAGAAGATTTATGGATGTGGTGAAGGAGGACATGAAGGTAGTTGGAGTAAGAGTAGAAGATGCAGAGGATAGGGTGAGATGGAGGCAGATCATTTGCTGTGGCGACCCCTGAAGGGAACAGCCAAAAGGAAAAAAAGAAGAAGAAAAAGTTGTGGGGGCAGCAGCCTAAGCAATGAGGTCCAGACATCCATCTCTCCAGCCATTTCCTTTAGCTCTTCCGAAGGGACACCAACTCATTCCCAGACCAGAGACATAATCTCTCCAATGTGTTCTAGGTTGACCCCAGAATATCTTCACGGCTGGACATTCACGAAACTCCACACCAGGGAGATGTTCAGGAGCCACCTCAACTGGCTCTTCTCAATGGTTCTACTTAAAGCTACTCCCGGACGGCTGAGCTTCTCACCCTATCTCTAAAGGAGAGCCAGCCACCCTGTAAAGGAAGCTCATTTCAATCGCTTGTATCTTTACTCAGACCATAGGTGCGGGTTGAAATGTGGATCAACTGGTAAATTGAAAGCTTTGCCTTGTGGCTCAGCTTCCTCGGCTTTCGTCTTTGCTGTGGCACTCTTGACCAGGCTTATATGCTCTATAGGATCCTAGAGGGGGCAATGGGATGTTTGCCCAGTCTGACCACATATGTTTTATTGACAGGTTTTAATCATGCCCCTAGGGCTATCCTGTGCGGTGTGCGTATGCTAACAGGCCATTTAATCTCTGTATCACTGGGGCTAGAGCTTGGTCTGCATTGGTAACAACAGGTCGAATTAATTTATGATTAGTGCTGGAGTCCACCATGTCACCAATTCTATTCATAATTATTTATGGCTATGATTTCTAGGTGCACCTGAAGCATTGAGGAGTTCTGGTTTGGTGGCCATTGGATCTCACCTCTGCTTTGTGTGGATGACCTTGTCTTTGGTTTTCATCAATCTGATACATCCAACTCTTATTGGAACGATTCACAGGCAAGATTGAAGCCACTGGGATGAGAATCAGCACCTCTAAGCCAAAGACCATGGTTCTCAACCCGAAATGGGTGGAATGCAACCTCTGGGTCTAGAATAAGGGCCTGCCCCAAATGGAGGAGTTCAAGTATCTTGGGCTCTTGTTCATGAGCGAGGGAAGGTTCAAGTGGGAGATCAACAGGTCCATAATGGTGAAGAGGGAGCTGAGCCACAAAGCAAAGCTATTAATTTACCAGTTTATCTACGTTACAACTCTTATCTATGGTTACGAGCTTTGGGTAGTGACTGAAAGAACAATATTGTGGTTAAAAGAGGCAAAAATGAGACTTCGTCACCTGGTAGCATGGCATTCCCTTTAAGATGGAGAAGCTCAGCCAACCGGGAAGAGCTCGGCGTATAACTACTGCTTCTCCGTGGTGACAAAGAGCCAGTTAAGGTGGCTTGGGAATTTGGTTAGAACGCCTATTGAATGCTGCCATTCTGTGGTGTTTCAGGCATTTCCAACTTGGAAGAGACCCCGGGCTTGATCTACAACATGCTGGAGCCATTTCCTCCAGCTCCTCTGGGGTCATGGCTGGGGAGAGGGACATCTGGACCCCACTGCTAAAGCTACTGACATCAGATTAAATGGAAAAAAATAACGATGGTTATGATAATGATGATGATGATGATGATGAGAATAATAATTATGGTGATGATGATAAATAAGCACATTTATTTAGAATAATTTTACAAAGACCATATCTATCTGACTTTAGATGCTTTATTATAAGTTTCTGTTTTTTTCTAAAAATGAAAATTTCAATTCTGGAAGTGATTTTCCATACTGAGATGATGAAATTGGTCCATGAATGCGTAGAAACATGTAATATTTCAATTGATTGGTATTGTATTGGTGATACTGTGGATTAATGCATTCATGAGCAGATGGAAACTCTAAATCAGGGGTTCCCAAGCAGGGGTGCATGCCCTGGGATGGGTGACATCATTCCAGGGGGTGTCAGAAGCAGGGCTGTAACCTTTGAAATATATTTCTTCTTTTGATAAAATTTAGAATGATTTCACATCCTTTATCCCAAACAAAGTATAAAATGTAGGTAGTGCGAGGTCAGAGCAAAATTGTTTTTGGAGTGCAGGAGTAAAAAAAAAAAAAAGTTGGGAACCACTGCTCTAAATTAAATGTTAAATTTACTGAAGAAATGTCTATTTGCTTCCAATAATCTGCTAGACACAAAGAGCCAAACTTTTTAAGTGTGAGAGTCATAGAGCCACACCACGTGCTAACCTGCCAAAACTGACACACACACACACACACACACACACACACACACACACACACACACACACACACACACACCTCTTTCTCTTTCTCCCTTGCTCTGACACACACAACTACTGAACACACTTCAGAGACATAGATATGGCCTGTATAATATAAATTGATGAATATTAAAATATACCCGCAATCATGTTGAGTCAGGTGTTTTTTCCCCCCAAACTACTGTTTCTAGTTATCTTCGAATAATTATAGTAATCAGAAACCATCTGCACAAATATTGCCAACTGTGGCTTGTCCTGTATGTCGGTTGACTCGATTAATGCGACACTAAAATAAGCACATGCGTTCAGGTCAGCATGTAGATCAGATTCAAGCTCATTATTTATGTCTGATATTCTGGTTTCAACTGTATGTTGTGAGAGCTGGAGATCAGTAATGGAATCTTTGTGTTTTTTTAATTATCTGGAGCCAAAGTTTCAATTAAATCCACAAAACACTTTTTTAAAAACTCACCTTCGATGCCTGTTTTTTTTTTTTTTTTTTTTTTAGCAGGTGCAATGTTCCACGCCGCTTTATAGGATGCAATTGTCACAGCTTCTCCATGCTTGGTCAATTGCTGAGACATTTCTGACTGTCTTTTTACTTGGATTTTCAAGGTGCTCAATTTTTGCTTGTGAAGTTCAGAACCTTTGGGGAATTCCGTGCCAATATTAGCATGGAGTTGTTAAAATGACGCGAAAGATTTGAAGCCTTGAAATGTGATATTGTGGTCCTGCATAATAAACAGAGCAATTTGCTATTCCGTTTCATAAATAAAGTAAGCATCTTCCCATTCTTCTAGAAATGTCCTGTGTTCATCTTCATATTTTTGTTTAGCTTTGCATTTTGTCATTTTGACAAAGACGGTAAGACTGCATGCAAAGAACATGTTTACTTAATTTTCCAGTTTTCCAGAATGAGACATCATCTGCCCAGATGATTGGCGGTCACTTATGTGTCAGATGCGGCATAAAAACACCCAACTTGTCAAAATTATTTAAAAATATTATTTATTGTTCGTTTTTAATAACCTCTGATGGATTTTCGTGTGTTTTAAGATTTAAAAAAAGAAAGAAAAAAATGAAACATGAAACGAGGCAAAGAGCCACAGTATATGGAAATATGATAAGAGGAAAAGAGCCACATTCTTATTGGTCGAGAGCCACATGCCGCTCGAGAGAAACATTTTCGCCACCCCTGCTCTATAGAATGTGATGCTGTGCAGATGGTTTCCTGGAAATAAATTTTCACCACATAATGACACACATCTTGGTGATATGTACTTCAAATCCTAGCATCACCTATTCTGAAACAAATTGCCCAAATTATCAGGGGATCGAGTTTCAGACTTTGATGTTGTCAAGGTTTCTAGTTATGGTTGATTAAATCCTGTTCCAAATCGATCCAGTACAACTTTCAAACCACTTGGAATTTTCAGCTGAATTATTGGAAGATGTCTCACATTTATGTCCAAATAAGACTTTTCCACGGAAAGGCTGCAATGGGCACCATGGGGCCACTGATTGAGTAGACATGGAATGATACTGTTTCCTCAGTGACACCCTGAACATACTGCATGACCAGATAATCTCATTGACTTAAACTTTTCTCTGATGTCACAGATATAAAACTGGGGCTGAAATAGTGAAAGTGTGATTCAGGAAGCAGGAGGAATCATTCACACATAAACCAGCACCGCAGAGTCCTGACCTTCACCCGACTGAAAGGGTGGGACGAGTGAGGGGTAGAGGCTACACAGTGGTCTGACTCTGCCATCCTCATCAAAATAACACTGTGGAAATATTCATACAATTTTGGACTGAAGTTAAAATGATCTCATTTCTCATTTACACAGATTTTTAATTTTTGTAGAATCAGGAATATATGTTTACATGTTGGGAATCTTACAGTCATGGCTGTGATGGAGTGTGTAGAGTAAGGTGTGGTGATTATTGAGAGATTTATAATGCGAGTTGTGAGTTAGTGTGATGTGGTTCTTCATCGTCCACATCCTCCAACTCAGCACCTGCAGTCGCTCTGACTGACGGAGGTTTTTGTACGACTCTCTAACACTGTCTGAACACAGCACCACTGTGATAACTCTGACAGTAGTAATCTGCTGCATCTTCAGTCCGGACTCCACTGATTTTCAGAGTGAAATCAGCTCCAGATCCACCGCCCGTGAAACAAGCTGGAAAACCCGACTGTAATTTAATCACAAGTTTAATCAGGACTTTAGGAGCTTCTCCAGGTTTCTGCTGATACCAGTGTAAACGATCACCAGCAAGTTCTTCTGGACTGACTTGAAAACTCCAAACTTTATGCACCGCGGGATTAGTTCTACAGTTGATGGTGACTGTTTCTACTGGAAGAGCAGATTTCACTGAAGGAGTTTGAGTCACTGTGACCTCTAAATTCTAAAAAATAATAAAAAGTTGTAATCAGCATGAACTGAAGAATATAAAAGAATCTAAAATATTGTAATAAACAATATTTGCATTTATATTAACAAATCTTTGTAGAGATAAAATCTGAAGTGGTGTCTGACCTTGAGTCCAGAAGATCAGAGTCTGGATGAAGACGTGGATCAAAGTCATGGTCGCTGTGGGTGAAGTTGCTGTAGCAGCAGCTCTCAGTCATGAAGTGTTGAAATCACAGCTCTATAAACCCTCCCAGAGCACTGAAGCATGTGCTGCCAATGCAAATGCAATTCATGAAGTGAAACGTGAACAGCATCAAGGGAAAAAAAAATGAGGGTTGATGAAAACAAGTAACTTTAGATAATAAATAAATCAAAATCATGAGCCAAAGAGCAGAATTTTGCTATGCTGAGCAAAGGCAGTGCTGGTCTAGTGGTCAGGTGCTGGATCACTGATCAAGCCCCGTTCTCAACAGGTTGTTACTGTCCCCCAGTACAGCCAACTGGGTGATCAAATGCCAGCCATGTCTCTCACTCTCTATGGTGTGAGGTGTAAAAGAACCATTGCTGACTTTCGACAAGAGTAGCTGCATAGCTGTCAGCATATTTCTGCACTGCGATGGTCTGGCGAGCTGTTCATGGAGTACTGTACCCTTGCCCAGACTTGGCTGAGACGATCGACAGCCTCCTTGTGACTCTATCTGGGGTTGAGTGGTTCAGAAAATGAATGAATGGATGCTATGCGAAGCACATATAACTCCAGAGTCAAGTCACTTTCTTTCTCAAACTTATTCTTAACTATTTTTCCATGATTACATAATTGTGGTTCGCCACTGTAGCGCTGAACATGCATTATGATAAGAAATCTGTAGTTATCATAGTAATTACGGGTGTTTTCTTGAACTAGGTTGAAATGCAAGTGTGCATTGAAATTTCAACACAATTCTCTCTACACGCAGCCCAGACAGCGGAAGGCACTTCTCCCAGGAAGCATTGTCTAGTCGAACCCACCAAGAACTTTCTGGAGAATATGGTTGTTGTGAATATGTGGGGCTGGTGGCGTAGTGGTCAGGGTGCTGCACTCATGATTGGGAGGTTGTGTATTCAAATCCCAGTTAGACCCCGGCTGTGCTAAGACCGCTGGGCAAAGTTTTAACCACAAGTCTGCCTCTGTTCACTCAGCAGTATAAATGGGTACCAGTAAAACTATACTGGGAAGGTAACCTGCGATGGACTAGCATCCCATCTTGGAGGAGATGAACTCCTGGTAGCTTCACGCTATGGAAACCGGGGATAAGCACCGGTGCGATGAGCCACTATGGCTCAGGTGTAAAAAGCCCAACAGACTTTACCTTTCTTTCTTTGGGAGGAGTATTGTACAATCTTTGCAGAACCATGAAGGACCATACCCTGTGTTCACTGGAAAACGAAGTAAGAAGATGTGGCTGGACACAAGGAAATGGTTTCCAAAAACAGTTTTGAATGCGGTTGGGCCCTGGAGCTGTATTTGATTTAGACATGTTTATTGCTTTCTTTAGGCAATCCGAAGTAATGAAATACAGCAATGGCAAGGTCATTTTTTCTGACATGGCTTGGCTGTATTCTTCCACCCATGGTTCCTCAAGGTTGCAGTTGGCAGGTATAGACTACAACTTTTTCCAGAGCCCCTCACTGGATTTCATGGGAGGTCTATTGTCATCATTACTTAAAAATGCATGAAATTGCCTGTAAAAATCTTTTTCATTAATTTTGAAAAGTTTGTTCTGCTTTATAAATGTATTTCTCTTTTCCCAGTTTCTTTTTCTTTTGGTCCAAATCTTAACTTTTGCCTTAAGCAAGTCAATAATTTGAAGGAGATTTTTTTTCCTTAGTTGTCTTGTGTTTAGTTTTGACTTTTCTCCAAATTGTCTTTTACCTTTATGTTATTGACTCGCCTTTAGATCTTAACTTAAGGCAAAGCTCCAGCCATGAGATGTCTCTCCATGTTTCTTTTATTTTTTTGTTCAAACCAGTTTCCTTTACTTTTGTTGTTTTTAAGTTTAATAGCATGAGGTTTGGAAACTGAGTGGAGTTCCTCAAGTGTTCGGGCAGCAGCATACACACAACAAGTGATCGTATGCAAAGAACACTCCGAGTCAAGAGTTACTGGTATTAATTAATTTACTTTATCAATTTGAATTGGTGGAAAAATTTTAAGCAAGACTTTTAATTGTTTTCGTTTATCAATTGCAGATTCAGAAATTTTGTCATGAAACGCTGAAAGAGTAAATAAATGTGATCATTTGAAGCATCTGTAAGAGAGTCCCTCGGGACAGAATTTGAGTTTGGAAGGCCAGAAACATTTTTTTTTCACTAGTAGATGAAGTGGTCTTAGAAATCGGGAAATAAGGACACAGGCATTCTTTTGCAGCTTAGGGTCCACTGCTGTTCGAGTTGTGTTTTTCAAGGGTGCCTGACAGCTTGCAGGAAACTTTTCATCTGCATCACGGCACATGTAGATCTTAAGTGGCCGGAGTTGGTCACACAAGTTCTGTTCAGTCAGGTAAGCTAACATTGGATTAGCATTGCCTCAATGTTGTTTAAGGGAGTTTCCATTGATAAGTGGATTTTCAGGCCAACCAGTCACTTTTGCACACTTAAGGAGTGTGGATTTTAGATCTTTCTTCCAGGATATTCATGGCTGGGTTCTTTGCCTCCCCCTGGGGTAAGTCCCATCTCCAGTATTGGTGGTTTTATTACCAGAGGGAAGCTCAATGGACTGCGGAAATGGAGCTGGGTCAATTTCTTGGCGTTCCATAATCCATTAGAATACCAGCATCTGGGAGTTAGCCCTACGTGGGTGATGTATGTAGTATGTAGTTCAGGGAACATACAGTTCCCCTATCTAGGCCCACCGTGAAGAGGTGTACATCATCAGGCCTTCATCAGTTCATTTTCTGTAACTGCTTAATCCTAATTAGGGTCACGGGGAGGCTGGAGCCCATCCCAGCCAACTCCGGGCGAGGGCAGAGTACACCCTGGACAACTCACCAGGCCATCGCAGGGCGGAAACACGCTGACGGCTTTGCAGCCTACTCTTGTCGAAAGTCAGCAATGGTTCTTTTACATGCCTCACACCATAGACAGTGAGAGACATGGCCGGCCTTTGATAACCCAGTTAGCTGCACTGTGGGGGGACAATGGCAACCTTGTGGAGAGTGGGACTCGAACCCCCAACCTTTGGATCAGCGATCCAGTGCCTTATACCACTAGACCACCACTGTCCCATCATCAGGCCTTATTATTATTATTATTATTATTATTATTGTATTGTTTGCTGGGCCTGTGTAAGGTCCTTTTTAGACGTAGGCTTTATGTATTTGTTCTACAGAAGTATGTGTTTTTGTTGATTTGAGCCTTCCTGTTTATTTATTATTATTATTATTATTATTATTATTATTATTATTATTAGAATGACTCTTTGCATGACCGCACAAGAATTCCTATATGTTTAAAAGCACAAATGACAAATAAAAATCTTGAATATTGACCATTTCAGACTTTGCCAGAAAAAAAAAAACAAAACAAAAAAACTTATATACGTTGAGACAAAGTCAGAGAGGCTAGATTGAGATGGTTTGGACATGTACAGAGGAGGGATAGTGAGTATATTGGCAGTAGGATGCTGAGGTTGGAACTACCAGGCAGAAGGCCTCGAGGAAGACCAAAGAAGAGATTTATGGATGTGGTGAAGGAATACATGAAGGTCGTTGGAGTCAGAAAAGAAGATGCGGAGGACAGGGTGAGGTGGAGGCGGATGATTCGCTGTGGCGACCCCTGAAGGGAGCAGCCAAAAGTAAAAGAAGAAGAAGAAGAAGGGTGTACTTCGCCCTCACTCAGAGTTGGCTGAGATGTCTAATTAAGATTGCAGGATTCATTAAATGAGGGAACTGATAAAAATTTATCATGCTTTCAAATTTGGACTTTCCACCCCTTTTCAACGTCTTCAATCTGGAGATTGATTTCGAAAAGTTTCTGAAAGACCACAACTTTAAATTTTGCTTTTAAACTGAATCTCAGTATCCCAGTGGATTTTACTCTGAGCTTTCAGAATCTGCAGTCAAATCTTTTAGATGATTTATTATAAGGTTCTGGCTTTTTCACAAACTGAAACTTTTAATCGTGGAAGTGATTTTCCATATTTAGATGATGTAATGGGTGCACGGATGTGTAGAAACACATAATATTTCCATTGATTGGTATTGAATTGGTGATTCTGTGGATTAATGCAATCATGATCAGATGGAAACTCTAAATTAAATGTAAAATTTACTGAAGTAATGTCTACTTGCTTCCCATACGTCCACTAGAACCTCTATAGAATTTGATGTCTGTGTAGATGGTTCCCTGGAAATATATTCACCACATGATGACACGTATCTTGGAGATATATAGCGCAAATCCTAGCTTCGCCGATTCTGAAACATATTGCCAAAATTGTCAGCTGACCCAGCGGTGCCAAGCTAAATTGTGCTCTCTTTAAATCATCCCAATCCTCAACAATTATGGCTTTAACAAAGAAATCCTCACATGAGGGTAAAGGGGGAGATGGCAGTGACAAAAATTCTCCAAATATTTCTACATTTGTCAGCAAGGACATGATATCTGAGTCGGATGAAGTTTCAAAGCCTGACGTTATGTGAACATTATCTGACAATATGGTGTAATGGATCTCATCACATGATTTCTAGCATCACATGACCTGAAACAAAATGGTGACCTCCATATTGGCTTGTGGCGTTTTCTGTGTTCCAAGAGCGGTCAATCAAGTAATGACTAGTTTGCCTACACCGACCTTCACAAGAACAAGTTAGGACTAGACTTTATCATGCTTTTACATCTACAGGAGGTTTCTTTTTTTTCCTCAAATATTGGGAATGTATCATTTCAGAGAACGAAAGGAGAGCTTTGTTTGGTTGTGCATCTCCAATGCTTTACTGGATGTTAATTATTTTTGTTTGCGTTATAGTGTTCATAAGTGCAAATGATATTAGTGTAAATGTGCTATCAGTACTATGCCTTGCCAGATTTTATTTACATGAAAGCCAGACCATTTGCTATAAAATTGCCATTGCATCATTTCCTATGTATACTCTTCTCAATCACTGCCAATTTCGCAGTGTTAATACTGAACCTCAAAATATTTCCTTTTGTTTCTGTCTCTGCGAGACTTTTTGGATGCAGCGGATATGACATAATAAAGAAGGGACAAAAGGTGATGAGTTCCGCCATTGAACCAGAGCAGCATGGCGTTGTTGTCTCTGTTGAATATTACACATATTGACCATTTATACTCAAAGTCGAAATAATTTAACAGGTTATGGTTAGGGGGCAGTGGTGGTCTAGTGGTATAGGGCGCTGGACCGCTGATACAAAGGTTGGGGGTTCGAGTCCCACTCTCCACAAGGTTGTCACTGTCCCTCCCAGTGCAGCTAACTGGGTTATCAAAGGCGGGCCATGTCTCTCACTGTCTATGGTGAGAGGTTCAGGTAAAAGAACCATTGCTGACTTTCGTAAAGAGTAGCTGCAAAGTCGTCAGCGTGTTTCTGTCCCTTGATAAAAAGGGTTGTGACAGGAAGGGCATCCGACGTAAAAACCTCTGCCAAATCAAACGTGCGAATCAGATGATTTGCTGTGGCGACTCCTGAGTAAAAGGGAAAAAGCCAAAAGGAAGACAGACACTCAAAGTCGAAATAATATAACAGGTTATGGTCCGAGGTACGTTTCAGAAGTATGATTGAAGATGTCTTCTAAGTTTGAGATGATAGTTTTTGAGAGAGACAAGCATAAGTATGAACGATGGGAAGTGAAATTTCTCGGCTACATGAAACTCAGAAAGCTGAAAGAGACTAGATTGTTGCCAAACTTTTGCTGAGCTAATTCAGTTTCTAAACCACAAAAGTTTAGCACTCGTCATGCAAGAGGCGGCAGATAATTGAAGAAAAGTGTTGACTATATTACGACAGCATTATGCTGGAGTAGGCAAACCGCGAGTTATTTCATTATACACCGAACTGACCTCGCTCTTAAAACAAGTCGAAGAGACTGTTACAGAGTACTGTATATTATCAAGACTGAGACGATAGTTACTGCTCTACAGAATGCTGGAGAAACTGTTAGTGATGGGCTGATTGTGGCGATAGCACTGAAAGCATTACCAGACAGAGTGATGCTGAAATTTCTGTTCAAGATTTCAAAGTGAAATGAAGTTTAGAGGATACAGAGAAAGTTAGGCCAAAGGGGGAAAAAAAAAAAAGTTTTGAGTGCTAAATTCAAGGGAAAATGCTACATATGTCAAAGAGTGGGACATATGGCCTGGCAGTGTTCAAGGAAGTCTAGTAGTACCAGTAACAGTGAAAGACAGTCTAGAAACTTTTGTAAACATTGCAGAAAACATGGACATACAGAGAAAGTGTGCAGGAAGAAAAAGAGATAATCTAGTCAATCTACCCCGGTGAAGGCGGTTAATGACGAAGGGGACTCCCCAGCTGAGAATCATCTGTTTGCATTCAAAATGGACACAGATCCAGTCTACCATGCGAATTCTGGGACTAACAGTATTTTGGTTGATTGTGAAGCGGCAGCTCACATCATACATGACAAATCTATGTTCACGTCGTTTGGCAACACTTTCAAGCCAAATGAACACTTCATCAAACTTGCGGATGGACAGCGTTCAGGCGGAATAGCCCAGAGTAGAGGGAATGCGACTCTTACGTTGTGTGATTCTGCAGGACAGCGTGCAGAGGCTACACTACAGAGCCTTGTATATCCCGTCATTTCCACACAATATTTTCTCTGTGAGAGTTGCAACAGAGAAGGGCGTGACAATTATGTTTTTGGACCGAAAAGTTCGTACATGACTACGACAGATGGTACAAAATTCAACATTGTGAAGAAAGAAATGTGAGATGAATCAATCTCACTATTTGAAGAAACTGTTGATCAAATATGGTATGGAAGATTGTAAGCCTAGAACTACCCATTGTAATTTGAAGTTAGTGTTCTCTGAAGATGGAGAAATTGTTGATGTTAGAGAGTACAGAGAAATGGTTGGAAGTCTTGTGTGCGCCATGACACATACTAGACCAGATCTTTGTTGGATTTTGACAAAACTATCCCGGTATCTTTCTAAGCCAACAAGTGAGCACCATGTTGCTGTAGAACATATGTTATGGTACATTAAAGGGACACTAGAACATGGATCGTGTTTCAGAGTGTCAACTAATGATCTTAAGCTAGCTGGCTATGTGGATGCAGATTGGGGATCGAGTGAGGACAGAAAGAGTACCACAGGATACTGTTTCAGTCTTAGTGATTGTGAAACTGCTGCCATATCATGGAGAAGTCAACAACAGCAGACTGTTGCACTTTCGTCGTGCGAAGCTGAGTACATGGCTCTTTCCTCAGCTACACAGGAGGGACTCTTCTTGTTATAGTTACTCAGTGACCACGACACCAAGACAAACTTTCAGTGTATCACAAATCATAGTGATAATCAAGGTGCTTTAGCTCTTTGTAAAAATCCTGTTCATCACAAGAGAACGAAACACATTGATGTAAAACACCATTTTATTAGAACAGAAGTTGTCAATGGTAAAGTTGATGTATGTTCCATCCAATGTTCCCTATAATTTTTCCTCTGTCTGGGCATACAGACAACCTCCCTGAGCATACTGAGGCCCACTGTGAGCAACATCACAAGTGCTCGCTGTGGCCACACCCCAGTATCACACCTGGGATCATTGAAAGTTTCATGGCTTATTAAACACAGTTTTATAGATGACATCATTTTCCTCCCTGAATTTGAAATATATGACGAGCATTTTGTGTCCTGTCATGTCTGGCTCTCATCTACTATCAGGGTGTGCCAGGGTGCATTTTTACCTCACACATAGTCTCATTCTGCACTCTCTCATTGATTCACAAATTGAAAGGTACAGTTTTTGCTTCGCCAGCTTTCTGCTATACTCACAGACGTTGCGCAGTTCTTTTTATTACTTTGGTTTGGGGAGTCGACGTATCATATTCCGTGGCCGCTCGTTTCGTCATGATAACGGGGTTAGCATTAGCATCACTTCACTCAGAAGCACTGTTATTATTGTTATGGAGCGTGTATGAGCGCAGCACGTGACGGTGTCGGGATTGGCTGCGTAGCGTGATTGCATCGCATCGTGTGATTGGCTGGGCACCTGTCACTCACTAAAAGTTCTATACCGTGTATGTAATTAATCTGCAGCTCGTTCACTGCGCTGGATCGGTTTTCTTGTGCGCTGAGAGTGTTCGAGCGGTGCGCCATTGCGCAGTTGCGCAGCTTGGAGGGAACGTTGGTTCCATCGCAGGAAAACATCGGTCAAAGTCGGTCAGCAAAACTAAATTGCAATTGTTTGCAGTTAATCTCATGGGTTAAAATTCAACAAGACTCATGAAACATGACGCAGTATATGTGAAGTGTTTTAAGAATTTGAATTATTGTTTTATTAGTTGTTTATTGTTCAACATTTAGAAAACATTGAATCTGAAAAGTGTTGAGAATTAGAGGGTAATATTTTAATTGTTGTGTGTTTCTTGACATAATTTATTGTTTAAGTGGGGGTGTTAATATTGAACCTCAAAATATTTTGTTTTATTTCTGTCTCCGTGAGACCTTTTTGATGTACCGGATATGACATAATAAAGGAGGGAAAGAGATGTGATGAGTTCAGCCATTGAACCAGAGCAGCATGGCTTGGTTGCATCTGACGAATATTGAAGATATTGACCATGTACACTTGAAGTCGAAATAGTTTAACAATCAGGATAGAAGATGCAGATCATGTGGAGGAGACAGTGAGAGAGAAACGCACAAAGAGATAAAAAATAATGAGCTGTGTTTAATAAATTGTGTTTAACTGCACTTGGCCACAGTGGAGGACAGTGACGTTTCCACCCGAAATATCCAATAAATCAGGCAGGAGTCTGAACCTGTTGGCTTGATAGCCATTAGCGTTTCTAACACATGACTCCATTATTTCAAACTCTCCGCTCCTCGTATTAATGCCCCCTTGGTGCTGAAAATAGAGATCCCTTAAGGACTGTTGTTAGCGACAGTCAGCGAGCGCAGGGCTATAGGATGGAGTGGAGCAGAGGGTCGAGGCTGGAGCTGATCGCGTGGCCCCACTCTTCACGTTCCTGAGATACTGCAATTAGGAGAGAATAAGAAGGCACCCCACACACTGCAGATTAATTAAGATTTGAACCTGCTGATGTTCTTCTCTTTTCCTCTTTCAGTAACTACAGAGCATGATGAAGCTACTCGAGATGAGATTATCCTGCAGACAAGAGTTTGGGAGACCCGGTTAAGAATCAGTATCACCTGTCTGTGACCATCTGCCTCGCTGGTCCGGATTACCTCCACTCTCAACCTGAAAGCACCTGAGGTCAAGAATCTGTAGAGGAACATCACACATCTTCTCTCAGAATTTTTTGGCCCTTGACTAACTTTTCACTCTCAAAAAACTGATTTTCCACTAAATGTCTGGATCACTGTCTCAATTCATCCCATAAAAGGACACGGTCACTGCAAGATGCTCCTCCTCAGATATACAGCAGCTCAGTCCTGATGATATTTTAGTTTCAAATAATGAGATTCAATCCCTGATTAGATTTCTGCCAGATGAACCGAGATCTGTGTGGAAAAATAGAATTCTGGAATTTATCCTGCAGCAACAGAACAAAAACAAAAGCAGAAACTTAAAATATTTTCAGTGAATTAAAATAACAATCGAAATCTATTTATCTTCCAGTCATGGCTGTGATGGAGTGTGTAGAGTGAGGTGATTATTGAGAGATTTATAATTTATATTTAATAATGAATAATAATTTATAATGTGAGTTGTGAGTGAGTGTGATGTGGTTCTTCTCCTCCACAGAGTGTCATTGTGTCGTATCACATCCTCCACCTCAGCACCTGCAGTCGCTCCCAGCTGCAGCAGTGCAGCCTCTCTACAATCTGACTGACGGAGGTTTTTGTACGACTCTCTAACACTGTGTGAACACACGTTTGCTGTTATTGTAATGTTCACTCTGACAGTAATAATCTGATGCATCTTCAGTCTGGACTCCACTGATGGTCAGAGTGAAATCAGATCTAGATCCACTGCCACTGAAACGAGCTGGAAAACCCGACTCTAACTGATTCGCGAGTTTAATCAGGAGTTTCAAAGCTTCTCCAGGTTTCTGCTGATACCAGTATAAATAGTAGCCAAAGGAGCTGTGATAGTACACCTTCTCACTGATGCTACAGTCGATGGTGACTGTTTCTCCTGGAAGAGCAGATTTCACTGCAGGAGTCTGACTTACTGTAACTTGACCTTTGCATTCTGAAAAACAAAAATAATAATAATAATAATCAGAAGAAGAAATGAGCATCGATGTAAGTAAAATATTATCAGGGAAACAATACTGTATTTGTATTTATATTAACAGATCATTTTAGGGGCAGTGATGGTCTAGTGGTATAGGGCGCTGGGTCAGTGATCCTAAGGTTGGGGGTTCAAGTCCTACGATCTACAGGGATGTCAATGCCCCCCCCCCCAAGTGCAGCTAACTGGGTTATCAAAGGCCACCCATGTCTCTCGCTGTCTATGATGAGAGGTTCATGTAAAAGAACCATTGCTGACTTCCGTAAAGAGTAGCTGCAAAGCTCTCAGTGCGTTTCTGTCCCCTGCTAAAGGGTTGTGTCAGGAAGGGCCTCCGACATGAAAACCTATGCCAAATCAAACGTGCGAATCATCCGCTGTGGTGACCCCTGATAAAGGGAAAAAGCCAAAGGAACTCACTCACTCATTAAAACAGATCATTGTAGAAATAAAGTATGAAGTGATGTCTGACCTTGAGTGCAGAGGATCAGAGTCCAGATGAAGACGGGGATCAAAGTCATGGTCGCTGTGGGTGAAGTTGCTGTAGCAGCAGCTCTCAGTCATGAAGTGTTAAAGTCACAGCGCTATAAACCCTCCCAGAGCACTGAAGCATGTGCTGCCAATGCAAAGTGTCATCTAAGTCTGGAACCACCTTCAGCACATTCCCCCCCTGAACTTACTGTCATTCTCACTCTACTACAGAGGGATTGTGGGAAATTCCCTGAAAAAAAAATGTCATTCATTAAGAAATGCGAAAATACAAATTTGATGTAGGGGACAGAAATGCAGATCACCTGTGTTAAACAAAACACAACAAAACAACAACAATAAAAAAATTGGAATGGGAAATTTATGACAAAAAATGTCAAAGAGAAATCTGTCACCTTAGGCTTGTTTTCCAGAAATACACATAATTATTTAATTAGTTTATGTGTGTATGTATGTGTGTGTGTTGTGTCTGAGTGTATATGTATGGGACTGTGTGTGTGTGTGTGTGTGTGTGTGTGTGTGTGTTTACTGTAGTGTAACAGAGGTTTTTGTACGACGGTTTCATGGTTATGTATCACTGTGGTACACTTTTGGTGGAGGAACCAAACTGTCTGTGGGCCGTAAGTAATTCTCTAATTATTGAAATACACTGTGTTCAGATTAATGTTTTTCACCAATAAGATCAGATTTTATTACAAACATTTACTTGATGTTCAATTTTGAAAACTGTATCTGACTCTCGTGCTCGTATGTCCTTTTAATTTTAAAATCTGTGTCGACTCTTCTTTGTGCAATTCACTGTGAGATTTTTATTGAATTAATTATTAAATATAAATTACATTATATTTATATATATATATATATATATATATATATATATATATATATATATATATATATATATATATATATATATATATATATATATATATATATATATATATATATATATACAGCATATATAAATAAATAAAAAGGATTGAAAAAAGGTTTTAAAATTCCGTTTAGGTTTTTATATTAAATTGTATAAATATATAAATGTAGTATATATATACTTTTTTTTTTTCAAATTTTGAATCAAAAATCATTTTTTTTTTGCCTCGGGAATGAATTTTAAAACAATTAGAAATGGACTTGGTTCACAGAGGGTTAAATGCTGTTTATTGATATTGTTAAGTTATTTAATTTTATTTTTATTGTTGAAAGAATATGTTGGGTTGTGATGGTCCGGTGGTTCGGTGCTGGATTACTGATCCTAAGGTTGTGTGTTCAAGCTCCGCCATCAGTGGGTTGTCCATGCTGTCCCCCCGATGCACCTAACTGGGTTATCAAAGGCCAGCCGAATCTCTCACTACTGACAATAAGAGTTTCATGTAAAAGTTCCATTGCTGAATTTCGTAAAGAGGAGCTGTGTAGTCATCAGCGTGTTTCTGCCCTGAGATGGGCTGGTGAGCTGGTCAGGGTGTACTCTTCCCTCCTCCACAGTCAGCTGAGATGGGCTCCAGCCTCCACACGACTCTAATTAGAATAAAGCATTTCATAAAATGAAGTAATCACAATAATAATATATAATAATGATAAATATAAAATTAGAAGTATTTGAATTGAGTGTGAAACATTAGTGAAGCTCCACTGAACTCAGTTCTGCTCTGTAAGATATAAAAGGAACTGAAACACACACAGTGAGCTGAAACGAAACCTGAGTGACTGACAGCTGTCCATTTCTGATCTTACTGTGTGTGTGTGTGTGTGTGTGTGTGTGTGTGTGTGTGTGTGTGTGTGTGTGTGTGCGTGCGCGCGCGTGTGTGTGCGCGTGTTTGTGTGTGTGTGTGTGTGTGTGTGTAGGTGTAGGTCAAGGTGCCACCCAGCCCAGTGTGACCGTGCTTCCCCCCTCCAGTCTGGAGCTGCAGCAGGATAAGTCCACATTTGTGTGTGTGGCCGACAAGGGCTTCCCCTCGGACTGGAGGCTGAGCTGGAAAGTTGATGGGAACAGCTGGAACACAGGAGAGAGTCGCAACACCGCCGTGCTGAACACGGACGGGCTCTACAGCTGGAGCAGCACGTTAAGCCTTCACCCAGATCAGTGGAAGAACAAGGTGGTGACCTGTGAGGCCTCCAACGATAATCTAGGTTCGGTGATCACAGCGAGCACAGAGCAGTGCTGAGCGCTCTGAACTCACACACACAGTTTACTCAGCTCACCTTCTACTGCTTCACTGTGTGCTACATGTGGCCTTCACTGCTCAAATGCCCCACTTTCATCATTTCATTTGTGTTATTAACATGTGAGTTCACACACTCCTCAGTTTAACTCACATCTTCTTCTTAATTATCACCCAAATATGTGTTAAGTGTGAATCACTGCAATGTTCTGCTCTGAATTATTAATAAAAGCTTTTCAATCATTCAAATCCTTTTTCTTTACATTATTGATGATGCACATCACACACACATCACCAGCACATCTGTCTTGGTATGTTTTCTAGAAGCTCATGAAAAATACACCTGATATCTTCACTCAACTCAATGTAAAATTCATTCAAATTCTACATCATATGAGTGCCGGCTTCCCCACAACCATAATTAGGATTAAGCGGTTCACAAAATGAATGAATGAATGAATAGATCTATCACTTTGAAATATAAATGTTAATATGAGATTAGGGCAGAAGTCAGCATTTGTGAACAACAGTTTGGTTTCATGCCAAGAAAGAGCACCACAGATGCAGTGTTTGCCTTGAGGATGTTAATGTAGAAGTACAGAGAAGGTCAGAGGGAGCTGCATTGTGCCTTTGTGGATCTGGAGAAAGCATATGACAGGGTGCCGAGAGAAGAACTGTGGTATTGCATGAGGAAGTCTGGAGTGGCAGAGAAGTATGTTAGAGTGGTGCAGGACATGTATGAGAGATGTAAGACAGTGGTGAGGTGTGCTGTCGGTGTGACACAAGAGTTCAAGGTGGAGGTGGGACTGCATCAAGGGTCAGCTCTCAGCCCCTTCTTGTTTGCTATGGTGATGGACAGGCTGACAGACGAGGTTAGACAAGATTCCCCATGGACTATGATGTTTGCAGATGACATTGTGATCTGTAGTGAGAGCAGAGAACAAGTGCAGGAAAATCTAGAGAGGTGGAGGTATGCCCTGGAAAGGAGGGGAATGAAGATTTGCCTCAGTAAGACAGAATACATGTGCATGAATGACAAGGACCAAAGAGGAACGGTGAGATTACAGGGAGCAGAGATAAGAAAGGTGGAGGATTTTAAGTACTTAGGCTCAACAATCCAGAGCAATGGAGAGTGTGAAAAAGAGGTCAAGAAGCATGTACAGGCAGGTTGGAATGGTTGGAGAAAAGTGTCCGGTGTGACGTGTGATAGGAGAGTATCGGCAAGAATGAAAGGAAAAGTGTACAAGACGGTGTTGAGGCCAACGATGTTGTATGGGTTAGAAACAGTGGCCCTGGGGAAAAGAAAGGAGGCAGAGTTGGAGGTAGCAGAGATGAAAATGTTGAGGTTCTCTTTGGGAGTAACGAGGATGGATAGGATTAGGAATGAGCACATCAGAGGGACAGCACATGTAAGACGTTTTGGAGACAAAGTCAGAGAGGCTAGATTGAAATGGTTTGGACATGTACAGAGGAGGGATAGTGAGTATATTGGTAATAGGATGCTGAGGCTGGAACTACCAGGCAAAAGGACTAGAGGAAGACCAAAGAGACGATTCATGGATGTGGTGAAGGAGGACATGAAGGTCGTTGGTGTAAGAGAAGAAGATGCAAAGGATAGGGTGAGATGGAGGCAGATGATTCGCTGTGGCGACCCCTGAAGGGAAAATCCGAAAGGAAAAGAAGAAGAAGAAGACGTAGACAATGTAGATTGATCCACACTCAGCACATGAGTGAGAACATGGCAAAAATAAAAATGTCCACAATTATAGACTTGAAATGGAAAATCAATTAAAAAAAAATCATCATCATCATCATCATCATCATAATATTCAACATCATAATATTCATCATCATCATCATCATGAGAATCAGAATCATGTAGAACTTTATTAATAATTGAATGTATGAAATGAGAAGTGAGTAATATGTATATAAAGAGAGAATGAATGGAGTCAGTGGGTGATCCATACAGGATTATTAATGTGATCAACAGTAGAATGTAAATGGATCACAGTGGATGTTGGTGCTGTATGGATCAGCATTCAGTCATTTTGAGTCTATCAGCGCCTCCTGTGAACAGTCCTGTTCAAGACATGCCAAAGGTTTTTAATTCAGGTCTGCTCCCTGGGTGGGCCGTTCCAAAACTTTAATTTTATTCTCAAACCGTTCCTTTGTTCACATGGAGGAGTGCTTTGGGTTATTGAAGTGCTGAGAGGTGAAATATCTTTTCATCTTTAGCTTTTTAGAATAAACCTGAAGGTTTTGTCACCAAATCGATTGCTATTTGAAACTGTTCATCATTCCCTTCAACTTGAATAAAGCTCCAGTTCCAGCTGAAGAAAAACAGTGCAGAGCATCACACTGCTGTCCCCGTACTTCACTGTCAGTCTGGTGATCCTTTGGTGATGTGGAGATTTGCTTTTGTGCAAAACATTAAATTTAATCAGACAGGTGGGGTTCCTAATATTATCTGATTAAATGCTGTGTTTTGCACCTAAAGCCTAAAGACATGCACATAAGGCTACATGTCAGCTGTGAGAGTCAGTGTGAATATTTGTGTGCATGTTGCCCTATGGTGGTCTGGTGATCTGTTTTGGGCGTATCCCACTTTCTTCTGGTGTGGGATGAGATAGGCACCACCCTCCGCCTTAATCTGGTAGGATTAAGCAGTTCAGCAATAGATGAATACCTTGCACAGAACATGACCAGGAGCTCGACCCCTTCTTCCAAACCCAACACTCCCTTGATGCTGGACAGTGAGCTCCCTTCAGCACTGCTGTCAGCCACA